>JAJJMC010023397.1:3802397-3867877 GCA_023531435.1 Papaver californicum
AAATTCTACTTTAGGTTGAGAACAAACAATTCTTTTCGAAAATTCTTCCTTTAGTGCTTAATTAAAAATCTTCCGTGTATTAGTAGCTAGATTTGATATTGTACATGAGTAAAATTGAGACCCTATGTGACGAACACAATTAAATCCTGACCTACAACGGATTCCCGGAACCTTAACATTTTCCTCGTACTGTTTTTAAAACTCTATTAAATAATTTTAATTCACTAGTTAATTTAATTCTTTATAAATAAAACCTAAAAAAAATATTGTAATCCAAACTCCTCGTGGGAACGAACCGTTTTTGCTATTGTCTACATCTTTCGACACTGTGCGCTTGCGGTAAAACAAAGTCGGTTTTCCGACGCATTAGCATTCGACCAGTAACAAGATAATTTACTATATTCGCAAACCAAGGTAATTGGGAAACAATAAAAAGTTGTTCTTCAGGAAAACTGTCTCTCACAGGAGGAGAATCATCAGGGGAATCAACAACAATCCTAGACAAGTGGTTTGCTACTATATTTTTTGCACCCTTTTTGTATCTAATTTCTAGAGAGAATTCTTGTAACAATAGGATCCATCTAATCAATCTAGGTTTAGTATCCTTATTGGAAAGAAGATACTTCAAAGCAGCATGATCAGTAAAGACTATGACCTTAGAACCTAAAAGATAGGATCTAAACTTGTCTAAGGAAAAACCAATGGCTAATAATTCCTTCTCAGTGATGGTGTAGTTCAGTTGGGCATCATTTAGAGTTTTGCTGGCATAGTAAATCATATGAAGTAATTTAATTTCTCGCTGACCTAACACGATACCAATTGAATAATCTGAAGCATCACACATGATCTCAAAGGGTAGGTTCCAGTTAGGTGCATGGACTATGGGTGCGGTAGTGAGCAAAGTATTAAGCTTCTCAAAAGCCTTTAAACAAGCATCATCAAAGACAAACTTAACATCTTTTGCAAGCAAATTACAAAGAGGTCTAGAAATCAAGCTAAAGTCCTAATGAATCGACGATAAAAACCTACATTCCCTAAGAATGACCTACTATCTCTTACGGTTTTTGGAACCTGTAAATTCTTAATAAGGTCAACTTTGGCTTTGTATACCTCTATACCCTTAGAGGACACGATATGCCCTGGAACAATTCCTGATTGAACCATAAAATGACATATCTCCAAATTAAACGCTAAGTTATTTTCCTTACACCTATTCAACACTAATGTCAAATGATGCAAGCAATCATTAAAAGATGAACCAAACACTGAAAAATCATCCATAAAGAACTCTAAAAACCGTTCTACCATGTCATAAAATATGTTCATCATGCAACGCTGAAAAGTAGCGCGTACATTACACAACCCGAAAGGTATGCGTCTATACGCAAAGGTACCAAAGGGACAAGTAAATCTTAGTTTTCTGAGGCAATAACAATCTGATTATAACCAGAAAAGACATCTAACAAGCAATAATGACTATGTCTTGATAATCGCTCTAGCATTTGGTCGATAAAAGGAAGGGGGAAGTGGTCCTTCCTTGTGACCTTGTTCAATTTCCTATATTCAGTACAAACGCGCCAACCCGTGGTCACTCAGGTTGGGATTAACTCATTGTTATCATTCTGGACTACAATGATACTTGATTTCTTGGGAACAACCTATACGGGGCTGACCCACTTACTATCTGAAATGGGGTAGATAACACCCGCATCTAAAAAATTAAGAACTTCGGTTCGAACTACTTCTTTCATATTGGGTTTAAGTCGACGTTGCATCTCCCTAGATGGTATGGTGCCATCCTCTAAATGAATTTGATTCATACAAACAGTAGGACTTATACCCTTAATATATGTTCTGGTCCACCCTAAGGATTCCTTGTTGTTTTGAAGCACAATCACTAGCCTACTTTCATGATCATTATCCAAGTCGAATGCTAAAATCACAAGCAAAGTCTCAGATGGTCCTAAAAACACATACTTCAGGGTATCTGGTAGTTGTTTAAGGTCCAACTTTAAAGGCTCTTCTAAATAAGGAATTAGGGTAGACTTAGTAACTGGTAGTGGTTCGAATATAAGTCTCCATCCATTACTAGTGTCTATCGAAGGGGATGAATCTAACAAAGCATTCACCTCATTAATCATACTATCATCATCAAAATCAAACCCAAAGTGGGCTAGGAATTTCTCTAATGGATCTTCTAACAAAGTGTTTGATAATGACTCCTGAACTAATGTTCTTATCATGTTCACGTCTTCAATGTACGTGTCATCTAGCTCAGGGGGTTGCTTACTAATATTGAAAATATTCATCTCAATAGTCATATTACCAAAAGAAAAATTCATAATGCCATTTCGACAGTTTATGATCGCATTAGAAGTAGCTAAAAATGGGCGACCTAAAATCACAGGTATTTGGTTCTCTGGGTCAGGACAGGTTGGGTATCTAGGATAACAAAATCCATTGGATAAGTAAACTTTTCGACCTCAATAAGAACATCCTCTATAATACCACGAGGAATTTTCACCGACTTATCAACTAAGTGAAGTGTTATCTAGGTAGGTTTTAACTCATCAAGTCCTAGATGGAGGTACACACGGTACGAAAGTAAGTTAAACTTGCTCCTAAGTCAAGTAATGCTTTCTCAACATGGTAGTTACCTATTGTGCAAAAAATGGTAGGGGAACGTTGGTCTTTATACTTAGGAGTTGTGTTTTTCTGGATAATTGAACTTACATGACTAGCTAAAAAGGCTTTCTTCTGTACACTAAGCTTTTGATTTCGCGTACAAAGATCCTTAAGGAACTTGGCATAAGTAGGAATCTTCCTGATTGCATCTAATAAAGGAAGATTTATGTTGACTTGCTTAAAAATCTCCAATATATCATTAAAGTTAGATTCCTTCTTAGTTGGTACTAGCAGTTGTGGGAATGGACCTCTGGGCACAAAATCGGATTTCGCAGGAACCACATTAGACTCTTTAGAGACTCTACCTGTTTTTTCAGTTACTGGCTCATAAGGGTGAATTACAGCATGTTCACTGTCCTTACGTAAGGGCCATCCTATCCAACTTTCAGGCTCGGGCATAGTTACCTTATTGTCTACCACTTGACCACTCCTAAAGGTTGTAACAAAGTTCACATGATTGAACTGTTTCTCTCCTTTGGGATTAAGATCTGTTTGACTAGGGAAACTTCCGTTCTCTCTCTCACTTAGAGTCTTAGCTATTGGCTTAATAGAAGTTCTAACTTAGCAAGAGTCTGAGCACTAGTTTGAAAATTCTTCTTGGTTTCTTGTTGAAAACTAACTTGGCTCTTTGCTAACATAGAAAGAGATTCCTCTAAGCTAGTCATTCTATTCTCAGAAGGGTTTTGAAAGTAAGTTGGCTCTGATGGGTTCTTGTGATAACTAAACCCTGGTGGAACTTGAGGATTGCTAGTCTTTCCTTGATTCTGACCTTTAGACCACGAAAAATTAGGATATTTTCTCCAACCGAGATTGTAGGTTTCCGAATATGGGTCAAACTTCTGACGGTTTTCAAACCTAGAGTTGTTATAAAGAGCATAGGCTTGCCAATCCGTCCTTCCCAAAATGAGTTATTTGGCTCTATTCCACAACTAGAGGTTTGAGAGGCTTTATTCCTATCATCGGGTTCAATAAAAGACTTATGTTTAGACTGACTCAATTCTAAAGCTTCTAACCGTCTAGATAGAGCAGCAAACTTAGCGTCTGACTCAAAACTTGTATCTACCATGTTGGTGCTGCTTCTATTGACCAAGAGTCTTTTAGGGGGTTCAACACAAGATCCCACTATTGGGATTTTTCAGCCACTTCTTCTAAAAAGGTGTAAGCTTGATCAGTAGTTTTATTCTGGAACCTGCCAGCACATAAAGACTCGACCATGGCTTTGGTCGAACAATCTAAACCCTCATAAAGAATCTGGACTAGTTTCATTTTCTCGAACCCGTGGTCGGGACATTGAGACAAAAGATCATTGAATCTCACTAAAAATCTATAAAGAGATTCTCCTTCTTGTTTCATACTGGCACTAATTGTCTGCCTAATGGATGCGGTTTTATGCTTAGAGTAAAACTTCTGAAAGAAGGCAGTAGTAAATTCATCCCACGTTTCAATTGACTCAGATGGTAAGTTATGCAGCCACGACTTGGCTTTATCTCTTAAGGAAAAAGGAAACATCCTAAGTTTTAAGACTTCATCATTAAGGTCTTTAATCCTAATTGTTCCGTAAATTTCCTCAAAATCCCTAACATGAAAGTAAGAGTTTTCATCATCTTTCCCTAAAAACACAGGGACCATCTGAATAATATCATGTTTCAAATCATAATTAGCCGTAATGGCAGGCAATTTAATACACGATGGTCGATTGGACCTAGTTGGGTACATATAGTCTTTCAAAGTTGTCATTGCTGTCACAATCGAAGTACTTGGGGTACTTTCTCACTCGGAGATAAGTTCTCAAAACTGAGTTTCCAAAGACAGGGATCTCAAAAGAAGAATCTTTGATCTCCCCGCTTTCACAATAAGAACTACTAGGTTTTTCACTGATTAGACGACCTAGATTATCTCTTTTCCAAACCCGCTCAGTGATGATGTCGAGCGGTCTTGGCATACACTAACGGAATTTGTTCACATGAAAATGCTAGGTTCACTAATTTGGGTAAGCTTGGGTTACCACAACAAAATATACCTACAGTCAAAGACTGGTCAAAGGTACAAGGCTGGGGTTGTGGTGTTTCAGATGATAACGCCCAAAGGGTTCACCGTACTTTCCCACAAGTTTTCCTACAAATCGGTGTCTGACGAGAAATGCAATTGGCGTGTGCACTTGCGTGTTTTTTTTTAAAATAATAAAAAAAAAAATATAAAAAAAAACAAGCAAAAAAAATTCCAAAACAAAGAAATAAGGAAAATAAAAACTAACAAACACAAAAAAGTCCAAAAATAAAATTCTTCGTCTTTTCTCCGTTCTTTTCGCTTTAACTTTTACTCCTAGTCTTTTGCTCAATTCCTCTTCGTTTTCGTTCCAAAACTTGTAGCAAAAGAGAAATACCCAAAAACGTAAAATGGAACAAAATAATGAAAAAAATAATAATAAAAAAAAAGTACTAAAAACTGAAACTAAACCTAAAAAAAATCTAAAAACAAGTCTGCGTCGGCGGAGCCAGAAATTGATGAGTTTGTGATAGTGGTAAAAAAGGGTTTGTTTCTGAACTTGTGAAGATTTTGATTTTAGACTTAAGAATTAAAACTAAACTAGAAATACCAAAACTTAAATAAAAAATTGATTTCAAGATTTTAAAACTAACCAAGACACTAGATTCCACTACTACACATGATTGAATTATGTTATAAATATTTCCAAAACCCTAGTCACCTTTTAAGTCCTTTTATTTGTACCCATTAATCATATATTATCAAATGATTTAACAAAGTATAACCTATCAAATTGAATCATAAATAATTAAGAAAATTATGCAAACAATTTAAAACTCTGCAGAAGTAGTGATTAAGTGAATTATATAATTAAACTAGAGAAAATAAAATAATTACCCATCAATCATGCGTAAATAGATTCCTCCATTGCCTTGGTTACGTGAGAATTATCTCATCATGGTAAACAACACCTCAGAATATTTATTCATGGATCAAATTGCTTACAGAGATGAAATATAGAGAAAATTATAAAACAACGAGTTTGCAACGTTTATAGGCGTTATAGACTCACTGTTACAAAGAAAGTGTTTCAGAGCTGAAGATAAACGTTGCAAAGATGACAATAAACGTTCAAAGATGAAGATAAATGTTGTTGTTGGGATGAAGAAACTGTGACAGAGTGGTTGAAGAAACCGTCACCTATTCTCTGTTCTTCATGTTCTTTCAGCACCAGAAAAATATTTTCTCTGCAACTCTTGATTTCTCACTCTGTTTGTTCCCAAACTTCCCCAAACTCTCTCTCCTCTCGATGTAGTGCTAAATATCTTCTTCTTTTTTTTTCAAAGTCACGGAGGTTTTATTCTTTTTTCTTCTCTTTCACGAGTTTGTTTGCAGCAGATACGCTCCAACCATGCTGATACACATCCTAGACGCAATAAAACTCTCTGCAACCTCACTTAAATTCCAAAAATATCTCAAAATATCCCAAAAAAAAAAGGAAGATCTAGTTACGATTGAAATACATTTTTTTCTTCATCCATGGAACCTTTATTCATACTCATTCAATTGGAAGTTTTTTGATCCAACTAAAAAAAAATTATGCTTCGCAATTCCATAATCCAATTTTCAATTTTAAATTGACCCTTGGATGCAAATCACGAGAATGTATATTCTTCCTCAAATTTGTCATTGAGAGGTAAAGGATAAAATCCTTTTAAGCAAAAATATTTCCCGTGTGTTGTTTTCTCCCAATCCAAGTATAATTTCTTTTTTTTTGAAACAAAAGGACTTACCAATCTTTTCTTGTACTAACAGGCCAATATGTTTCCAAATCCAATAAAAATTCCTACTGAATCTTGTCCAAAACAAATCCAGAAACTTTCGCCTTTAACACATATTTGAAACTGATTTTCCCGCCCAATTCTATTTCGAGTGATGAAGAAGGAGTCCCCCTATCCATTCCTAGGGTGTTTTTGGCACTTACCCTTGGGTGCCTTTAGCAATTTTCCGAGTGTCTTTAGTAATTTTTCGAGCCAATTTTTCCAAGAAAGTTTATTTCCAAAATCACATACAAATACATAAAAACACAATATTAGTATAAAAATGAGTTCCATCAAAATTAAGAATTGAGACAAATCAGACACAAAAATGTGTCTATTAGAGAACAAGGAGCTAGGGCTTGGAGTTGCAATTGATCATCACGATTTCTAGGGTTTGCTTTATTTGATTTCTTTTATATTTTCCATGGATTTTGAGAAATCCATGATAAACTAAACCTTTCATAATTGGTTAAGGATGTAGTTGGATATCATAAACATGTTACTTGATTAGTATATTAGTTTTATCATCCTAATCAAATCATTGTCGTTTTGTTCTACTATTTATGATCGCCAAGTATGATTGTATGAATGTTTGTTTAGGAGCGCTACTAGATAACCATGAATGCATATCTACTGCTAGTCTAGGATTTTGAGATACGAAATTGTTGATGAACCTTGTCATAAGTAGCATATTGTGATTACCAATTGTATTCAAAACCTTTGTGTGATTGCATGTAGAAGCTTGACCTATGTTAGACAGATTACTCGTAGTATATATATTGCAATTATTATCCTAATTCATAGAACTTGAAGTTCTTGAGGGATTAAACTTGATAGCACATTGCATTAGGTTGTTCTTTGAGTAGTAATTACATATTCATCGTTACGGTATGTGATGACATGAGGAATTTACCGGAGTATGCTCTCGATGGGATGCTTTAGGGCTCTTGATAATGAATGATTAAGTGATAACTCTAGTTATTAGTCAAAGTGCATGTTTTATGATTAAAGATGAACCCTTAACTAGTAATCTCAACTTATTGATTCTCTTTATTTATTCTTTGCTAGTAAAATTATCGTTGTCTTAAAACATAAGCTGGATACCCTGCACAGACGTATAGGAAGAACAAAAAGCAATGGGTGATGCAAACCGTACACTCAAGGACTTATCTTATCACAAGTTGGATACCCAGCAATGGTGTATTCAAACAACATCCACATTTGAGATCAAGCCAGGGTTGATCCGAGAACTCCCAAAATTCCATGGAATGGCTAATGAAGATCCAAACAAGCATTTAATGGATTTCGATAACATAGTCATGGCCATGCTACCAGCAGAGACTGATGCTGAGGAATAGTTATACTCTTTACCTTCTGGCAGTGTAACAACTTGGAATCATTTGAAGAAACTCTTCTTAGATAGATATTTTCCTGTATCAAAGGCACTCAGATTCTTAAGAAATTTGTGGTATTAAGCAGATGACAGGAGATATATTGTATGAATGCTGGAAACGTTACAAGAGATTGGTGGCTAGATTTCTGTATCATCAATTCAGTGATTTGTCGATTATCCAGTACTTCTACGAGGGACTTCAAGCAAGTGACATGAATCTTCTCGACGCTCCAGGTGGCGGTGCACTAGTGAACAAAATAGTAGCTCAAGCTAGAGATTTAATTGAGAACATGGCAGCAAATTCTCAATAATTCTCAAGTCGTGGGTCAGAACTACTCATCATAAGATCAGTTAATGAAGTGAGCGAAGTGTCTGAGCTTTGTCAGCAAATGGGAAACATGGCAGCAATGATGCAACAAATTGCAGTCGTGGTGGTGCCATCATCCTCCCAAGGTTATGAAGAGGGAAACGATCAAGTCAATGCTATTTTCCCAAATCAGCATATGCAACGTTATGCTCCTTGTTCTAACAGATACAATCCAGGGTGGAGAGATCATCCCAACTTCAGCTATGCAAAAAAACAAGCTGCAGTTCTATGACCGGTTTCCGATCGTTCTAGTGGTTTTCAACAACAAATACAACAACCACAATCAGTTCAGAACTCATAATTATCAGAGATGTTTTCCATGATGAAGAATATGACGTCAATGATGCAGAAAAATCAGCAGAATACTGATAATGCAATCAAAGAATTAAAAACACAAGTGGGCACTATGACAACTGGGATTAATCATCTGAAGGCACAAAATAGTGGAAAACTCCCTTCTCAACCTCTCAAACTGAGAGAAACTATCAACACTGTGACATTGAGAAGTGGTACACGAACTGTACAACCAGAAGAGACTGAGAAGAACAAAGACCCTAAGGGGTCGTTTTTGGAGAAAGAGATTATTGACTTTTCCCAAACCGATGAGGTACCTAAAGAAAACTCTGAACCTCATGTTTCAACTTATGTTCCTCCTGTACCTTTTCCTCACAGGTTTGCTAACTCTATAAAGGTGAAACAAGATAAGGAGATCTTAGATATTTTTAAGAAGATCATGTGAATATTCCACTTATAGATGCAATAAAACAAGTTCCCAAATATAAGAGAATACTGAAGAACTTGTGCACCAAGAAACAACGGTTAACCGGTAATGATTGTAATGAGTGTGGGGGAAAACGTTTCGGCTATCCCCCAAAAGAAACTCCCACCCAAATGTAAGGATCCCAGTAGTTTTGGTATACTCGTTGTGATTGGTAACAAAAGGTTTAGAAAAGCTATGCTTAATCTAGGAGCATCAATTAATGTTATGTCTGCATTTATTTATGAGTCTTTGAATTTAGGTCCATTGAAAGAAACTGGAGTTTTTTTACAACTAGACGATCGTACTGATGTATTACCTATAGGTATTATTGAGGATGTTCTTGTGCAGGTAACTCAACTAGTATTTCTAGTCGATTTCTGTGTGTTGGAGATGGACAGTGGGTCTGACGCATCTATTCTGTTGTTACTTGGGAGACACTTAATGAAAACGGCTAAAACCGTGATTGATATTGATAAGGGAACACTCACAATAGAGTTTGACAATGAAAAAATTTGTTGCAACATTTTTGATACAATTCGGTACCCCAGTGATGTTCATTCAGATGTTCATGCTAATGTGTTAGACGTGGGCTAATGAGTAGCGAGAAGTCTACAGTCGGGCTGACGACGTTAAACCAAACGCTAAATGGGAGGCAACCCATTGGTTTTGTATTTCTATCTTTATATTTTTTAATTTTGTTAATTTGCATATCATTAGTAGGAATTTCCCACCTTAAATTTTATATTGGAAGAATCAATTTGCATCTAGGACAATGTAAAGTTTAAGTTTGGGGGAGTGGTTAAGCATTTAGATTCCTAATATTCGTTTTATAGGTAGAATATTTTTAAACTTTTTGTATGTATTTACATGAAAACCTCCAACTTTTAGAGATTTTAGAGTTACTTGGTATACTTCTAGCTAAGTATACATACATAATTCTTACTGAAATAACTGAACTTATAAGTATTAGAGAACTATATTCGGAATGATTATTTGTTGAGAGGCTAGAGATGACAAAAAGGGACCTAAACCGCCGGTAGAGAATACAATATTAAGAAGTTGATCATTCAATACCCATGAGTGAGGCACCAGACCTTCAATTCTTTGTAGGTGTCTAAAAATTGTCCGTTTAGAGTCATATGCGCAAACTCCGGATAGAATGATGAGCTACCCAACTTCGCACCAATTTCAGCACTATTTTTTGATCTCTTGAGTGTTATTTCATCAATCATGAGGGTGTCATCAGAATTGCTAACTCTATCTTGTAGTCTTGTTTGCATTTGACACCATTCTCTCTCTACAACAACAGGTCCATAGAAACACACCATCATCAACAAGCAGAGCATTACAAAATTGAAGAAAAGTTGAAGATGTTCAAGGTTTACAAGCAACGGTACAAGAAAAAACATATTTCATATTCAAGTGAGGCAACAAGACAATGACCAAAATTATATATACATGTTGAAGACTTATGTACAAGAGTGAAAGAAATCAAAAGATATGAGTTAGTGAAGTTCATGATATCGAGACAATACAAGTTGTGAAGAATCAAGTGGTAAAGTCATTATCCCACGACCATAGTAGTTTCATTCTTCATTTTATTTTATTTTTCAGTTTGTATATTATCTTGAAGTTCTCATAAAAAAAAGAAAAAAAAATCATAATATATATATATATATATATATATATATATATCATAAAAAAATAAAAAAGAGTGTTTATCATTGCTTGGGTATAGTTGTTTTTGTATTCATTCAATAAGGCCGTGGGAAGAGGAAATCTATAAAGAAGTTTCAAACAACAAGGAATTGAGAAAAAAAGTTACAATTGTCAAGGTTCTACGAAGTTCAAGAGTTCATCCTTGCATAGTGGTTGATTGTGAATCGGGTGAGAAGGTAAGTAAGCGTTCTCATCCTTGCATAGTGGTTGATTTCTTTTTTTAGAGATCATCATAAAAAATAAAAAAGGGTTCTTTTTCGTCCCACGTTTCTAAAGGATAACATCTTCATAATTCGGAAGGTTCCTTTTCCTTCCCACCATTCAACGTGTGCAGGATTTCTTTCTTCACTCCTGCCTGCACACATGTGAGAACCATAAAGTGCGTCCTTTGGGTGTCAAATTCATAAAATCCTATTGGTGAGGCAGAATGTTATTCGGTCACTCTTGAGGCTGGATTCTTTCATATGGTGGTTTTCTCATAACTCAAGAGCTAATCATGAGAATAATGTTCTTTGATACTTCTAACTTCTTATTTTTTGTGTGCAAAAACTTTATTTCTTCGTAGCTCTTGGACGATTGTGCTCTGGAATATTTGGAAGTTGGAAATTAGATTTTGTGGGTATACCTCCTGTAAAACCCCACGAGACTATAACTCGTCAACCAGGGACACCTAGGGGTTTAAAGGCTTGTTACAGATGCTAAGTGTAACCGTATCCATAACAAAAGGGAGTTGTTGTATTTAGTTTAAAATAAATTAGATTTGTAGTTTGCTCGAGGACTAGCAAAAGGCAAGTGTGGGGGAATTTAATATGTACATTATTTGCACTAGTTTTGTACTCTAATTTATTGCTTTCTTATTAGTTTTAAATCATCATTCTTTGATTTTGTTTGATTTTTAGGTTCTTAGGTGTTTTGGAGTTATCTCAACCAAAGGAGAAGAAAGGAGTTCATCACGACATGAAATGAACAAGGAAGTCAAGTTCTATAAGTAAAGAAGGGCCAAATACCAAGTTCAAATTGTTCAAATCCAGAGTTTCTTATCATCATCTTGAATAAAATTGAAAGAGAATCCAACGTAAAAAAGAATGAGGTCATTCCGAGTTCGTATGAGGAAGTTATGAGCAAAACATTCAAAAAGAAGTAAGTGAAACACTCAGCAAAATAATCGGTAAATAATGGGAGCCCGTGACTAGCGATTATGGGCTGTTCTTGGCCAAAAATTATTGTATACTTCACAAAAATAATCGTTAGATAATAAAAGGGTCGATACTACCGATTATGGGCGTTGTGGGAACATGAAAACTCTGTATATTTGACAATCGGTCGAAAGGTGGAGAATAAATCTACCGATTGTAGTACGACGAGAGGCACTTCTAAGATATGTTTTTGACTTCTAAATCAAGGTATCATGGTCTCGTTATGATTCTAATACCTATATTTGATGAGGAATATATAAGAACACTTCGAAAACCCTAAAAAGAGATCTCGATATCACTTTACAACAAAGAGAACAAGGAGTTAGGGCTTGGAGTTGCGATTGATCATCACGATTTCTAGGGTTTGCTTTATTTGCTTTCTTCTATATTTTACATGGATTTTGAGAAATTCATGATGAACTAAACCTTTCATAATTGGTTAAGGATGTAGTTGGATATCATAAACATGTTACTTGATTAGTATATTAGGTTTATCATTTTAATCAAATTATTGTCGTCTTGTTCTACTATTTATGATCGCCAAGTATGATTGTATGAATGTTTGTTTAGGAGCGCTAGTAGATAACTATGAATGCATATCTACTGTTAGACTAGGGTTTTGAGATATGGAATTGTTGATGAACCTTGTCATAAGTAGCATATTGTGATTACCAATTGTATTCAAAACATTTGTGTTAAATAGATTACTCGTAGTATATCTATTGTAATTATTAGCCTAATTCATAGAACTTGACGTTCTTGAGGGATTAAACTTGATAGCATATTGCATTAGGTTATTCTTTGAGTAGTAATTACATATTGTCGTTATGGTATGTGATGACATGAGGAATTTACCGGAGTATCTCGATGGGATGCTTTAGGGATCTTGATAATGAATGATTAAGTGATAACTCTAGTTATTAGTTAAAGTGCATGTTTTGTGATTAAAGACGAACCCTTAACCAGTACTCTCAACTTATTGATTCTCTTTATTCATTCTTTGCTAGTAAAATTATTGTTGTCTTAAAACATAAAATCCCCCTGTTTACTTAAGTTTTCAAATACGAATAACAACCCATATCTCCATGTGGATCGAATCTGTTCTTATAACTATACTCTTATTTATAATTGTGAAGTGAAAGAATTTGAAATAATTTTGCGTGGATGACAACCGATGATAGGCGCTTAATTTATACATATTTACCTCCTAATTAATATTTACTAATACTTAATTTTGTGTTAACATTATTGTATTATTTATTATATAGGTGGTACACCTAAAATCGGAAGTTACACGTAAAATAAGTAGTCTGTGAACTAAATTTGACGGAAACTAAAGGGTCCGAGCAAGTGGAGCAATGTCATGTACAGGGAAGTACGGCTATTTACATGGATTACAAAGAGAAAAAAAGAAGAGGATAGGCGTGAAGTGAAAGGAATGGAGTTGAGGTCCACGTGATTGAGAGAGGTCTTCTGAAGAAAGGGGACGGCTGATTAATGTTGAGGCTAGAGAGAGGTAGAGTAGAACGAAGTACACACATGAGAGAGAGGACAACATGTGGCTGGTTGGCACGTGGAGTTGAATATAGAGTAATGTTGGCTAGGGACGGCTGAAAGGCTACTCCTTCTTTTAGGTGTTGGCTAAGGCTAAGTAGGTTGTTGGGAGAGAGATTAAAAAGTGAACACATGATGAAAGGCTATGAAAAAGAAGGAAAGAGGCGTGAGAATGGGGACTTTCTTTTGTGTGGAGAAAGTGACGTGACAAGTGATTAGGTGTTGAAGAGTACTACTACGTGAATAGGGAAAAGTAGTTGACTACAAAGGGACGTCACACGTGGTTGAGTTGAGACGGCTAGAGATAGAAAAAGGAGGTGAAGCCTAGTATAAAAGGCTAAGGAAGCGTAAGAGAAGGTTTTTTTTTTTTGGCTTCTGGTAAGCTTTTTAGGTTTTTCAGACTATACAGGAAAAGGCAGTCGAGGTTTTGAAGGTCAAAAGCATGTACGGTGAAAGAGAGGGATGCACGGTAGGAGATACAGAAGAAAGAGGAGGGCGTGACGGCTGGTACGGATACATGAGATTTTTCTAGTTTTGGAATACAAATCAAAAAGGTTTTAATCTTTTCCCTCTCTACTTTTTCTTAATTATTTTTATGGGTTTTAGAAACCCATCTCCATGTTCTTATTAATTTGTAACTAGGGTTTAATGATTGAAACCACTTAAGAGTTTAGATCAATTAAATTGAATTATTTGATACAAACTATTATGATTTTAATAGATTAATTCTATGATGTTGATTTATTGATTCAATGAAAAATCAGTTATTGCTTCACCGCTTCTATACAATACATCAACTTATGCGCATAATTAATAGGATATCAAATATGTTTGTCTAGTTATTTGATATTTCATGCTTGGGTGAAATCCTTAGATGGTGTATGCTTAGAAGAGCCAGATATTATTTGTGAACCTAAAATTAGTTTCATATTATTTTCTCGCTAACGCAATTAGATGGTGTATGCATGAGACTTAGAGCTTTTGATGCGCCATGCTTAGGGTGTCCCAGTGATATTTGCGACTCTAATACATACAATAGGTGATGTCGATAGAATGAACAATAGGTGAATATTTAGGAGTTATGTTTCACTTCAGTAATTAAATAGAAATAGTGGTGGATACTGAAAACCCTGGTTACTATTTCTCCCATTTGATTTATTTTTCTTAGTTTAGTTTGTTTTATTATTTTATTCATAAATCTAAAATTCCAAAAATATTATTCTTGATTAGTTGATTGAGATATTAATTGCAGTATTGTCCCCGCTCCCAGTGGGTTCGACCCGTACTTGCCATTTTCTGCATTGTAGACACCGTGCAATTGCGGTTTATTTATATAGTGTTCCGAAATCCTATCAATTTTTGGCGCCGCTGCCGGGGAGCGGTTCTGAGATATTGTAATTAGTATTTTTGATTTTCTAATCGTAGTTTAGGTTTTTATTTTTATTTATTTTTATTTTGTATAGATTTTTATTTTTATTTTTATTTTATGATTTTTAGTTCTAGTTGACTTGTTTTGTGTTTTAGTATCTCTTTTAGGTACTTTTTCGAGGATGATGACTCCTTCTCAGAAGACGTTATCTAAGATGATACTTCGGGAATATATGAATTGGTCATGACAGAAGGAAGTTCTTGCTTCACCTAGGGAGACGTCATCTAAGATGACACTTCGAGAATATATGAATCGGTCACGGCATAAGGAAGTTTTTGCTTCACCTCTGGTAAGTGAAGAATCACCTCTAATGTTATATAAGAAGTATTATAAACATAAACCACCTAGTTTGGAACAAAGATTGAGAGTTCTGGAATGCCAGAAATTATTTGCTGATGATGATCATTCTTGTAGTGACTCTATGTTCCATACAAAATATATAGATGACCCTGTGGATGATTATGTAGATGATTTGCCTAATTCCATAGATGAATCTATCTCACAAGATCATTCACCCGACTTAGAGGTTGTTTGTAGACCGCTAGACTTCCGGAAGTTACCTAATTTAGGGTTAGAATTGTGTGCTTCTCCAGTTTTGTTGGATTACTTTGCATCCAAATACCCAGAGGAGTTGCCTGTTCCTGACACTGTGCATGAACCAATCAATATTTCCCCAATATTATCCCCATATTATGTTCTTTACGCACTTCCAAGTGTAGTAAAAACTTGGTTTGGGGGTAATCCCTTATTTTTGACAGTTTCCTTGTCACCATGTCGCCATAATATAATTGTGAAACTGTCATTTGTATATATTGTATTTTGGGTTGATCCCCAAATTTTCAGGTTATTAGTGTATGGGGATTCTTTCTGTACATATCCAATAGGTAGATTCTTATTTTCTTGTTTTTATTTTCTTTTAGGATTTTTGTTTATTTTTATTTCTGGTGTTCTTTGTTATTACTATCGTTTGATATGTGTTACAGAGAATACTGCTTTTCTTGCGTCAATCAGGTGAGACGTTCCAATCCCTTCTCTTTAATTTATATTTGTTTCTCTTATTTATATTTATTGCATACCATTCTAGGTTGCACGGTTTGAAACATTGAGGACAGTGTTAAATTTAGGTTTGGGGTAGAATTTCTGAAAATCGATGCCAATAAGAAACTTCGAAATCTAGAAACTTGTGAATTATTCAGGATGACACTAACCATTCTGAGTAGATGGAAACATAGCTCTTATCTGTATGAATTGGTGTGCCCAGCTGAATGGTCTATTCATATCTGAATGAACTCAGGTGTTAGAGATAACATGATAATCATTGAACAAGCGTATCTCAGAATCATCATAACCATATCACTTTCTATTTTTATTTTTGTAATTTTATGTTTCTCTAAGTAATTTGGTGGGCCCTAGTATTGCCATAAGGTCGTAGCTCGGATGCGTTGGAATTTTAATTTTTTTGAAAAATAAATAAATAATAAAAAAAAAATTGACACTTTGATAGCAATATGTGTGTGTTCTCCCTGTCTCCGTCGCCTAAGCAAGCGTGGAACGCAGGATCCATGGGACTATCATGTAATATGCTGAAAAGGAGCATGCACTTAGATTCAAAAGATCTAATCATATAGTCATAAAAAAAAATAAAAAAAATATGTATATAAATAATAATAAAAATTGGAGCATCCGATCCGGACTTTATACTAATATTTTAGGAAACACCGTTCACCCTAGTCAACATATGCACCATTCATCACTTCTATTTCCATTTTCTAATCTATCACTGTGTTTGAATTTGATTGATTCTGAGCAATGTGAATTTTTATCCAGTTTTGGATGTTCAGTGATATTTGAGTATAGTTTTGCATTCTTATATGAATTTTAGTACGTGAGTACAAACTCGTGTACAACAATTGGATTCATACAGGGTAATGATTCTCATAGTCGAAGAATTAGTACGCCAATTAAATAGCTTGTTTAGTGTCTATCCTTTATCGTTCACAGGTAGCTAAAATTTGGAGTAAAGGTTTTGTGGGTATATTCCTTGTAAACCCTCACGAGAAAAAACTCGTCCACTAAGGCCACTTAGGGGTTTAAAGGCTTATTACATATGCTAAATGTAGTCGCGATTCCTGCGAAAGTGAGTTAGGATTTTATTTTATTTTAGATTAGTTTTGCTCGAGTACTAGCAAAATATAGGTTTGGTGGTATTTGATAGGCGCTTAATTTTTACATATTTACCTCCTAATTAATATTTGCTAATACTTAATTTTGTGTTAATATTATTGTTTTATTTATTTTATAGGTGGTACACCAAAAATCGGAAGTTACACGTAAAATAAGTAGCCTGTGAACTAAATTTGACGGAACCTAAAGGGTCCGAGCAAGTGGAGCAATGTCATGTACAAGGGAAGTACGGATGTTTACATGGAGTACAAAGAGAAAAAAAGAAGTTAGGCTAGGATAGGCGTGAAGTGAAAGGATTGGAGTTGAGGTCCACGTGATTGAGAGAGGTCTTCTGAAGAAGGGAGACGGCTGATTAATGTTGAGGCTAGAGAGAGGTAGAGTAGAACGAAGTACACACATGGGAGAGAGGACAACCTGTGGCTGGTTGGCACTTGAGTTGAAGATATAGTAATGTTGGCTAGGGACGGCTGAAAGGCTACTCCTTCTTTTAGGTGTTGGCTAAGGCTAAGTAGGTTCTTGGGAGAGAGATTAAAAAGTGAACACGTGATGAAAGGCTATGAAAAAGAAGGAAAGAGACGTGAGAATGAGGACTTTCTTTTGTGTGGAGAAAGTGACGTGACAAGTGATTAGGTGTTGAAGAGTACTACTACGTGAATAGGGAAAAGTAGTTGACTACAAAGGGACGTCACACGTGGTTGAGTTGAGACGGCTAGAGATAGAAAAAGGAGGTGAAGCCAAGTATAAAAGGCTAAGGAAGCGTAAGAGAAGGTTTTTTTTTTGGCTTCTGGTAAGCTTTTTAGGTTTTTCAGACTGTACAGGAAAAGGCAGTCGAGGTTTTGAAGGTCAAAAGCATGTACGGTGAAAGAGAGGGATGCACGGTAGGAGATACAGAAGAAAGAGGAGGGCGTGACGGCTGGTACGGATACAGGAGATTTTTCTAGTTTTGGAATACAAATCAAAAAGAGTTTAATCTTTTCCCTCTCTACTTTTTCTTAATTATTTTTATGGGTTTTAAGAAACCCATCTCCATGTTCTAATTAATTTGTAACTAGGGTTTAATGATTGAAACCACTTAAAGGTTTAGATCAATTAAATTGAATTATTTGATACGGACTATTATGATTTGAATAGATTAATTCCATGATTTTGATTTATTGATTTAATGAAAAATCAGTTGTTGCTTCACCGGGTCTGTACAATACAACAACTTATGCACAGAATTAATAGGATATCAAATATGTTTGTCTAATTATTTGATATTTCATGCTTGGGTGAAATCCTTAGATGGGGTATGCTTAGAAGAGCCAAATAGTATTTGTGAACCTATAATTAGTTTCGTATTATTTTCTCGCTAACGCAATTAGATGGTGTATGCATGAGACTTAGAGCTTTTGATGCACCATGCTTAGGGTGTCCCAGTGATATTTGCGACTCTAATACATATAATAGGTGATGTCGATAGAACGAACAATAGGTGAATATTTAGGAGTTATGTTTCACATCAGTAATTAAAAAGAAATAGTGGTGGATACTGAAAACCCTAGTTACTGTTTCTCCCATTTGATTTATTTTTATTAGTTTAGTTTGTTTTATTTTTTTATTCATAAATCTAAAACTCCAAAAATATTATTCTTGATTAGTTGATTGAGATATTAATTGCAGTATTGTCCCCGCTCCCTGTGGGTTCGACCCGTACTTGCCGTTGTCTGCATTGTAGACACCGTGCGATTGCGGTTTATTTATATAGGGTTCCGAAATCCTATCAACCGACCATTGATATTGTGCTCTTTTTCCTTTGTCCAGATTTTTCTTCCCATTGGGTTTTCCTGGCAAGGTTTTAGTGAGGCAATTTAATTCAACATGGTGGTCATCCAAGGAGGAGTTGTGTTAATTTTGGTTATTTGGTGGATTTCCCACCATTAACTAGGTCATTTTGTAAGACCAAATCAACATAACCATCTTCTAGGAATTTCAATTTCTTTCTGAACCACATAAAGTTTAAACACAAATACGGTTTTTGTTCACGTATTGTAATGTATCCTATATGAGCACTTTGTTGAAGAAACTACATCAACTACTTATGCAAATCATCTTTGAGAAGCTAGCAATCCAAGACACAAGTATTCAATGTATTTAAAGAAGCATGAAAACTCGTGAATACTACTATTAAAAGACTAACATAAAATAATACTTCACTAACAATTTTCTTCACGAAATCACGGCAACCTTCTACATTTCAAGAATTTGTGTTCATCGAAATTGGAAAGTCTCGTCTGCAAGTCAAGATTTAATTGAGGTACTTTCAGGGGGAGCACCATCATTAAAGGTGCATTTACTGGACTTATCGCGTTGTACTCTTTTTCCTTCGTTAAGGTTTTTTCCCACTGGGTTTTCCTTGTCAAGGTTTTAACGAGGCAATATATGCGTGTCCAACACTTTCTGAGTTTTTACATGCTTGTGCAATTTCAGGTTTTTCTCTTTTGAGTTTTCCTGGTATGTTTGTAATGTCGTAGCCACAGTGGTCCACAGGGGGAGTGTTATAAACCAAGTTTATTTACTAAGATGCCCTTTGTGTCTAAATTAGGGTTTTCCATATTCTTGAGTACCAAGTCTCTTATCCCTATAAATATAGACTTGTTTTTTTCTATTTTTATACACCATAATAAGAATTCTTATCTTCTTTCTCTTATACTTTGTCTCTCCTTCAAATTTGATAACATACCGTTTGTTATACAATATCCTTTTTCTTTAGATATATGAAATAACCATCGGTAGTAGATAAATATTAAAGCTTAACAAATTTTATAAATAAATAAATTGATAAGGATACAAATTGATATATGCATAAATTATATACACTCAAAATTGTTTTATGAATACAACTTTTATCTAAAAGAAAATGCAAATTGATTTAGCATAAGATGCAGATTAATTTATATATGCATAAACTTGTATTCAGAAAAACAAAAATGCAAATAGATTTATGCATAAGTTTATAGTCACAATTAAAGAAAAAAACTGAATGCGGAGAAAAATGTATAATCAAAATACTTCTCATAAAAAAACAAGCTTAACCAAAACATGGTTATATAAGTTTAAAAAGAAATAATAAATGATCATATTAAATTTTATATAAAAATTGATGGATGAAAAAGAACAAAACTTTGTAAAAAGACAAAATCAAAAATCAAAAATTTAAGATTATAAAGCTATTAAAATGAACTTTTAACTGGAAAATACTCGTAAAAATTTGGGATATTTTGGATTGTGTCAATCCAAAAAATCAATTAAGGGGTTTTTTAGTGGTGAATTTACCAAGATACCATTTATTATTAATCTTAATAACAAACCCTAATACATTATCCCCTAATTTCAGTTACAATTCTCTCATTAAAACAATACCGATTTATACTCCTCCTTATCTCCTTATCTTTTTTCTTTCATATTTCAAGAATGTTTTGTTTTATTATCGATTAATCGTGGAAAATATATTACATGATTGAGTCGCCATTATACATAGAGTTACCTTCAATGCCGACTCATTACAAAAGTTTCTCCCAAAATTTTTCAAATAGTCGGCATGCTCGATAGCTAAAAACAATGCCGAAAGTAAATAATTGAAATTCAGTAAATTATTAAATAGTCCTAGTCGGCATTGTAGACAAAGTCATCCTTAATGCCGACTCAGATCAAAAATATTGGCCACTTTTTTAACACAGTCGGCATAGTTGGTGTCTCATCTTATGATGCCGACTGTGAAGCCAAAAATAACCTTTTTGGGAAAACTATTAGACAAGTCGGTATATTAAGATGTCTTCGAATATGCCGACAAACGCCTAAAAAATATTGTCCAGTTTTAAGACATAGTCGGCATAGTGCATGACCTTATACAATGCCGACTGTACATCCAAGCATAAGTTCCATAGGGGAATACTTGGTGACGGCTTGAATCAGAGTTTGAATACCATACTGATTGTGAGGAATCGACATTGCTATTAAACTTCGACTATGTCGGCTGCGAGTTTTTCAACTCAACAACCATGGCGATTCGAACTTAAAAATCACTTTTTACCTCATTTGGACCTATACCTAAGTATTGGGAGCATTTGTATCTTTAGCTTCTTCATTTTCCTGGGTTGGTTCTTGACTTGAACCTTCATGCTCAAAAATGTCTTGATTTAGGGTTTTTTCATGGATGAAATTTTGATTATCTACAAAATATTGCAATTGAGAATCGTTATCAAAAGCAACGTAAACACATTCTTCTTGTTGAGATGAAGGTTCCCCAACATCAAATTCCTCACTTGAATCTCTCATTTTATCAAATCTCCCTAAATCTCAAATTTTCCTACATTTCTTCTTCTTCTTTTTCCTTCTTCTTCTTTCTCTATTTCTCTATAACTAACAAATAACAATGTAACTATAATGTTGAATTTTATTTTGAACTAATTTACTACCTAATAACTAATTAATAACTAATTAATCAATGATAATTTAAGTATTATAAAAAAACTATGGATAAAGGATTTCTAATATTATTTCAAAATATCCTTATTTTATTTTATTTGGTACTCTAAATTTATAAGTGTATTGATTCGTTAAAATACATACACAACTTACTAGGAATTAGTCTATTTTTAATCAAAGTGCATCAATTCATTTTCTTTCTGCAGAATTTGAAGCGCAAGAAGCGATAAACAATTCAATTATATTGAAGGACCAAAGCGTCAGTGACGAGTTTCAAGAAGCTCGCAAAGAGCTAATCAATGTTATTACAAACTCTCTTTTTTGACATATTTTTGTAATCTAATCGACCGCTAATCCTCTCATATGCTGGTTTTTGTTTGTAGGGTCTGAGAGGAATGTCAAGTAGTTTAATAATTGGAGTGAAGAAAATGGCAGAGCTTGATTTGAAACCATTTCAAATTGCTTCAAACAAGCTTGATTGTTCTGCCGAAGAAGCATTGTCGAGTGCGATTCAACTGTGTGGGTCGTAGAGGAAAAAGATCAAGGACCCAAATTGGCATCCATTTAAAGTCATCAAGGTTGGAGACACAAACAAGGTACGTATATAACATTGCGCTCTTTTTCTTTCTTCTCTTGACACGTTCAAATTAGTATCATGAGTGTCGCAGGAAGTAATAGACGAAGAAGATGAAAATTTAAAGGTCTAAAGCAGGAGTCAGGTGAAGAACTTTACAAGGCGGTAATAACTGCAATGATTGAAATGTACCAATATAATCCTACTGGTGATATTAATGAACCAATCAAAGAGATTTGGAACTTCAAAGAAGGGAAGAGAGCTACTCTCAAGGAAGGAATTAGTTTTCTGTTGAAGATGTATATGCGCAGGGTATGAGGACTAACAATGCACTCGAATATAGGTACAGAGCATTTTAATTTTTTACTCGAATGAAATCCATGCTTGGAACTATATTAGGTACCCAAAGCATTTTCAGTACTTTATGAATTTTGTTGTTTCAGTTTTGGGGCAAAAAAAAATGACTATTTACATTATTGATCTTAGCTGCATTTCCGAGATTTCCATTTTACTAAACTTCTGTCATTTTTTGAAAGTCTGTTCACTTTTTTGTAAATGTTCTGGTTTGCATTAACGAATTACTTCAATGACTGGAAGTTCTTGTTTGGTTGATAAATTTACAATTACTAGTGACACACAAGTTCTAAGACCGGTAGCAGAGTGAATCATTGACTGAAGAACCAATTAAACTGTGGTCACCACACGTCCTTGCAAATCAGTGTAACTTTCATCTCTGTTTGGTGGTTGAAACATTGTTGAAAAGTGGGCAATATTGGTTCAAGCCCTGGAAAAGTGGGTAAAGATGATCGTCATAAAAGTTTGATAGGTTTGCTGGTTTCAGCTCTTCCTTGGCTGAACGTGTGCTAGGTCACTAGGTGCTAGTAAAGCCAGGAAGTAAAAAAGTATGTACGCAGGGTATCAGAACCAGTAATGCACTTAAGTACATATAACTTGTATTGTTTGTCCTAGTCGAATTTTATCATGCATCTAAATCTAAAGCATTTCAATCCTCAATGTTTATAAATCCCTTGTTTTGTTTTGCTTTGTTTTGGGAGAGAATAGAAGTGTTTGTGTTGCCTTCATGGGCCAAACAGGTACTTCAAGGTTGAGGATTGTGGTTAGCCGAGATTTCCCTTGCTACCTTGCTAACCTAAGTAATGGCTACATTGGCAGTTGTCATAATATTGAGCTTCGTTGTAGAGCCACTTCATGCTAGCGATTCTTATTTCTTTCAAGTGGCTGCATATGAAATAGCAAGAGTTAAAATAAAGTGAATATTAAACACCCATATATAAGGTGTCATTGATAATAAGCTTAGTAAAAGAAAATCAAACTACCATTACTGGTACTGAATACATATATCAAACCATAAAGTTCAATCAATTTTGATAATGAAGCTAGTAACAGAAACGCTAGAATCTAAAGAACGAAGTTACATGAAAAGCTTGTCATCGCT
This sequence comes from Papaver californicum, assembly GCA_023531435.1. Classification (NCBI taxonomy): domain Eukaryota; kingdom Viridiplantae; phylum Streptophyta; class Magnoliopsida; order Ranunculales; family Papaveraceae; genus Papaver; species Papaver californicum. The sequence continues at coordinate 3,825,988 of JAJJMC010023397.1, forward strand.
ACCAAATATCTGTCTGTCTTACTGCCAGGGTCACCAAAATGCATGAAAACGTTTTCTAGTCCGTGCGAAAAAAGTGGATGTTATATAACACACATACTTGATTCATGCGCGACCGGTGATGGATCAAATTAGATGAGTCATACTCCAACTTCCTCCTTGCGCGTTTTCGAAACTATGATCATTTTATCACACTAACAATGGGTGCCACAGATGCACCCTACACCAACTTGAGCTATAGAGTTATGTTTGATTATATTTGCTTTTTTGGAGCCTCAAAAAGTATAGTGACATTGACAAAGAGCAATTATTACTTTGTTGTTTCATCAAAGAACAGTAAACTACTGGAGAATGTACTAATGTCTACAACTATTACGTACCAGTATTTTAGTGGTTAACATTTATATTTCAGCGGTTACACACGTGTGGAACCTGCGACCATATGGTTCTCTCTCCCAAGGGGATTCAAAGGTATCTATTCTAGAGCCTCATTTCAAAAGTTAAAGATAATTGCATGGTTGGGAGCTAGGCTGATATACTCCAATAACCAAACGTTAAATATAAAGTACTTGAAACGGGTCAGTTTTCCGTTCCAGTTCTAGTTCCAGTTTCATTTTATGATAACACACATGCTTAAAAAGGAATTTTATGACAACACACATACTTAAAATGAATTGGAGCAAAACGGAACATAGAACAAAAAGAAACACCTTAGAAGTACTTGGTGATAGAATGCTTATATATCTCATGTTGTGTTTGAAAGTGCTGTGTGAGTCGAGGATACTTCTATGGAGGTTTAATTTAGCAGCCCGAGTGCCCTCCATTCCTACAAAAATTGGACAAACAGTAATTGACCATCATGATGTCCATACTTAAATTGATTCATTAGTCATTCTGGATAGAGTGCCGCATAAACAATAGGGAACCTAAACTCAGCTGACTCTACCTCAGATGTACCGGACCACTTCTAAGATTAAACTTTACGGTAGACTAATATCATGTATCAAATATGTTTGAAATTGATCTTGTGAAGGGACCCAATCTCAGAAGTAATTTAAGTGAAGCTAAACACTTACTAAGCCCTTCAATATATAGCCTCATAGGGCGCTTAATATGAAATCTAGCACAGAATGTCAAACATTTTCTGAGGAAAAATATGAAGGACACTATTTCGTAAAATAAGTCAGGTTATAATCGCTATTGCGATTTCAAATTGACAATAATGGATGATATGAGGTTATTGTGTATTATTATAGTGAAATGTTATGCCCAATATAATAGAAACTACTAATTAAATTAATATAAAACTTATCTTGAAAATGGAATAAAATATTGGGGGAGACTTATAAATCCGAGTTGATACGCGCAATATGAAAGATACACAAGCAAACAGCCACAATGTGGAAATAAACAAAAATAATATCAATCATACGACATCAAGAATTACGTGGAAGAACCTCTTCAATGCGAAGAGTAAAAATACACTGGCAAACTTCCACTATGATAAATAGTGGGTTACAACGATATCTCTTAAATTGGGGTTTCACATAACTTCAAGGTGCATATAACACTTGGTTAACAATGACCTCTTTCTCTACTCACCACTAATGGTGGATAACTAATTATTTACCAAATAAGGTAGATTCAACTAATAACAAACAAAGGAATATGAGAAACTTACTACTAGGATTTGAACAAACCCTAGAATTACCCGTTTGAAGAGATGTAGGATGTGGTGGATAAATCTTCACCAACCAAACCGGTCCTTAGCTAGAACACCCTTCTTCTTCAAGCTCACAACTTAAATCTTCACCAAAACTCTCTAACGTTGGTTGCCTCCTTTTCTCTCACTCTCCCTTTCTTCCTGCCTCTCTTTTTCACGGCTTGAAAAAGATGAGAAACAAAACTCGTTTCTCTCATTTACTTAACCTAACAAAGGTCGTTGTTAGGTGGCTCCCTTAAGTGACTAAGGGACAACCAACTGTTGGGCCATAAGGAGTGACATCCAACAATCTCTTCACGACTTATGGCGAAGTAACTGTCACCACCACATCTGCCTTGCTGCAGAAATGTACATGCTTGTACTTAGGTAGTGACTTTGTCATCATACCAGAATCGTTGTCATTTGTATGGATCTTTTCAACTAACTCCCGCTTCTTATCAACTTTCATCAGCTTTACCTGGGTTATATATAACTTTCCACACTTCTCGCCTCTTGCAATGACCATGAATCCCTTGGTTATCTTTCATTGTCCATCAACTAAAGAATTGGTGTACCCTTCGTCATCTAACACTCCAGGTGATATTAGATTCAAACAAAGATCTGGTACATGTCGCACATTTCTGAGAACCAATGTGCAACCAACACTAGTCTCGACTTTCACATCATCCATTCCTACAATTTTCGGAACACTATTGTTTTCCATTATGAGTGAACCAAATTCACCAGCCTTGTAGGAGGTAAACACATCTTCTCGAGGAGTAGCATGGTAAGATGTCGCTGAATATACCACCCATTCTGAATCATAACCTGCAGAACTCATACAAATATCATTGCAATCATACAATAAAATGATATCACCATCATCTATTGCAACACCTATAACATCCTTGTGTCTATTATTTCCATTCCTGGTTCTTGCTTCGGCTTCCTGCATTCATTTGCATAATGACCTTTATTGCCACAGTTCCAACATGTAAGGTCTTTTCTGTTTTTTTTTTCTCCCCCGCTTTTCTGTAACAAGAGCTTCTGAATTAGATGAGTCTGACGACTTCCTTCTAACTTCTTCATTCAGCAAACTTTTTATTGCAATATCCATAGTTAGCTTCTTTTCTGGAGCAGATTAACTTAGAAATATCCTCAATCTCTGCCAACTGTCTGGTAAAGTATTTAACAACAGATAAGCTTGTATTTCATTATGAATATTCAAATCCATAGATGTGAGTTGATTCATGATGCCCTTAATCTCATTTAAATATTACGCAATTGAACTTCCTTCCCCGTACTTTAACTTTCCGATCTTTGTAAATTGAAGAGCTTTTGCACAAGGAGATTGCTGGTAATATATCTCCTCTAACTTTGTCCACAAAGAATATGCTAGTGTCTCACTAGTCACATGATGAAAGATAGAATCATCAATCCATTGAAGAATGAAACCCACTGCTTTACGGTTAGTAACACGCTACGCTTTATGTTCTGTTTTCTGAGGCTTCTTTTCCTTGTTCTATATTAGATCATATAGATCTTTACAATACAATAATTCTTCCATCTTCGCCTTCCATATCACGTAGTTCTCACCGGTCAAAATAACCATTCTATTACTAGTGCTACCTTCCATCATTGCATAGGATTAGCTCAACCCAAAAGCACTGATACCACTTGTTGGTGGAAACTTACAAATCTGAGCCATTATGCACAATATGAAAGGTACACTAGAAAAGAACCATAATACGGAAATAAACAAAAATAACACTAATCACACAACATCAAGAATTAGGTGGAAAAACCTCTTCTATGCGAAGAATAAAAAACCACGGGAAAACTTCCAACATGACAAATAATGGTTACAACAATATCTCCCAAACTGGGGTTTCACACAACTTCAAGGTGCATATAACATTTGGATAATAACGCCCTCTTTCTCTACTCACCACTAATGGTGGATAACTAGTTATTTACCAAATAAGTTAGATTCAAATAATAACAAACAAAGGAATATGAGAAACTTACTACTAGGATTTGAACAAACCCTAGAATTACCCATTTTAAGAGATGTAGGATGTGGTGGATAAATCTTCACCAACCAAACCGGTCCTCCGGTAGAACACCCTTCTTCTTCAAGCTCACAACTTAAATCTTCACCAAAACTCTCTAATGGTGGTTGCCTCCTTTTCTCTCACTCTCCCTTTCTTCCTGCCTCTCTTTTTCAAGGATTTAAAAAAAATGAGAAACAAAACTCGTTTCTCTTATTTACTTAACCTAACAAAGGCCACTATTAGTTGGCTCCCTTAAGTGGATAAGGGATAGACAACTGTTGGGTCATAAGGAGTGACAACCCAAGATGAATCCCCCAGTTTCACACTGTTAGTAGAACATTATCTGAAAACCTGATATGTAGCTTGAAGTTATAGTCCAATTCTGTTATTTTTAATCTTTGTTTTTGTTCAATGTTTTTCATCAACAATTGAAACCCGAAAAGCAATTGAAAATAATGTAACCAAATCACTCGATCATGTAACAGGTTAGAAAATTAAGTCGAGTTAATGACATTGGTGATAATGAGGGATGATTCTAATATTAATGAAGTCAGAAGAAAAACAAAACTCGTTTCTCTTATTTACTTAACCTAACAAAGGCCATTGTTAGTTGGCTCCCTTAAGTGGATAAGGGATAGCCAACTGTTGGGCCATAAAAAGTGACAACCCAAGATGAAATCCCTAGTTTCACTCTGGTAGTAGAAAATTATATGAAAACCTGATATGTAGCTTGAAGTTGTAGTCCAATCCTGTTATTTTTTAATCTTTTTTTGTTCAATGTTTTTCATCAACAATTGAAACCAGAAAAGCAATTGAAAATAATGTAACCAAATCACTCGATCATGTAACAGTTTGGAAAATTAGGTCGAGTTAATGACATTGGTGATAATGAGGGATGATTCAAATATTAATGGAGTCAGAAGAGATTGTGATTGAGATGATTTTTATATTGTTAACGCAGTTAGAAGAGATTTAAGGCGATGGGTTTTAAGGAAAATTAAGTAGAGCTAATGGCGATGGTGATAATGAGAGATGATTTTGATGTTAATAATGGAGTCGGAAGAGATTAAAGGTTGAGATGATTCTGATGTTATATATTAAAGAAGTCAGAGAGATTGGAGGTTTAGGGAGATGGGTTTATTAGTTGCTGCAATATGGTGAGGACGGATGGGAAACATTAGAAATACGGAGGGGTATTTTGATCAGTTCACTATAAACTGATGAAATGGGATCTTTATATTGTTATAGTGGGATATTCTGGGACGAGATGGAAAATATTCGGCAGTTCCAATAAAGGGGATCCGATAAAAAAAGTTACCAAAAAAATGTAAAAATATCTTATGTACTCGCTGAAAATTATCAAGTGTTATAGCATATGTTTACTGCGCCAAAAATGAGGGTGTCGTGTTTTAACAATTTATTAGGCATGTAAGGAACTTTTGTATGTAAATTACATCCATAAGCAAACTCCTTGGATTAGAGAAATGAATTTGGTGTGTGTTAGAAGAATAAACAAATCCATTTGAACCGGTTCGTGTCGTCTGTATCTATTCCCTATTGACTATAAAAAATAAAAATAAAAATAAAAAATGTTCCATGTTTCTATGTCCTCTCCCCTCCAATCTCTAGCGGCTATATGTCTCATTTGTTAAGGCTTCGAATTGTCCATATCTTAATTTTCCATGTTCCTCTGCTCTCTCTGATCTCTATCGTCCATGTGTCTCATTTTTTAACTACCACGGTTTAGAATTTGGACATACTTGCCTAATTTAAACGATTTTCTAAGGGAAAAAAGAAAGAAAATATATGACTTTTCATTCTTCCTTGTAGTTTCCTAGGTTTAAATGGCTTTCAGGTTGATTTTTACCAAGCCCAATGGCATATTGTTGGTAAGGATATTGTAGATATGGTTCAAAAATTCTTTACTTATGAACTCATGCCTAGACCGGTAAACATAACTTATATTTTTCTTATTCCTAAAAAAAATAAAGCTAAAACTCCTGTTGATTTTAGGTACATAGGATTATGTAACATTACATATAAGATTTTGTCTAAAATCCTAGCCAATAGAATTATTCCTTTACTCAAGAAACTTATATCTCTATTTCAAGCAGTTTTTTTCCCAGTTGATCAATTCATGAGCAACAATAATATTATCATGAATTGATTCATACGATGAATCATAATGAAGGATTTAATGGGATTATGGCTCTTAATCTTGATTTGTCTAAAAATTTTGTTAGGTTAGAATGGCCTTTCATGTTAAGAGTAGTAAATAAATTTGGATTCAGTCCGAAATTTTGTAGTCTTATTATTCAGTGCATTTCAACATCTAATATTGTTAAATGGTTTTCCCTGTCAGGAATTTACTCCAACTAGAAGCTTCAGACAAGGGGATACTTCATCCCTACATCTTTTCACTCTAAGAATGGAATTTCTATCTAGGACTTTACTGGATGCTGAAGCTAATCATGTTATTACAGGCATAAAAGATGTTAGGGGAGCTCCCACCATTTCTCATTTACTATTTACGTATGATATTTTCATTTTTGCTAACACGCAAAAAACTAGAGGCATTTTGGATATTTTTAAAAAAATTGGTCTCTATTCAGGTCAGTTGTTAAATTTTAATAAATCTTGTGTCTAATTTAGCAGATGTTTGAGTCCTAGTACTTGTATTGATATTTCTGAAGCTCTTAAGATGCCTCTAACCAATGACTCTAAAAAGTACCTTGGAGTCCCTCTGCTTCTATGTCAAAATAAGACTCAATTTTTTAGGCCAATTATTTAGTCTTTTGAGGATATGTTGAAAAATTGGAAGGGTAAGACTTTTAATCAGGCAGGAAAAACCGCTATGGTTAAGACAGTCTTGACTTCCCTTCCTTCTCACCCAATGGGAAGTTTTACAATTCCTAAAACCCTAATAAACAAAATGGATAGCCTTCAAAGACATTTTTGGTGGGGGCACAAAGGAAATAGGCCATCCGTTTTATTGCTTGGACTGAGTTATGTAAACCTAAATCTTTAGGAGGTTTTGGTTTTAGGAATCTAGAACTTTTCAATAAGGTATTGCTTAGTAAGTTGGATTGGAAAGTTTGTACTAGTACTAGTGAGTTGTGAGTCAGGGTTCTTAAGGCTAAATTAACTAGGAATATCAGTTGAAGGAAACCATTTCCTGGATATGGAATAATATTTACTCTGGGTTAGATGTGATCGAACAAAATGCTTTTTGGGTTGTTAAATATGGAGAAAAAATTAAGATTTGGTTAGACTCTTAGGAAATGGGTTGGATAGGCCTCACGAGCCTGCTGCTGGTATTAGTAATGATATTTATGCATGTGAGTTTTTTATAGCAAATACTAGGTTGCGGGATGAAAATTTGATATATAACATTTTCTCTCATGACAGTGCTAGGAAAATCTATGTTATGTTTGTTCTTATTGCATGTGACGACACTCTAATCTGGAATCTAGATAGGAAAGATAAGTTTTCTATAAAAAGCTCTTATAAGACTCTTAGAAGCTTTGGAATATCCTTATCATTAATGTATTTAGCGTTCATGACACTAAACCATGGGAGTCTTTGTTTTGAATTAATCTTCATCTTATCTTGGTTATCATAAAATTGTAATAAATTCCATATTCATGAAACCCAGATCTCTTAGGTTATTTGGTTTACAAACTAAATCTCAAGCCTTGTTATTGATGCCTTTTGATTTTTCAGGATCCTTTCCGCAGAAGAAATTAATCTCCTTGAAGTTTGTTTGTTTTTTTGTTTTTGTTTTTGTTTTTGTTTTTGTTTATGTCAATGTGTTTGAAGCTTGTTTAACTCATTGCAAGCATGATTTGGAGGTTTGAAGCAGTTCATCTGATATATGCTAGAAGTGGAGGTGACAGTTGTTAACATAATAACTTTTCCAGCATGAGATAAAGTCTTATTTTTCGACCCTGCCAGTCTAAACTATAGTTTTTTCACACATGGCTTGAACTATAGTTCTTTAGTATCAATAATTTGCACCCCATAAAATTACTTATGTCAGTAACCAAAACTCCATTAGTATTTCTGCTGACAAAAATCCCAGATTTGTTGAAGTTGATAATCTTGCCAGAAGTAGAACGGAAGTCCTTAATAAGATTTATCAAGTTATTGTATTCTTCTGCATTTGTCTTGCAGAAAAGCATACAATCATTTGCAAATATAAGGTGACTGATAGGAGGTTCTCCTTGCAGATTTTGATGCCATGCAGAAGACCAAGATTTTCAGCACAATAAATACTTCTTGATAAAAATCCCGTGAAGAAAAGGAATAAGTAAGGAAATATGGGGTCTCCTTGTCTTAGACATCTAGTAAGGTTGGAGGATTTACCAGGAACACCATTGACAAGCACAACAAGGTTAGTAGTGGAGATGCATTGATGTATCATACTGCAATATCTTTCACAGAAACCCATAACACCATTAGCTCTTGTCTTTTGTTCCTCTAGTTTTCATGTTGGATAATATCATGAGCAATGTAGATATCTTCGAAGATTTGTCTTACAGGGATGAAAGCATATTGAAATGAGGACGTGAGTTTTGGTAGAAAAAGCTTCCTTCTTTGAGAGAAAAATTTTGAAATAATTTTGCAGGTAAAATAGGTCTTACACACTACCTACTAAACATGAATTAAAGGGTACATCATATTTATTTCAATTCAAACTCCGTTCACGCACAAAGGATTGCACATGATTTATCCTTGTAACGCTTTGCAAATGGGTGGTCAAAAGATAGGAAAATAAGTCTATAGATTTGGTCGTGAAGTAAAAATTCCAAGTAAGCTAGGAATCATTGGCTAAATCATGCTAGCTTTTGTGACCACCCCTTTGGCCGGGACCGAGACACCAAAACAACTTTATCTCGGGGAGATTCTCGATGAAATCTCCTAGTCTTAAATTTTAAATTTTATACGCGTAATATATATGTCAAATATTTTGCACACGTTATGTATGTTAAGCTTGTATATAAATATAAAGAAACAATGCCAATTTTTAAGAAAAATATAAAAAAATGAGTTTATGTTAAGCTTGTATATAAATATAAAGAAACAATGCCAACTTTTAAGAAAAATATAAAAAAATGAGTTTTTATTGGTTGGATTTGAGTTTTATTACTAAATTTTCATATATTAAGCTTGATTCGGCGAGATAACGGCCAAATCTCGGTAAAATTTCGATCATCTCATCGAATTTCTCGCTCAAATCTCGTGTCACCGAGTGATCAGTATTGGAAATGAACGGAAAAGTAGTAGAACGTGCGGAACCACATATTGGATCACTACACAGAGGGACTGAGAAATTAAGAGACTCATTTCAATTAAGGATCGAAATTGAGAATCTCGGTCAAAATTAATTACACTGTTTGAGACTCATTTCACGGAGCATGCAATATGCATATCTAATGTTGTTGTGCTCTCCCATCAACCGTTGCAAGTATGTATTAGTTTATGACCCAAATTGTTTTTTGGATTTATTGCAAAATGGAAAAATTAATCGACAGAAGCATTTACTAGTAGCATTTACTAGTTATTATATTGGACTTATTACAAAATTAAAAGTTAAAAAAAGATAAAGAGTCCATTTCGTTATGTATTTTTTTGCTCAATGATAAATGAAAGTGCTATAATGACAACTAAGTCTCCATTTATGATGGTTAGAACTAATGTACAACTTAATTTTACTCTTGCACACATGCATTTCTCTATAAATACACTTGTAAGCAAACAGATTCAACACAAACTCATATGTATAGATTCTAAACATATAACTATGAGTTTTTCTAAGAATATGACTCTGTTGATTTTGATTGTCATGTTTTCATCTATGAACATCAACTTTTGCTCTGCAGCTCGTGGTTTTAGGCGATCTCATAACACGCGCACAGGTCAAGGCAAACCCCAAAATATGGGATATCCTAACACACCCCAAGGTGCCGTACACCAACAACCGGCCGGATATCCCAAGACACCCGTCGTCCAAGCCGTACCCCAATATCAAGGATATCCTTATGCAGTACCCACAGGTCAAGGCGTACCCCAGTATCCAGGATATCTCAACACACCCACATATGATGGCGTACCCCAATATCCATTCTATCCTAATGTACCTACAGATCCTGTTGCACCTCTGTTTCCAGGATATCCTTATGCAGTCGCCAAGCAACTGCCCAAAAATGACTAGTTCCCCAAGTTCTCAGTATCTTTACGGCAAGAATATCATCTCATCGAGAATTTCAAACTACCGTACCTTATCCAGTTACATCCTTATTTCCTAAAAGAACTTTTTCCTCACGAAACCTCCTTCACCTACTACTATATATCTGGGTTACATCTACTTATAATAATGAAAGGAAGATACTAAATTAATTCCATTCGTATACATGAATAAATATATCATGAGATATTTTTCTCCTATATTACTTGTTTGCGTTTATTTTGATGTTGGAATAAAGTGCTCATTGTCCCTCGTCTTTTACATAGAGATATGACTTATGAGTACCCATGCATGTTCAATCAGTTAAAATTAAATAAAATATACATGAATATGATTTGTTTTTTCAGTTAAAAAAAATTTTAAAAAAAATGATAAGTTGAAGATCTACCGACTCTTGAAAAATGATCCGTCAGGTCCTGACTACTGCCTTCCGGTTCCATCTTTACGGTGAATTTGGTTATAGAATTTAGAGGGGGATTTATGGAATCAGAGAATTTGATGGAATTACGATTACCTATGTACGTTTGCTTATCCAAATCTTTTGGATTCATGTTTCTTTTGGGATTTATAATTTCATCAAATCTTTCATTTTTAAAATCCAACTGGCATCTTTCAAAATTTGTTGAGAAAGTTAAGAAAATATTAAAAGACCCACCTCTTTTTATTTTTATTATATATTTAATCTTTATCATTAAAAATGTCTCACTATGTAAATAAAATCTCTTCGATATCGTAATCCATGACATAAAATAAAAATAAATTAATAATAAAGAAATAAATTATATTAAAAAATATTAAATAAAAATAATAATATCTTCAAAAAAAATATAATAAATAAAAATAATTATATTTATTTTTTATATATTAAAAATAATAACAATATTATATATGGAGAGTTCTAGGTGACTATTCCACTGGCTTTGTTATGCCAAAGATAAACTAAGTTTATCCCATCCTAATATGTGATAAGGATGAATAAACTTAACCTTATCCATTAAGGATTAAGTAAAAAATTTAGTTGACATGTATTATAAATAGCCAAGTTATATGTGTTACAAGTAACGAAGTACCAAGAAAGAAATGAATGAAAATAGTCTTTCCTCCCTGACTTAATACCATTTTCTTTATGTTACACCATACCTTAATTTAGTTAGTGGATCGACATTCGAGTATTATAAAATAACATGTTATCACTACGGAAAGCTCATGATAGTTTAACTGTTATTATGACCGATTCGTTTGATCAATTAGTGGAAAATCGCATCGATGATCGACGGAGATTATTATCTTTCTTCTTTAATTTTTTTTATTTTATTTTTATTAAATATGGTTTTAGCCATGTACTTATCAGTATTATTTTTGTTTTAATCAGGATATTATAATGGATTATGGTTTCAATTTATACCGTTAAAGTGAACCTTATATTAATAAAGGCGCATATATATATATATATATGTTAATTTGTATTTCTTGTTAACTATGACTCTATGAGGAAGATGAGAATCGTGGCTCCGCGAATTTTAATATAATTGTGCGTTTTTTATTTCTTTGTTATGGTACTAACAGTTTTAATATCGGTAAAGCGAGAAATTGTCGCATCCCTGAAGGATAGCGTAAATTTGATTTTTCTCGGCTCTAATAATCTCTATAAAATTTAGAATTATTTCACCAGAAGTTAGAATATTGTGTGACATCATGTGGACTCAAAATATGCGCTTCGCTAGCTGATCAGTCCCATAAATGACCTGTAACGAACTTCTAGCCTGTTTATATCAGTGGTTCCTGAAGTAACCTGTTACTGATATTGAAGCAATTTTTGCCATAAAAAATATGTCCATGTGCCCTTGTAAATTGATATTTTGTCGACCCCAAAGGTGACGAAAATGGAGATTTGTTGTTATTACGTTGGTATCATATGTATGTGTTTTTTTCTGTGCCCCATTATTTTTATTTTGTTTGAAATTATTTGTTTGTAAATAATGGATTCCAGAAGAAATCCATGACGTTGTCGACTCCAGCAGCAGTCCAACATGTAAATTGTGGTTTCCTGTAGTGATCCTAAATTTACTATGGGTTCCGGCAGTAATCCATAAATATTGACCCCGGAAGTGGTATATGGAAATAATTGGATTCAAGGAATAAGCCATATATTTTTGGGTTCCGAAACAGCCTATGGTTACCAAATGCTTTTGTTAATGGCTTTTTAATTTTCTATCGTCTATCAGGATATGGATTCCAGAAGTAATCTATCAAGTACTAAATAGACGATATAAATATCCGTCTCAAACACAGCGGAACAACAAACAAAAAAATTCGAATCACTAATAATTTTATAACCTTGAAAAGGTTTAAGGGAAATGTGAAATATCATTTCGGGTTCGAATAATATGATAGATGGCTCTGGAAGAGCATTTATCATTCTGGTGGTATAAAATTTACGATTATACTATTGACGTCTTATATTATTCCGGATTCCTGAAGAATCTGTTGAGTTTTGAAAATATTCGGCGTAACTACCACCTTGAAATGAAAAATGAGCATTTTTATGAAGTTTTTTATTAATACTTATGTTATGTGCCAAAAGCACGTTGTAAAGAAGCTTAAAAGCTCTCTTTTATGGGATTGTCATACCAGAATTCGAACCGTCGATTTTCACGTCTCCATTAGACAGAAGTTTAATGACCTTGAAATATTCCTGCTTAGGCATGTTTGGTTTGGAAACCCAAGCTCTACCAAGATGAGTGGAACACTACAAAATGCTTATAGACATCCTTTACAGAACCCGAAGCTTTTGGTGGATAAAGGTGTTAATTATGTTATTTGTTCCTTGAGACATTTGGCTCTTTAAGTGGCATTAACAATGACATTATGGTAACTCATTAAATCACCAACATTCCTGCATAGGATTTGTGGTGGAATTTATAGAGCTTAATCACTCTACACTATGGACAGTTTTCAATATACTGTATTGATAGACACATCTACTGGATGTCTCTTGTGCAAATATTATGGTTGTCTATCCATTTTTGTACTTTCCAATTAAGTTCATTTATCTTAGTGGTAAAGTTACAGGATTCTGATGCTTTTTCTTCAGTTGGTAATATGTCGAGCACTAAATACACTAGTACAAAAATGGGCTTATGTGACAGTTAAAAACTGCCACCAAAATATTTATGTGACAGTTTTGAAAAATAATTGTAGTGTCATTAAAGCCTCTGTTACGAAAGGGTTTATAAGAAACTGTCACGGAATCATAACTATAAGTATCAGTTTTTTCATAAACCTGTCGTTGTTTATACCGTACAGTAACAGTTTCCAGATAAATTTGTCATCGGTAACTTAATTTACTTTACTAAGATGACAGTTTCTCCATAATCCTGTCATTGTTGACAACTTATGTAACATTTTCTATTAAAAATTGTCATCATAAACCCAATTTTTTTATAACAAACGACTTACTATAACATTTTTTACAAAGAACTGTCATGATAAACACTTTTAGTATGGGTTTTGTAAACAATCTGTCACATGAGCGGTACTAAGGTAGAAGTTTCTTCATGAAACTGTCATCGTAAAGCCTTGTCTATGACAGTTTTTTCATATAACATCTCACATATAGTTGATTCGTTTCCAATTAGGTAAATGTTCAACATCATCACATATAGTACCAATACATGAAAAAAAAATAAAGGAATATATTTTGATTTAAACAAAAAAAATTCTTCAAACACGCTTGTACAAATGGGTTTACAAAATGATAATAATACATACGCAATTAGCATAGCTAGCAAAGATTAAAAAAAAAAAACTTCCAAACACTGTAACGTGAACTTCTGAAAATCAATCCCATATCAACACTTCTTGAACAAGACAACAAACTGGAAGAAAAGCACTCTTCCAATTTAATATCTAATGGAGATACTTGAGTAGAATCCTTTAATAAACTTACTCGGCAGAAGTCTGGAAGAGATTGATGAAGAATTGCTTAAGGTAAGCTGATAATTCTGGAACAGCATCAGCAGTGATTGTTGCAACTTTGAAACTCACTTGCATTAGTGAAGGTGATTAGGGTGTCAACGCATCAAATAAGGTACTATTACTATCAAATGAAGAGGAGAAACTTACAGTGATCAAATATGACAAGACAGTATAGTCGATTTCCTTCCTGTACGCACTCATCAAGGCAAACAAAGATGACAATGACTGCTTGCAAGCCATAGATAGGGCATAAAAATCATCCAAAACACCTGTCCAAAAATAATAACATCGGCGTCAGATAATGGAATCACTAAAATATAAGGGAATACAACAACTATATAATAGTGAAATATATCTTACCAAATCTATTTGTTGCAGAAAGGGAAGAGGCTTCAATGGAATATCTTAGTCTGGCTTGGAGGTCATCATCATATTTTACCCTATAGAAACCAGCTTGGTCAAATCTATATCATTAACTAGCACATTATGATATCAAGAGTTATAATGATAGGCTTAGCAGCATCTGGCTTTTTTTGCTTTAAAAGAGCATCAAAAAGTTGAAAAGTAAGGATATGTTTGTGTAACATGCATTTTTATACGTAAAGATGGCAGAAAACTCATTTTCTAAGCTCAGACAGCTTTCTACTATCATGAGGGATCATTTCTGTGCGTATAGAGGGGGTTATCCATGACAATCCATGGTAGCTACAAGGATATGGAAGTAATACCTCAGGCATGGCTGAAGATGAGGCCTGTTGTACTGTTGAACTTTCACTATAAGCAATAACCGCAAGATATTAGGAAAAAAATCTTGAAAACTTGAGTGAGCTCTGTTTTAATGAGGAAACTGTCAAATGAATGAAGGTAAATGAAATTGTATAAAAAAAATGCGTCAGTCAGGCAACAATCATGAAAGTCATGAGACTAGTTACTTGCCTTTGCGGTCCAGCAGGCTTGTACTTGTGAACAAGAAGGGAATTTATCTCTTCCTCACTCAGCAATTGTGCAGATGAGCTATTATCAGAATCAAGAGCTCTAAGAGTTTCATAGTCTGCAAAACAATGAGTAACCCGTATTTATGACTTATTGACGATTTAAAACCCAACCAACATCATAAATCATCATAAATTTGATAATAATCAATCAATGATGTGCAGTTTCATATAAAATAGAATATGGCAGTGTAAAACATACCTAAGTCATCGAACTCCCTGTCAAGAAGCGCAATTTGAAGTCTGAGTCCCTGTAACCGTCCTCTAGTTGCAAAAGCTATGGATGGTGGCATATGCAAGCGTAACTCAGTATGACCTAGCAGGCCACTGGCCGCCGCAGCATGAGCTTGTGCCTGAGCCTGAAGTTGCTGGCAAGTTGCATACATTCTAAAGCTTGTGGCCATCAAAAAGACCCCAAGAACTAGCCATAGCTACAAAATAAAAATCCACAGGAATACTTCCTTAGAAAATACAATCTCAAAAACAACAAATCATCAAAAAGATTTACAGGCCCTATTGAAATATCACCATTAGTATTGAAAGTTAGGTGACATCTGATATGAATTTAATATCATGAACAACAAAAGAACTGCAGGAAAAAAGAGTAATTAGAAGCGAGAAGTGAATAAAAAACGTATAACGCCACAAAAATTTCAAATAAAGGAAGAATCAAATGAAGTACATGTTGCAAGAGAAGCCATTGAATTGGTGTTTACTGGACGACCTGCATGGACACGCTAATACAGAAAGAGGCATAACAATACAAATACATAAGTAAATACTAAATGAAACATTGTATCTTTCTTTTTAACAAACATAAGCACTATATCCACTTAGTAAGCTTTGAGTTCTTCAAAGCATTATCACAAAGAATCAATATAATTTAATACATACCACTTGGCGACGTTCAGGAATAAATCCTGGAAAACCACTTTCTCTATCTCCTCTTGTCCCTCGAAAAACAAAACTCATGGTTGCTTCAAATTGGTAAATAGCAAAGCTCTACTGACCTCCCCCGTCTTCAAAACCTACTGTATCTATCGTAAATGCATTGTATCCATGAACAACAAAGCAAGAAATTATTGACACCCTTGTAAGAAAATTGTATAGGCTTAGCAGCATCTGGCTTTTTTTTGCTTTAAAAGAGCATCACAAAGTTTAAAAGTAAGGACATGTTTGTGTAACATGCATTTTTATATGTAAAGATGGCAGAAAACTCATTTCTAAAGTTAGACATCATTCTACTATCATAAGGGATCATGTCTGTGCGTATAAAGGGGGCCATCCATGACAATCCATGGTAGCTACAAGGATATGGAAGTAATACCTCAGGCATGGATGAAGAAGAGGCCTGTTGTACTGTTGAACTTTCACTGTAAGCAATAACTGCAGCGAACACTACGACACCAATTCCCTCCATCTCCTCCTTTAGAAAAAAACAGAATCTGTATGATAAATTATAGATTTTTGCTTAAAGTTCATAGATTACATGAACTTAATAGGAGTGAAATTTGTATAGTGGAGTTTCAGGTTATGAATCATGGCTGCAAACTTAAAAGATCTATCAACAACACAGGTCTATTATTTGACCATTCTTAATTGAACTTATAAATAGCATTAATATAGAAATATAATTTCCCACACCGGGTAGAACAGTTTTTACACACTATTAGTTTCAAGTCTGTTTCAACTTCACAACAGGAATGGGGTTAAAAAGCCAATAAATGAAAGATATTTAAGAGCCTGCATAAATAGCACATCAGAAGGATCAATTACCCGACCTCCGTTTCACCGGCTTAAAGCATGAGCCTAGTTGTATGAATTTTATGATAGAATTTCATTCAGGTGCAAATTTTATGCCATCAGTAAAAATTCAAGAGGAGAATCCAAAACAAGAATCCAAAACCATGAGTGAACTACACAAGGGAAAGTCTGTACCATGTTATGGGCATCAGCAACTCCACAAGCAACTTGAGGCTTCACAATACTAGGAAGAAGTAATTCAACTTCAGATAGCCTCTCCATCATATTGGTTTCACTGATTTTCTATTTTCAAATTTACTTGAGAACATCACTGGTCTTGTGTAGACAAAACATGTCCCACAAATAAGATTTTTTTCACTATAACAAAAGAATCATTGGCACTTATGCATGTGTTTGTCTATATAAGCAACACAAAATACCATTCTAATTTGAAGACCTTTAAAAGGTGTGGAGATCGAATTCTGCAGTCACCACTTGTTTTGAGTTCCTCCAATCCAGCTAAAAATTTTGGATCATTAATCTGTCCACTACTGGATAGATCTTATCAAGTGGGTCTATCAAACAACAATCTGGGTGATCTTCACAATACCTGTGAAAGAAAAACCAGCATATTAGAACGAAATGGTCAACTTCGTACATATATTGAGTAATTATGCTTTTTAATTTTAACAGTAATTACATCTTCAATAGGTATCCTTGGAACATATGATAGATTCATAGAGGTAGAGGATGAACTAGAATAACTTTGAGATACCTTTCTACTAAGACGGCACAGGGTAAGAGGCAACTCTTCCAGTTTGTTAATAAGCATTACTTATGAATCCTCCATCCTATCACCGCTCTCCTTACCTAGAAAGGGAAGGAAAATCTTGTATAACAGTGCGTGGATAGCATGTCTGATCAAACTTAAGAAAGGAATATGAAACTATCATTAGTTACAAAAACGGAATGCTTACATTTAGCAACAGTCATCCATCCATGATCATGTAGTTTAAGAAAGAGGTCTTCATTTTTACTTGAAGCTACATATAAACAACTCCCTCCAATGTCTCCCCAAGCTTGAAAAATCTCACTAAGAGATGAATCTAATGAAGATGCGTGAAGCATGAAGCAATCCAAAGAGTATAGCATTTCCATCTCCTTAAGGAAGATAACCTATTTCGAAAAGAAAGCATTGACAGGACCAATGTCACAAAGTGTAGATACTATAATCCACTGCAGAGAAAGTAGAGATGAAAACTATGTAATGATAGGATTTACAGATAATAGTTTTTCTTGCAAAGAAAATGAGTGACAAATGGAACGGAGTAGTTAAAATAGAGAAATCTAAAAGAACACATGTATGGCACCAGCTTGACAATGATCACATACATAAAAACACCATAAGTAATAGTTGATAATATCTCCCAATAGGGTTAAACCGATTGTTCAATCTTAATAGCATAGTCATATACCCACTTGGAATAGTAAGTAATGTTTTTTGCTTAAGAAATAAAGGGACAAATATGTAGAGCTACTGCATTGTGCTATGTAGGGTTTAAGACAGCTGCAAGGCGGCAACCATATATAAAGAAACAAAAATCTGAAGTAAGAAAAAATGCACCTTTTGAGGTGAAACACTTGCTTCATAGGAAATTCCCTGCAACAAGGATGCAATTATAAATCAGAAAAGTAATGCATCAAGGTAATGCACCACTGCAAGAGACTTTGTGAATCACCCAAAACCCCTTCATCGATAAATATATGAAACGCAACCAAATATGCAAAAATTGGGGATCTTAATTCCTTCTAGACCATCATGATCATTCCTAACATTCTTGATTCCAAATACACAAATGGACAAAATGGAAAACAAAAACCTAACATTGAGTCTCATAATTCAGACATTTAACTTCATATCTAAACATACAAAATCTACATCCACCAATAAAAAAGTAACCCAATTTCATGCATCAACTTTTACCCTAAATATCAATCTGCAAACAACAGGTTCTAATTCACTAATCAAATCAAAACCCTCAAAATTCTATCCAGTAGGTGATCAAAAAGAAGCCATTTCAGTAGAAATCAAATAAACCCTTATTCCAAATCCATAAGCAATTGCAAGCAAAAAATGCTTCAATTTTTAACTAATAACAAGGATGTAAAAGAAATGCTAGTAAGATAATAATTATACTGTATGGAGATTTGAGTATTGAAGTCTACTGAGAAGAGATTCATAACTAGATTGAAAAAATGTATTTCCACTGTTATCTTCAGCAAATAAAAGTGATTCATCAAGTAGAACTCCTCTTATAAAACCACTACTGCTGCCCATTTTAGTTTAATCAGGCTTAGGCTTATGAGACAGAAAATGCTGATTGCTAGTCCACCTAAAAGCCAAACACGAAATTTGATGTCGATCTTAGGTAATGACAAAAACGTCTCAGAGATTGCTTAAAATGTTACCGAATCACAGCAACTGGTCCGAATACGGCATTGACACAGATACAAAGTTGAAATTCTGGCTGAACATACCATTGCATGTAAAACCCCAACGAATATATCTAATTGTTTCATATTCCTGAATAAAGACGAATAAATCGAATTCAGTTCCTTCAACCTTTTTTATTCAACAGTATCCACCGGATCAGGTGAAATGCAAACTACATGGCAAAAGAATCACTATTAAATAAATATGATTTGCTAGTGAAACCAAATATTACTGTAACGAGCAAAAAGTATCAGGCTCACTTTTTGGCATGTGCACTACCGTTACTAGTTGGGTCACTTACACTTCATGAAGGAGACATTTTTTTTAGTCATTAAACACATCATTAACAAAATACAAACATCAGAATAGTATTTCTTACTTTACGAAACAGAGAAAGCCATCAAAGATATAGCCAACCTGGGTGTGGATGAAGGCTTAAGCAGATGCAACACCCAATAATTCCCTATCTGCACATTCCCTAATCCTCCTCTCTAACTCAGGTTAAAAATGCCTGATCAGTCCCTGCACTGGCCAAGCAGCAGCATCACCCAAAGCACAGATTGTGTGCCATTCTATCTGTTTCGTGATCTCCTGAAGCATGTCAATCTCTTCCAACTTTGCATCTCCAACCTTCAACCTTTCCATGAACATCCACAACCATCATGTTCCTTCCCAACAGGGTGTGCACTGACCACAACTCTCGTGCTTGTAGAATACGAAAGCCTGGCAATAGCTAGTTCAAAAAGCTAGTCCATAAGAAATTGCAAGCAAAAAAAAAAACTTCAAATTTTAACTAATAAAAAGGATGTAAAAGAAATGCTAGTAAGATAATAATTATACTGTATGGATATTTGAGTATTGAAGTCTACTGAGAAGAGATTCAGAACCAGATTGAAAAATGTATTACCCATCCCCGAACCAGTTAGTTGTACTAACGCCATTACAAAAATCAGAATTTCTTTTCATAGGTTTAACTCAAAATTACTACTTTTATTATAGATTTTAGAAAGAATTTATTAGGTTAACATTGAAAAAATTGGAATCAAAAAAATTAGGGAAAGAAAACATGAAGAATAAAACAACAAAATTAAGGGTTTCAATGCGAACGAAAAAAGGGGATGATAACCTTAGTATAACCTCTGTTGATTAGTTCATCTAATTTGGTCCTTTTTAGGTTCTAAATTAACTGTGAATCTTGTTTCGAGAACATTAGAGCTGGTGATGTAGATGAAAAAGAAAAAAATTTGGGAAATATAAAGTTCGAGATTGAGAAGGTAACAACAATTATATAAGGATTGAAGCAAAAGATAAAACCCTAAATTGAAGTAAGATCCCATATTTTGATAAGATAAAAAAACAAGAGAAGAAGAGATGGATAATCGTTGTTTTGGATCAGAACTTACAAAATTCCAAAAGAAGAAAGCTAAATGAAAAAACGAAAATCCCAAAAACGAAAAAATCAGGAATTGATCTCGGATAAGCGCTGTTTTGGTTGAGAAAAAACCAAGAGAGGAAAGCTAAATGAAAAAATAAGGAATTGGGTGAGAAATTGATGTCTAACAGAAGTTACAAAACATACCTCCCATAGTACAGCCCACTCTTCGAAAAAATAACTAGGAACTGAAACTAACAACATCGTGTGTAATTGAGAATGTTTTATAAATGGGTAAGCGCTGTTTTGGATTAGAACTGTCATCATAGATGGAAATGGCGGTGATTAAAAAAACAGTCATCTATAGTTATACACTTTTATAACAGTTTTTATACGAAACAGTTTACAATAAATTAAAAACAGTAACAGTTTATAACTGTTATTATACATCAATGTACACTAATATTTTTCTACAAAAACTGTCATGGTATAGTTATTATGTAACAGTTAATAAACTGTCACGATTTTTCACCATTATTAGTGTGAGTTTTGGTAAGAAACTGTCGGTTATATCTCGTAGCTTATTCTTTTGTGACAGTTAATTTGTGAACTGTCATGATTTAGGATTTTGAACTGTCACCTAACCCCAAATTTGTACTAGTGATAGCACATGTGCGTACTCAACATGGTATAGTTGAGTTCCTTGTTTAAGCATATTTACGACCAACTGTTTACCATTAATATTGTTTTGGGAAACAACCTTACATTTCGTATTTACGTGTTTGGTCCATAGCACCACCTAACTATATATATGTTGTTGGTTTTGATTCATCATAAGACATTTAAAACCTTGAACATGTAATGTCTGTAGATGAGACTGTATTCCCGTCGTTAGGCGTAGGAAGTAGTCCGTAATAGGAAAGGCGTAAAATGTCTTATATTTGTCGAGCCTGTAGATGTTTTTTGGATAACTTATGTGTGGTTCAATTAATACCCTAAAACCATCATGAGTAGAGTTGTCCTTGAAATCGGAAAAAATTATGGAACCAGAAGTTTCAGAAATGAAATGTTAATATTTTTGCCATGATCAGTAGTAATAAAATGCCA
This sequence comes from Papaver californicum, assembly GCA_023531435.1. Taxonomy (NCBI): domain Eukaryota; kingdom Viridiplantae; phylum Streptophyta; class Magnoliopsida; order Ranunculales; family Papaveraceae; genus Papaver; species Papaver californicum. The sequence continues at coordinate 3,847,674 of JAJJMC010023397.1, forward strand.
CCAGAAGCTGGCATGACAACCCTCCACCAGAAGTTGGCGTGAGTAAAGTTGATAACTTTTAAGGTTCTCCCACTTTAATCAGGGGGAGAAAAGTCACCACAAGATACTGGTGCAAATTATGTATATAACCTGAAAGGTTTTGCCCATTTTAGCCATGAGAAGAAAAACTGCCACCAGAAGATGACACACGTTATGTCGACAAACTTAAAGATTTCTCTCATAAAGTCATGATAGACACCAACAAGAGGTTGGAGTGAGAAATATCAACAACTAGATAGGTTATCTGGTTAAGTTTTTATATATCCTGATCAGAGAAAGCCTGGCTTCCACTTGAGATCGGCGTGAAACTATCTCATTTTGTTTTTCTCACACCAAGATATTTGATATAATTGAGGTGTTAGATATCACTCATGATTAAAACACATAGTTGTAGTAGCTCTTGGAAAATATTGTTTGTCACTTGCTTGAGGATGCCGATATAAAAAGTTGTCTCAGCAGGACAAATTGTGTATCTTGCAGTGACGTATTCGTTAGTTAAGATACGCTTAAGACATGAACGACTTCCTTATATATGCCATAAAAGGAATCCAATCACCTTTATAATATGTAATGCTCTTGAAAAGACTACAGATGGTGCTCGTGGGAGACTATCAGATATGATCCATATTCTCTAAATTATAGCTTCTTATTAAGATAAGGATATGAGAATGCCCCTGAAGTGGCGCTGGTACCAGTCTGTGAAATTTTTGAATATGCATATGCACTAGAGAAACGATTGGGATCTATATGATTGTCAATTACTATTTACAATAGCGGTTATGTACATCGTGATTGGTAGGCATATAATCCAATCATCTCAAACTAAGGTAGAGATTGGAATCTCTTGAAAAAACGGAAAGTTCAGATCCGACTCAAACTGTAAAATTGTGAAGCCTGACTGTTACAGGTTGGTATTTGAGATACAGCGCGACGAGAGTAATATAATCGTTTAAATACAATTAAGTGTTTCCTATTGAACCCAGGATTGGTTCTATGTAAAGCTAAAGTATTCTCCTAATGTTGATGCATTTTAGCGTGGTAGTCCCTGAAGGACTTAGATTGCATCTAGCTATGACTAGCGATATTGGTGATACTATTTGAATCTCTGAGGGATTTGAGTTTCTGACTCAGGAAGCCACCTGACCTTGTGAATTACGTCAGACTTGAAAGTAAGTCATAATCACCACTTCGAATATGAGAAGTGTATAAACAATCCTTTGTGTATTTTACGTTCTTGGAAAAAGTAAAAATCCGGATGAATTGATGATATCATCTTTGGCTTCTTGAGAAGGCCCTTAATAGGGCTAAAATCCACGCTTGAAATAAATTATGATATCTCATTGAAATTAAAATAATTTTTTCGGCCTGAAGTTCGAGGATATGCTAGAATGTAAAACTTGTCTATATATACTACATCATCCAAATTTCTGATACTTAGCAAAATTACTATGTGATCCCCAAAAGTGAAAAGTGATCGATCTATCTAATACAGACGTAGAAATAATACTTTATGGTCCATAAGTACCATATACGAATATAATGCATGCATTATCTTGTTGTTCTAACCTTTGTTTTGCAAGTTACACTTATAAGGCTAAAATCGATTCTATAGTAAATATGAGTTTACAAGAAGTCTTTCATTGTTAATCCTGAAGTTAAAGCGACAAACTAAAAATGGTGTAAAATGGACGGAGGATCTAACTGCGAGGTGTACAGTGTTATTAATACACCTGGCAAGACCTGGCAGTCAATCCTCCAAGCATTTTTCTTAAGTTGTAAACATTTGCACCACCAACCGCTTTGAGAAAATTTTACTTCAGGAGGAGTAAACTCGTAGAATCTTTCGTTGAACTTAAACGCACTGTACTCTTTTTCCTTCGCAAAGGTTTTGTCCTACAGGATTTTCCTTTCCAAGGTTTTAACGTGGCAGTGTATGTATGTCCAGCACCATTATAGGGTGACGTCCGTTGTAATCTTTTCCTTTGGTCAGGTTTTATCCCACGTGATTTTTCTGACGAGGTTTTTAACGAGGCAACATGGGCATTGACGTCGACATTATTATGACTTTTAGGCGTTCAAATTTTGTCCCAAGTGGTTTTCCTGGCGCAGTTTTGACAAAGGAGAGGATTTGTGTAAGCGGCCACCCTCATTTGTGAGCTTCAACTGTTCAGGTTTCGTCCCAAGTGGTTTTTCCTAGCACAACTTTGATGAAAGAAGAAAATTTGTGGCAATCAACACCGTTTTAAAGATACCAGTGTTGTACTCTTTTTCCTTCGACCAGCTTTTACCCTACCTGGTTTTTCTGGAAAGGTTTTAACGATGCAGCATATGCGTGTCCAACATCATTCTAAAATTTTGATGTTACGTTTATCTCTCCGGATTTTACCGGCAAGGTTTTAATAGGACAACAATCCTGAACGGTGAAATATCCAAAGAAGAGTATTATATATGGAAAGTTCTAGGTGGCTATTCCACCGGCTTTGTTATGCCAAACATAAACTAAGTTTATCTCAGCCTAATATGTGATAAGGATAAATAAACTTAACCTTAACCTTTAAGGATTAAGTAAAATTCTTAGTTGACACGTATAGTCATATGTGATTTTACTCAAACGCTTGTGTTAGGCTATAAATAGCCAAGTTATATGTGTAATATGTAACGAAGTACCAAAAAAGAAATGAATAAAAACATTCTTTCCTCCCTGACTTAATACCATTCTTTTTATTTTACACCGTACCTTAATTTAGTTAACGGATCGACATTCGAGTACTATAATTTAACAAATAAATTAAAAAGTAAATAAAAATAATTTTATTAATATTAAAAAAATAAAATAAAAATAATTTTATTTATCTTAAAAAAATATATATAAAAAAGTAAATAAAAATAATTTTATTTATTTTCAAACAAAAAAATAAAAATAATTTCATTTATCTTAAAAATATATAATAAAAAAAAGTAGATAAAAATTTTAATTATCTTCAAACAAAATAAAATTTTATTTATATTCGAAAAAAACATTCAATCACCCTTAAAGTTGGATTTTATATTTATGATAAAAAAATAATATATATCTATATGAAAATCTACTATAGCTTTTAAAGTTTATAATCGCTGCCAAACGGTACATAGGATTTTAAATATGAAATTTATAAAAGTCAGAAGATTTTCTATTAAGTTGTCAAACACATTTGTGATTTACATGATTCCTAGAATTTATAATCCCATTGAATTATGAATCTCTCGGAAATATGATTTCTGCAACCAAACCCACCTTATGTATTTGGGGGAGGGGGGTGGAGGTGGCTTCTGTTCTTTTGGTTTTCCCTAACCTGCCCGGCTTGGAAAAGTTCATGGCCAATCATGATTCCGTCTAACTTGGCATGTTGAGTAAATAGTCAGGTCTTGTCCAGTCCAGTCCAATTTACACCCATTTTTTAGACCGGCCCGTTACCTAGTAGTGTCCATTTTTTTAACGATTTTTTTGGGATCTTTCAGATTTTGAGGGGACCATCCCCCATTTTTCCAAGATCACTATGATGTAAATCTTGGTTCCCCTTATCCATATAATAATTTTTTTAATGGTCAAATTACTCTGATTTAATTAGAAGTTAATAATTAAGTTAGTTAAATTAGTGATTGTTAGTTTATGATTAGATTAATTAGATAAGATTAATTATTTGAGTTAGTTTTAGTGTTGTGTTAGAGAATTAGCATTATGGAGAGAGAGAAGAAGAAGGAGAAGGAGAGTTTTGGGAGGAAAAAATTGAAACCTAGATTTAGTGATTCTTAAATTCAAAATAAATAATTCTAGTGCAATGCAAACTGAGAGAAATTGGAACCTTTAAATCGTAGAGTAAACAAAGTATTCGTTAATCTTCACAACGATCCGGTTATGGATGATTTGGTAGATGTGAATATTTTCTTCCCCAAACACAATCTCAATCTCAAAATGAAGGTTTTTACGAGATAAATGAGGATCACAACAAAGAATGTGAAGATTATAATGTGTGTGATACTCAGGTATACTTGTTAATGTGTTTTTGTTGCTCGGATTGACTTAAATTTGGTGAAAATATAAACTTTTATAGCTTAGATTCTGCAATCCCGATATAAGTTCGGCTAAGACAATGAAGAACACAGGTAGCCGAACTTTGATTTCATGGAGTTTTGGACTAATTAAGTTCGGCTACCTAATTAAAGAACTCCTAATGTTCGACTAGTTTAGGGTGAACCAGCGTAATGTTCGGCTAGTTCGGGACAGAAATTTTCCTAGCCGAACTTGTATATTCGGTTAAATATATAGATATCTTCTTAGCCGAACTTTGTAGTATTTTTTTTATCGCAATTTGCATTGTCATATATTTGGTAGATCAATCGGAACCTGTACCTATGGATGATCAACCTACTCCTATTGATATTATGTACGAAGATACATCGCATCATTATGCGAATGACTTGGTAGGTTACCAATTATGTATACCTAAATTTTTCGAAGAAAATTATCAAGTTTTATAAATTTATGTTTTGCTCAATGTAGACATGGGATAATCCCGATGAAGCAAAAAGTTGGGCTAGAGAACATGCAAAAAGGGCTATGTGTGTATTGGTTTTGAATGAAAAATCTAGCAAATCCGCTTTGAAATGGTTTTTGAGAGAGGTCGTAAACCCGAAAGCCACAAGAAGAAAGGTTATGTGTATGACGGAAAGACCAAGAGGAAGAATGTAACTATCTCAAAGAAGACCAGTTGCACGTTCAGTTGTTTGTGTTTAATTTCAACAAAGAATTGAGGAGATGGGTTATATTCAAAGTTGCAAAGGTAGACATAACCACCAACGTCCGGAACATCTTGAGGGACATTCAGCCGCCGCAAGGTTCACCCCTCTTGAAATGGAGAAACTAGCTAAGATAAGGAAAATGTGTATTATACCGATTAATATGCTTGGCATACTAAAATAATATAAAAAGAATAACCACCCCTCTTTTTTTCATAACTTACAATGCGAACGAGACATTGAGAAAGAAGGAATGGAGAGATTGGAAGGTAATGCACCAATTGTTTTATGTGACACAACAGAAAAACTATGTTATTCAAAAGCAAGTAGGTTTGGATGGAGAAGTAACACATCTCTTTATTGCGAATCCGATGTGTGTTCAATTGGCGCAATGCTTTTACCAAGTTCTTATAATGGATTGAACTTACAAGACTAATAAGTACGAGATACCATTGTTGAATGTTATTGGGCGCACGTCGACCAAGTCACCATTTAGCATGGCATTTTATTTCTTTAAGGATGAGAAGAAGCCTAGTTACACTTGGGAGATGCAACAAGTGAGGTCAATCTTCTGAGGTGATGATATTCCTGGAGTTATAGTCACCGACTACGAAGTCGCATTAATGAATACAAAAAAGGTAGTCTTCCCGTTACCACATAACCTTCTTTGTATGTTCTACATATGGTGTAATGTGATGAATAGGTGAAAGCCTCAAATTCTACCACCAGAGAAAATAGGTTATGATGAGATTAAGAGGCTACCGAAGATGAACAAGCCAAAGCAAAAGAGGAATTTGATAAACAATACGAATTAAATGAAGCTAAATGGGTTTGTTTTTCCAATGATTGGGACTCATTGACTTGGTCTCTCACCGAGGATGATGATAATCTAAATCTTGCGACGTTTATCGGGCATTAGACTAACCCCGAGTACCAGGATGTTATACCGTATTTTATTTCCCAATGGTTGGAACCAAATAAGAGAGGTTTGTTTATGCCTTTACCAACTAACATAATCACTTGGGCAATCAAGCGACGAGTTTGGCAGAGTAGGCTCACCTCCGGTTGAATAAGAATCTTTATGGATGTGTTGATAATTTTGTGACCATATTTGATGCTTTGGAAAATTACTTCACTCATGACATTGATAGAATCAAAGAGAAGTTCCCAAAGAGATCTATCTTCAAGATCAAAAAATGGGTTGATCTTCCGTTACACAAGGGAATCCATTTTAACGTGTCCCGTGCATGTATTAAGAAGTTGATGGTAGAAGTCAAGTTGATTAAGGATTGAGACATCAAGACGGACGAGGTGTGTTTTTGTAACATGAAGATGGATATACCCTGTCGACATATTATAATCAACTATGAATATGGTGTGGTTCCTGTAGATGATATTGGTCCATTTTGGAAACAATTAACTTTCAACCCTCCCACGGAAGAGCCTGGAGAAAAGTTTGGGGATACCCAATTTGGAAGAACCGTACTCAAGATGTAGTGCAACATGAACAAAATCCCACGACAAGTCTAAGAGATGCTCGGTTAGGGAGGCACATTTCGCCTAAGAGATGCTCAATCCAGTGTAATGTTTGGCTAGGAATAATAATTTCAAATCTATCCGAACTTGAAAAAAATCCTAGGCTCAGTTTTGTCAGAAATTTGGTTAGGATAGTAAGGATTACAGGTAGCCGAACTTTGATTATTTTACCAAGTTTTTTCTGTCAGAAGTTCGGCTAGGAAAACAAGTGTGCCAGGTAACCGGAATTTAAAGATTATGATATTTTGATTTGGGTCCCAACTTTGTGACCATTATTTCGTTTGGGTCCCAGAAAATTCAATATTATAGTTTGGGTCCCAGGATCCTAGTTGAGCGTCTTGACCGTTGAAATACTCAGTTATGTCGTAAAATGGATGAAATGTCCTTAATAATCAACTAATTTACCAACTACACCAGACGGATCTTGTCCTCATGGTCGGCTAGACTTTTCGCGTAAAAACGGAGATGAGGGCATAAGAAAGTTCAGTTACATTTTTCCATAAAATATCATCACCCTCCGTTAACAAAAAAACTACCAAGTTAATCATTTCCAGTAATTCCCACCATCACCCAATCTCATAATCGTGTCACAAAATCGATTCAATAATGGGATTGAATTAATTAAATAATAAAAATATACAAAATTCCAAAATTAAAAATCAAAACCTAAATTCTCAAAATTCACAGACCATGAAGTTTCAATTAAATCAAGATCCCCAATTCTTGAAATCAATTCAAATGAGTTTAAATTGAAGAACCCAGAACAAGATTAACATCAACAAGATATACATAAACAATATTTCAATTTACCTGTATAAAAACAGGAAGAACATCAACAATTTTTCAAAAAATATCGAATTTTATGAAGACATTACATTTAAGTTTTTTGAAACTTATCCATTCCCTTACTTGTGTTTAGTTTTGGTTTTTGAAATTCTTTTTCTGTATTTCCCTCTGTACCGAGTTTCTCTTCTTCCACAACTTAGTTGATCGGGGAAGTACAATGTTGTTGATTTGGGTTGGATAATGTAACATATGGTTTCAAGTTTCAGCATTTTCCTTTTTTATAAAACGGAAGTATTGTACAAGCGAGGTTGTGTAAGTAGGAGCATAATATCTCTTTTTTAATATGAACTTATGAACCATTTAACTCACCATGAATTACTCTGTGTTCATTGTTGCTTTTAATCTTTTCGATGAGAAATATGATGGGTGTTTTTATTTAGCTTCTGACGTTAACAAACGACGTTAATTAAATATATTGAAAATAAAGTTTAAATTATTTATGTAACGATCAAGATAGTCAACTACGATCCTGGGACCCAAACTCTATTATTAAATTTTCTAGGACCCAAACTTAATATTGGTCATAAAGTTGGGATCCAAAAGTCAAAATATCCCTTAAAGATTTTACCAGACTATTGAAGTTCGACTATATTTGGCATTCTTCTTCCCAGCCGAACATTATACAAGAGTTCTAACTTTTTTTGTTAAATATACTAGTAGTACTGAAATACAAGGCTTGAAACCAATATTTCTACTAACACACAATTACAAATATAGAAATCGAATAGATTTATAGCATCCTCAACACCCCATACGTGTTATGAGAAATTACGAAGGATGTCGTAATGAGTTTCGTATTCAAAATTCGTTCCTTTTCATCTTCTTCATTCCTCTCGAGTTCGCCCTACAACATCAGCATTGGTTTCACCCCTTAGTCGATATCGATTGACAACTCGAATTGAGGATATAAACTCTTCAACCTGTTTTCTCATAGTTTGAAATATACAAAATAATGTCGAACAATCCCTATTATGAAGATTACCTGTTTCGGTGCAGAGGGTTTCATGAATTTTAACCTAATAACTCATACTAACTAAACAATTTTGATGTCGTTCTTCATCCTTCTTTGGATAGAAAAATACATAGTTTGTGCAACGAGATAAATCTTCGTATAAAATAAACTTAGCATTAGTGAGTGCCATTTTTGAGTGAAGATGTGATTTTTAAACGTGAGTTAATAGATAGGTATATATAGAGTACATGTTTCTAACGGCTATATTTTTCGAAAAGTGCGGAAATTCAAAATGTTCGGCTGACATTTGGGTTTGGTTTACTAGCCAAATATTTCTCTATTTTTACTTTGTATCTTACAAGTTAGAGGTTCAACTGCAAAGTAATAGGAACTATAACGTAAGATAAAATTTGTTTCCATTCATAAAATCACCCGTTACATAACTAACCCACATTACATCCTCTTACATATCATTACATCATATTAAATTCAAATATCTAATAGCTAAATCTATAAAACTCGACAGATAGCTCTTTAACGAATCTCGGTGGATAGCTCTTTAATGAGCATATCTCTTGAAATACGTATAACAGTCCTCGTGCTCGAATGTTGTTCCACCATGACGTTTTTCCCAAAAGGTTTAAACTCTAGCTCTCTAAAATTTAAAGAATTTACAAGTTAGTATGCAAAACTGAAAATACTCAATTCACAAGATAAAGGTGTTTAAATACCCATTTTCTCTTTAGGAGTAGATCTGCGATGATATCGTTTTACCCAACGGAGTATTCTAATGTAGTCTCGCAACTTATATTGTATAATATCAAATTTTTCAGCTAACTCTAACCATCTACGGTGTTTAGGATTCCCATCTAATTCGAAATGAAATTCTTTGAATCTCTTCCAAAATATCGAATAACGTTCATGAGGCCTTTCACGGTAAGACGGAATGAAAGCTTTAACAAGTATTACATCGTCCTCAATGGTAAATTGTTCCATTTGTTACTATAAGTACAAAAAATTGGAGGAAGGAAGAATTGGTGCGAAAAATTGAAGTTAAGACGAGAATATGTGGTGCAAATCGAGTTAGAGAGTGCAACATTTATATATAGAGAGGCCCCAAGGAATCTTTTTTTTTTGAAAAATAAAATTATTACTTATTAAACTAGAAGTTCGGCTAGGTCAAAATTTACTATGCCTAGCCGAATCTCTTAGTCCAACTGAAAAAAAATAGTTCGGCAAAGTTTTATTTTTTTTTTGAATCGAATCTTTTTTTGTTTTGTAAAAACTGTTATTGTTTTCCAACCAAACATTTGGTTTCTTAACCGAACCCTTTGTTCGGTTACTTCAGTAAATGGCTTTTCTAACTGAACATCGAATGTTACTAACAGATTTTAACCTCTAACTAATATTTTGGAAGTGGTATGAACTTAAAAACAGATAACATAATGTTGTTTAAACATATAGGTTCATCACTTGATACACAATATTGTCTAACATAATTTTAAACCCAACAACAAACAATTAAATCACATCAGATTCTAAAATAACATAATAGGTTCGTCACTTACTATATATTTTTCAAAATAACTTAAAACACCCAGGAAAAACGAAAGAAAACACTAGACATTCAAATGGATCAATCTCATTGATCTTCAAATTCTTCCACTCCTTGTTACTCTCGTCTTCTTGACACCAATTTTTACTCTTTTCTTCTTCTTCTTAGTCTCATCATCCCCTCCCTTCTTGTTTTCATCAACTTTTTCTTCTAACTCCTTAGGTGGATCTATGTAGTCACCAACTTCGTTGTAATATAGGTCCACTCCTTCAAAGTCGTATTCCCTGAAAAAGAGTCTCGGATCAAAATCATCTTCTTCTTCCTCTTATTCAACTTCAATGTAGTTGAGGGGATTGTCAGCACTGTTCTAAGGATTCTCAGGATCGGTTGCCCAACTTACAAATTCCGTATCATTGGCCATCATAGTTAGAATCTTTTCCGAAGTTACTGGTGATGGTATTTTGGGAAGATATTTGAAGGAGGAGTAGCCTTTTCCTTTCCCTTTAGCTTCTGTCGGAGTCTAAATAATAAATTTTGCCCATAAAAATTAAAATATTCGGTTAGGAATGTGTATTATCGATTTAACCGAACTTTATGTTCGGTGAACAACCAAAATGTTCGGCTAGCATACATCCAAAGATCCCTAAAACAGTGTAATGTTCGGTTGGTAATTTTTTTTGAAAGCTAACCGAATGTTTTGATCCCATAGTGGGACTAAAAAGTTTGGTTGAAAAGGCTTATTATCGATCTAACCGAACTCCAAGTTTTTTGACTAAACAAAAAAGTTCGGTTCAAAAGGCTTGAGAAACTAAAAATTCGGTAATTTTTTTTCTCAACCGAACTGTTCTCGGTGTTCATCATAACAGAAAGTTTGGTTGAGTCTATCTGGTGTTAATAATATGTTCCGAACTAAACATTTTTACTGGTACTACTTTTTGAACAAAAATTTTCATGATTTCAAGTTTAATGAACAATCGAAAATGCATAAAAAAATGAAGGGGTTTGCCGGAAATTACCTTCTAGTATTACTACTGGAAGAATCAGGCTTTGGTTCTCTCGTTTGGGTCTCGATTTTGGCTTGAACTTCAATCGGTTTTTCAATTTGTGGTATAAGTTCTTGAATCAGTTCTTTTGGAATTTTTGCAATCCCATGATTCGTTTGAACCATTTATAGTTTACAAGGAAAAGAAGAGGGATTACAGGGTTATGGAAGATGAAGAGGGATTCAATGAAAAAGAAAAGAAGGATTTAATTAGGTTTAAGTTTACATTTATGTATGATTAGGTTTACAGGGAGGTACTCAAATGGGATTTACATAGATTTTCATATACTTTTATTTTTAGTGACTCCCGGAGACTCTCTGGAATTATAGAGTTTTCCAGTGATTTTAAAAGAGAATTGTAGAAAGTCTCTTGGGCTTGTAGATACAAATTTAATGGATTTCTATAGAGTCTCTGTGATTCGTAGAGATAAAAAAATATAAAATATTTAATCATAAATTCAAAACATCTACCAACTTTTTGATTATGTAGTTTAGCTCATGTTAACATGACACTTATTTGTGGGAATAAAATAATTAGTGATAGTCAGTTTCTTATATCTGGATTAGTATAAGTAGTTGCACAATTATAAAATAATATTTATTTATTTTTAATTTCTGTTCAAAGCTCTTCATATTTTGAAAGAGTATCATCTAAGTTCAGCGTTGTAACCAAACAAGAACCCTTTAGATCATATACACACTATGGGAATTAATTAAAAGACTGAGCAAAGATTCCCTTACCTTTAGATACTCGCAAACGTGTCGCAATTTCCTTTGGAGCAAAGCTGTCAGCAATGGATACAACGATAAATCCTACGAGAAGTATATGATAACTGCAATCACTATCATCGGCATGTCTATTGCAATTGCATCACCCTTTGAAAACATTCCTTCAAGAGCATTAGATACAAGCCTGTAAAACACAGTGATAATGATTTTTCATTTTTACATGGAAGTTATAGTACAAAAAATCAGAAGACAGAGACTGATATCAGCAAAAACATACATTACTTTGTCTAATGATTGACATGGAACTCGTCGGAACCCTCATCTCTCCATACAACAACCACACTATCTTCATCTTTTCTAGGATGATTCACAGGTAGAAGACAGCATTCAACAATATTTAAAACTGTACCAGGCAGCCATATTCCTCCCAGCTTTGACTTGTCAGTTGTATCTAATATGCATTTCGGGCCTTGACGAATATGATCGAAATATATTTTAGAGATAATGACCAGTAAACCTGTACTAATATTTTTATGCAGATATTCATAAAGTCTCTCAAATTTTTACAGCAGTAGAAGCCAGTGAGAAGCATACTCCATTCATAAAGTCTCTCAAAAAATTTTGTGGGTGGAATTTGGTCGTTGGATAGGTCTGAGGAATGAGGTCCTTTGGATTATATCCATTTATCCAAATTTTCAAGTCTCTCAAAATATCACCTATAAGGGAGAGATTTCACTCATGCCTATTTTCATCCAAAAAGTCTCCCAAAATCCCAATAAGTAACAAATCCATGATTTTGAAGTCTTAATCCAATAACAAGAGTGTTTGAGTGACTTCTAACAAATCTTAATCCAATAACAAGAGAGTTTGGGAGAATTTAAAAGATTTAGAAAAAGTCTCTATCCAATAACAGGAGAGTTTGTGAGACTCTCTGGAAATCTCAATTGATTACAACCTATTTGAGAATTCTCTATAAATCATTCTAAATCCCAATTGACTACCCCCTGCTTAGGTCAGATTAGATTAAGTTTAATAAAGGGTAACTTAGAAATTTCTTCCCATTAAGACAATCTTTTGTAGGACGGATGACCTAAATACGGAACGGTTCCTTCAAATTCTGAATAGTCCAAAAAAATCGTTTTTTTTCAACTCGTCAACCCGCGATGAAAACGAGAAACCCCACAAAAGCCCATTCCCATCTTAAACTTACAAATTAGGTCCAAACTCTGGTCACTCTTTAAACCCTAAAAGCAAACATCATTTGTTCCTTTTTTCTCATCTCGACGACTCCAATATTTCTTTGGGGTTTTTTTCTTCTCTTCTTCACCTTCTCCACCACCGCACCACCACCACCATCTCCGTAGCAATGGGTAATACTGAAACCCTAAAACCAGTAACAAAAATAATCCAACACTTAGCTTCATGTAACAAATCAACAAGAGATAAAGCAATCAAACTTCTAAAATCATGGTTCCCAGCACAACCAGAAGTATCAGATGAACAAATGAGAAAAATCTGGAAAGGATTATTCTACTGCGTATGGCATTCAGATAAACAGCAAGTTCAATTAGAACTTATTAACAATCTCTCATCATTACTGGTAACTTTTGATGATCTTAATCTTTCTGTTCAATATTTCGAGGTTTTCTTGATTACTATGCGTCGTGAATGGAGTGGAATTGATTATTTGAGATTAGATAAGTTTTATCTATTGATTCGTAAGTTTCTGCATCAGTTTTTTAATCTTTTGAAAAAGAATGGGTGGGATATAGAGTTACTGGAGAGATTAATGGGTGTTTTGGAAGTGAAAACTTTGTTTAGTGCTGATGGATATCCTGCACATGGTGTGAATTATCATATTTCTGAGATCTTTTTTGAAGAATTGAAGGCTTTTGTGCCTTTTAGTCTGGGTGTCTTTAAATTTGATGTGTTGATTGGACCGTTTCTTTTAGTGTTGAAGAAATCTACTGATAAGATTTTGTTGAGTAAGATTAAGACTAGTATGTCTGAGTTTTTGCTTAGAAATGGAAAGAAACTATTGGAATTTAAGAAATCCAGTGGTTCATCAGAGAATGTTGAGGCGGACGTGGAGTTTTTTGGTACTATCGCATTGACATTTAGTCTTGCGGCTAAATTATTTGCTTTAGGTTCTTCGGAAGATTGTCTTCAAGGGAATAGGAAAGTTTTGTTTGGTTTGCATGAGAATTTTGAAAAGTTGGAGAAGGATTTGGCTAAGTCAAAGGTTGAAATTGGTGCTCTAGTGGTTAAAGAAGTTGTGGGTGATGATGAGGAAGTTCCTGATTTAGTTCCGATTACTGGGCTTAAAGTTGGTTCTGATGAAGTTATGGCGGAACAGGCTGAAGTTGATATAAATGGATCAGCGGATAAGTCATCTAAGAAAAGGAGCAAGAAAGTGAAGAAAGATTCCAGTGGAAAAGGTAAGAAAGATTCTAGTGGAAGTAAAAATTCGAAGAAGAGTAAGAAGGGGTCATCTGGGAAAGATACAAACAAGAATGAAGGTACTGGGGACACTTCTAGTAGCATTATAGATTTTAATGAAACTGTAATTTCTAATTTGCAAATGCAGTTTGAGAAGGTTGCTGCTGAAGTGGGTATGGATTTGATTGATACAAGCTCTGATGTTCTACCTACCTTACCCACCAATGGTACTGTTTTGAGGAAGAGGAAGAGAGCTAGGAGTGCTGACAGGAAGAGTTCTCTCAGTAAAGATGTTAGTGGGGGTGGTTTAACTGAAAAGAGTGGAGAAAAAAGCGCTAAGAAGGTCAGGTTTTCCATGAAGAGCAACATAGTGTGGAAACCCCAGACTCCTTTACCTCCACAAAGTTTGAGATTACCGCCATCTGCGACTCCCAGAGGTAGTGCTCTAAAGAAGGGGTTATCTCCAGGTCCAATTAGGGAGAGTGCTCTAGTCCCCAAAATGGTGAACCAGAGGCCTAGTGCTGTGAAGAAGGTGCGAAAGTCTCCTAAAGGTGCCGCTCCAGCTGTGAAACGATTGAGAAAGATGAGATTTTGATTCATGCTTTATTGTTTCAGTGACTGTTTCTCGGTTCCTATGTAATCTTCACCGAAAACTATGTGTGACGGATGTTATCTCAGCAGTAATTCTTTCATTAAACCTGAAATAGGTAACACTCTTTGAGTTAGTTTAGTTCCTTTTCATTTAATATTCATTGTGAGTTAGTTAGTTTAGCTCATACTTGCTTTGTCATTTATGCAGTCTTATCATGCTCCATGGTTGAGAAAGCACATATTCATGGTAGCTTAGTCAATTCTTTCCGGGGTCTTTTGTTGTGTTTTATATATCTATTTATTTATTATGTCTTATCAACTAGGATTTTTCTTGCTATCTTTGTTCTGGTGGCTCTTCTATTAGATTGTCATATGCATTATGTTTGACTATATCTCTCTGCATATACTGGAACTATATTTTCTCATTCAACAGTGTGAAACTGATGGTTTGCCCCAGCTAAAGTTTATTGATTGCGATTTTTTATGGTGTTCTTCGATAGGTGGTAAGTACAGATCCCACATCCATAAGAATTTAGAATCAGGTCACTAAGTGGAGATGTGAACTTATCTTGAATAGTCTATGAATGCCCGTGAGTAAAACTACTTAACTGGAATTACTAAAGTTAGAATTTTCTTTTCTTGTAGTGTTCTAATTCTGTCCTGCACATGGTAGCACATATGAACTTTGCTGCATATTTCTTATTGGACAACAGTGTTCTACCAGGGTTTAGACAGAGCCAGCATTTATTTAGGAGTGTTTTGTTTTGGTGGGTCTGTTTCAAGGCTTTGTTGTTGTAACCTTGAAAATTACTTTTTATTCTTCTCCTGGTATATAAGTATCGGTAACTTAGGCTTTGTTTCTCCTGGTTACTCATTTTTTTAGTGAGAGGGTTGATTTTGTTTTGTTCTCCGGTAGTGGTTCTAGGGAATAGTAACTACCTCTCTGCTGGCTCGTGCCCTGTCGTGTGGTTCATGTCTTGTTTCATATGCAGTCAATACATATTGTAAGCTGTCATGGAATGCTAGAATAAGTCTACATTTTTATTTCCAATTATAACAGGGAGGTAGTCGATTAGAATTCTTAGAGATTTTGAGAAACTTGTTTTTTAAGAGAATTTCAGAGAGTCTTTGTAAGTTCATAAATTTTTGAGAAACTCTCAGTGACTTTCATAAGAGATTTGTAGAGACTAATCTCATTAATTTGTAGAGAATTTTATATACTTTTATAGAGAAAAAAAATTAATCAAATAATAAAAATGATTCTAATCACCAAAAAAAAATTAAAATTTAATTATTTTTTTACTAATTAATATGATTGTAAATTTTTTGATGAAAAATAAACGGTGATAATTTTTATATATTTTAGGACGATACAAAAATATGTCATTTTTGTTCATTTGTAATGTGGTTTTATTTTCTTTAATGATTTTGCATATTTTTCATTTATACATTTTTTATAAAAAATGAAAAACTTAATAAGGGGTAGTCAATTGAGAATTCTGAAGATTTTCACAGATTTTTTATTTGGTGACTCATGGAGATTCTTTAGAAATCTAGAGATTTCAAATGATTTTATAGGATTGTTTTAGAGAGTCTTTGTAATTTACAAAAATTAAAATAGTGGATTTTTAGGGAGTTTTATGATTTATAAAGACTAAATATTATCATTGTGAGTTTGTTTTATCATATTTTTAAAGGAAAAAAACAATTGGAGATGGATGGAGGCAGATAAAAACCGCAAATGAATTGTCGACAGTATTCGATACAGTTTTAATCATTATATGCAATAACAAATAAATAATATACTCTTATATAATTACCTGGTGGAATGGTTTGTCTGTTTCTCTTCACTGTGGCCCATTCTACTGAGACCACTGAATATTTTATAAAATATATATTATCCATGCATGTGTCCGTAATAACCCAAATTTCATGGTCATCAATTTTTTTTTAAAAAAGTTCACATGGTATCTAGAAACCCAAATTCTTTAAAATTCTCCGCAATCTAGATCCCTTAAAAAAAACATGTCAATTTCTAATAACTCGTTGTATATATAGTTAAGCCAGTTATAGGTAATGTATTACAGATGACTAGTATGTTAATGTTCATATAGTTGCAAAAGCATAGATCAATGTAATGTAAATGGTTTATTTGAGGATAATACAATGCAGTTTGATTAATCATTAGTTTAAATGTTCGATACATTAGAGAGAGAAAAAGACTCCTGCAAAAATAAAATAAAATCAACACCACTTTCAAAGTCTCTTAAAATGTCATCTATTTTGGAACGACTTTTGTCATGCCTATTTTCTCATAAAAGTCTCCCAAAGTTTCTCAAAGTTACAAATCCATGATTTTGAATTCTATAACCAATAACATGAGCATTTAAAGGACTTCCTAGAAGTCTTTAACCAATAACAAAGAGTTTTTGAGAATTTCAGAAACTGAAATAAAGTCTTTATCCACTAATAAGGGTGTTTAAGAAACTCTTCTGAAGTCTCTAACGACTAACATGAGATTTAAGATCTCTCTGAAACTCCCTATAACTCTCAATCCACTACCCCCCTGTAAATAGAGAAGTCTCTCACAATATCACATATTTTGGAGAGACTTCTCTCAAGCCTATTTCAAGTTAAAAGTATCTCAAAGTTTCTCAAAAATTCAAATCCATGATTTTAAAGTTTACTTCCAATAACAGAGAATTTTCAGAAACTTTCTATCCAATAACAAGGATATTCAGAAATTTGGAAAGAGTCTTGATCCACTAACAAGAAATTTCATATCTCTCAAGAAATCTCTTGAAATCCTAATCGACTACCCCCTTGTAAATCTTCACTTGTCTGAATCATCTCTAGAGTGGTTCCTGAATTATAGTCACTTGTATATCAACAGTTTCAGGTTGTTTATGTGAGGCCTTCCTGACTCGATTTAAGTATTTTTACTTTATATTTTCTGGCCATTTTGTTTTTTTCAATTTTATTTGTCTAGGTTTTTAGAAGAACAATATTTTTATTTTTTTCAGTCTTTGTGTTCCTTCACTATAGATATGATGAAAGTTAGATGGTTTTCTTTCTCTTTCTCTTTCTCTTTCTCCTTCTCCTTCTCCTTCTCCTTCTCCTTCTCCATGAAGTTTAGTAGCATCAATATGTGAAAATTAGAACTAGTCTCTTTCATCATGCTTCCTTATGTGGTATTTTTACACATCTTATGGTTGTCTTTCATCATGCTTCCTTCAAGGGGTATATTCACACAGCTCAGCGTTTGTATCTAGTTGTGCTCAGTTTTACTTTGTACAATATCATAACACGCTTTGCTTGAGTTTTGTTATGTTTGGTTTGCATAGTAATATAGTACTGTATGTGGGGTTTTTATGAATGTATGTTAACATTTATTTCGGGCCCCCACTGTTTTCTTGACATTTATCTTCTTTATAATACTATAATTACTATGTGTGGCTTAAGGTTGTTGCATAATTACCCTGTTAGCTTTCGAGTCTTGAGCTTGTTGCATAGGAAAGCCGAGGAGAAACCAATATCAAGTTCGGACTTTGGACTTTGGACATTGGACAACTTTTCCCAGTACCTTTTTCACAGACAGTTTAGAAAGCCTGAGTAAATTTTTTATTTTGTGCGTACACTTGAGTCTGATACACGGGAAGAGTAAAGTGGGTAAGTGTACAAGAACAAGAATAACATTTGATCCAATTGTCGGTTAACTTGCACAGGTTTGGCCTAGACTTCTAAACCTCACGAAGTGATATTCTGGGCGTCCCATTTCCTTAGGTTAGAGAAAGATGCAAAATTATGTAAAACCACGGGGGCCTATGCTTAGTGTTCTCCTAGGATTTGTAGCATATAGGGTTATAAACTTGCAAAAATTTGTAAAACGACAAAGTCCTATAATTAGTGTTCTCCTTGGATCTGTAACGTAAAAAAGTAATAACGATGGTGAAGAGCGGAATACCAAATTGTTCATCTTAAGAGTCACAGTGATTTTGTTAATCACAATGGCTATATTTAAACTACACCTACTTATAACTGTTCTTCGGTTTAAATGTTTGTGTGTAATATATTCCCTCCGTTCGGGTTTACTATAAATTAGGTAATTGAAATTATTTTCACATAGACCATCAATTTTCCTAATTTTTTATTTTAATATACTATAATTTTTAAATTTTAATTTTTGTTTTCTTCTTGATAACCAAGAAATTTTAGAAAAAAATATAGAAATTTTATGATACACTTTTACTAAAAAACCTATTTTATTAACTAAACCCGGATGGAGTATATATTCACCGTTGATACTCAGTTGTTTTCCGGGCATTTATATTCTTCAAAATGTTATGAATTTAAAAAATGTGTAACCTTATTTCCGCTTGGCTCACTGATTCACCGTTTTTTACAAAATCAGTGTGTTCTGCTGGTATATGACTAGTAATCTAGTAGTATATGGCAAAATGCGTTGAATGCATGGACTACAAACTAAACACTTTGGTCATTCCAGCTAACTAAAGTCACCTAGGCTATGATTATAGAATGCATTGACTAAAAATTGCAAAAGCGTTGAATATGTGAATGAGAGTCTTGTATCTCGGACGCATAACATAGTAGCAGGCTTACTCGAGTATTTTCTACCGGAGAAAATAAATTTAAAATCATTTATTAATTTTAATAGAAATGGATTTTAGGACCAATGGATCACTAAGGAACACTAATTTACTTTTATTTTTGTGAATGAATTTTTAGTCCCACATTGGAGAGATTAAAGATGAATCCTTTCTTTATTACCACAAAAATTGCATCTAAAGGAGGGCTCTTAGGGTTTAGAAGCTTTTGTGGTTGGGAGAGGACTAAGGCAATGAACTAGTTAGAGCAAACATACTCAAATTCGCATCGAAGCACGCACGCTTGCGCTTGCGGCTTGTGAGCTTGTGGCTGTGGTTGCGGGTGCGACTGTGGCTACTGCTGCGGGAATGAGTATGCTTGCGGGTGCGGGCGTAGCTGAGGCTACGGGCCAACCAAGACTTATCTTTTTTCAAAAAAATATATATTTCATTAAATTCTGTTTTAAATGTGGGGGCATCTGACCCGACGAGTATAAATCTTGTCATAATGAAAAATAAATTTTACCCGTTTTATTACCGTTTCAAAATTAAATTTCGCACATAATTTTTTTATTAAATATAAAATTTATTTTCATTTATTACTTCACTGATTTTATTCCACCTTTACCTACAAAAGAAAACAGAATTCTTCATTTCAAAGTACTCAAGAGCAGGCTACTATCCCTAGCTCTTTTTCCCTCTTCTTGCTTTGTTTTGCGCACATTGCTTGTTTATTTCCCTTCCCTATCAATTGTTGTTGAGTTCGTTTGAGGATGATTAGTATTGTGCTTATACTAGTCATAACGGGCAGTTATATCCTGGACACATCTCCTTTGTTGGGATATAGCATCTCTCATTTTTGAGGAGTACCCGAGGACTATTGTGTTAAAGACAATTTACTGAGCAGGTGGCTCTGTCCTTGTGTGTACATCAACTTCAGAGATTTCTCTAACGTTAACAATTTTTTCTGTTTAGTTTTTCCACTTGTTGCAGATCCAACATTTTTATTTTCTCATTCGTTTGGAATTGGATCATAACATCGGCGATCTTATAATTTAATATCAGATGGACATTTTCATAATTTATACTCTCCGT
>JAJJMC010023397.1:3883133-3933106 GCA_023531435.1 Papaver californicum
CCAATTGTTTACAGTAGTCTGTACCTACTGATCCTCTTTGGAATTTAAATATGTATTCCTTATGTGCAATTTAAATATGTACTCCTTATGTAGTCTGTACCTACTGGGCACACAGTAGAATTTATTTAGAACTGCAAATTGGATAGTTAACTTCAATCCCAATTTTACTGCCTGTAACTAACATGTATGATTATTTTTATTTCAGGGTGATGTCACATAGTCAGAGAACATCAAATCAATTGGGTACCTCAACTTCATCAGTTGCATCACATCCACCTTTACAAGAAGAAAACGTACAGACCTTGCAGGAAGGTTCAACAATGAACTCTGCTTCTATGATTCGTCCCAGAGAAGGAGGAGAAGAAGAGGAAGATC
Organism: Papaver californicum; assembly: GCA_023531435.1. Lineage (NCBI taxonomy): Eukaryota > Viridiplantae > Streptophyta > Magnoliopsida > Ranunculales > Papaveraceae > Papaver > Papaver californicum. Next base: position 3,883,509 of record JAJJMC010023397.1, read on the forward strand.
CTCTTATAACTGAAGCCAAGAAAAAATTACGTACAACAAGGTCTGATGTATGGAATGAATTTGAGAGGATTTTTACTACAAAAATTGGAGCAGATGGGAAGAAGGTTGTTGAAGTTAATGGTGTATGCAGTCATTGTAAGAAGAAATTTGAAGCATCAAGTGCAAATGGAACCAGCCGCTTGAGAGCAAATCTTAATTCCTGCAACAGGAAGCCAGAGAATCAGCCTGGACAAAGAAAAATTACTTGTACCAAAACAGGTAACACACAAACTAAGGTATCTAATTGGAAATATGATCCTGCTGCTACTAGGATACTTGTTGCCAAGATGATTGCTAAACATGATTATCCAATAAATATGGTTGAGCATGAATATTTTAGAGAGTTTGTTAGATCTTTGAATCCTGCTGCCAAGTGTTATAGTAGGAATACAACTAGGGAAGACATTATGAAACTGTATGGTGAGTTCAAAGAACAACTACAACAACAACTTGATTCAATCACATCTAAATGTAGTTTAACAACTGATATGTGGACTTGTAAACATACAAGAAATGGATATTGTTGTGTAACATGTCATTTCATAGATGATGAATGGAAACTGAACAAGAAAACATTAGCTTACATTTTAGTGCCATCACCACATACTGGAGAAGTTCTTGCAGATTTTGTGAAAGCAGTAGCTTTAGACTGGAATATAGATTCTAAGTTGTTTGCTTTAGCTGCTGACAATGCTAAAGCCAATGATGTTATGATGAGAAATCTGAAGAGCTGGCTTTCTAGCAAGAATTGTTTAGTTCTTGAGGGTGATCTGTTCCAAATGAGGTGTGCCAATCACATATTGCATTTGGTTGTATTATGTGGGATGAAAGTAGCTGGTGTATTTATAGAAAGCATTCGAGAGTGTGTCAAATATGTCAAGTCATCACAAGTTAGAAAAGAGAGGTTTGCAAATGCTTTAGCACAACTTAAACTTCCTTCAAGGTCTGTAAGTTTAGATGTGGAGACTAGATGGAATTCCACCTTTAAGATGCTTAAAGAAGCAATTGATTTGAGACAAGGATTTTCCAGGTTAGCTGAATTGGATTCTGATTTCACTATACTACCAAGTTCAGACGAGTGGCAACAAGGAATACATATTTGTGAGTGTTTGGAAGTGTTTAATGTTATTTCAAGCAAATTTGCTGGGATTAACTACCCAACAGCAAATATGTATTACAATGGGGTATATGAGATTAATAAGAGCATTCGGCAGTGGGAATCTAGTCCTTACATGTATATCAGAGATATGGCAAGGAATATGAGGGGAAAATTTGATAGTTATTGGAAAGAATGTAACTTGTTGATGAGCCTTGGAATAGTTTTAGATCCAAGATACAAGACTAGATGGATATAGTTTGTTTGTAAGAAGTTATATGGAATGGATAGCTATGCAACTCAGTATTACAAATTTATATCAACACTCAATGCTCTTTTCTCTTCATATGAATGTGATAGTAACTGTACAGCCGCAGATTATATGGGGCCTACATCTGGTGGTGGAACATGTTCAGCTGAAATTGATACTTCTGAGTATGATGAATTTATGATGGAAAATTGTGACATTGAGGTTCAGAAGTCAGAGTTGGAGAAATACTTAGAAGAACCACTGCTTATTAAAGGCACAACCAAAGAAGAAGGTTTGTTTGATATATTGGCTTGGTGGAAAATTCATGCTCCTAAGTACCCAACTCTTGCAAAGGTTGCAAGAGATGTGTTGGCTGTTCCAATGACAAGTGTAGCATCAGAATCCATGTTCAGTGCTGGTGGCAGGGTTCTTACAACACACAGAAGCTCTTTGGCTCCAGAAGTTGTTCAAGCATTGCTTTGCCTAGGTGATTGGTTGCCAGATCTCAACCACAGTGCTAGTAGTAGTAGTACAGGTTAGTAACTTTCCTTTCTTTTCCTTTACTTTCATATTACTTGCACTGCCAACTAACAAATTTTAATTTTTTTGAAATGCAGATGTACTTTGAAAGCTGCATTGTAGCCTTGTAGGTGTCAGGCTGTATCTCAATGAGTCAATGACAATGCTAGTACAGTCGTACAAATTTCAGTTTCTTTGTGTTTTGATGTTTTCTTTTGTTGCAAGAACAATAGAACATGTAATTTATAAATTGTGATCATTTGTGTGTGTTTTGTATGTGTTTTAATTGAATTGTGAAGTGAAAAAAATAGATTTATAAGATGTTTTCCGGCTATCGGATATTTACCGGATATTATCGGATATCCGGTATCCTTAACGAAACGGAATCGGATATGAAGATTAAATATCCGCCGGATATTATCGGATATCGGATATCCGGTAAGCTTATCGGATATCGGATACGGCTGAGCCAATATCCGTTCCGTTAACATCAGTTGACAGCCCTATTCACTATATATCATTCATTACAGTGCGACTACGATCATTACAAATAGTTGTACATTAGGCGAGTGTGCATTTAGGAGGACAACCTTTTGGAAATCTCTTTGTATCATTACAAATAGTTGTACATTATGTAGTTTTTCCGCACCCACTCTAAATTTTCTTGCCTTGTTTTATCTAAAACTGGTGAATTAACCAAGAATAGTTTGAGTCCAAGAAAACATGAAGAAACACCAGAAGACCAAACACAAGCTTGATTAGGAGATAAATTCTTACATGATATATAAAGCATTAATCCTTACAAGTCTACATCTTCTTCTTTTTTTTGATCGGAAAAGATCATAGGTAGTTTAGGTCATTAAGATAATTATAGTAAATTCATAGAGAGTATTATTTTTAATTGTTTAATTTTATTTCTATTCTTTTTATTTTTAAAATTAATTAAAAGAGTAAGTAATAATTATTAATTTATTTTCTAAGTTTCTAGAAAATTAAAATATTTTATAAATTTTATTATTTTTTGAAGAATTCTAATTTCATAATTGTTAAAATATATTCATTTATTTTAAAATTTTAATAAAAAAATTTCTAAATTTATAGTTAAATGTTTTTTTTTATTTTTTTTATTCAAGTAATCATATTTTAAAATAATATAAAAAAATCAATTTGTTTTAGATAAACTAAAGTTAATAAAAAGATAAGTAAAAAGATGAGTAAAGGAAGTTCTTATTAATTAATATATGAGTTCTATCTAATATATTGTATATGATCTTTTTTTGTACACATACAATAGAGTAGGTGTTAAATGTAGAGATATAAGGAGAATTAGTTTATACATACAGAACGCACCATGCACCATATACACCATGCACCCGTTAGTGTAAAGGTTAAATGAAGGTGTAATGGTTGTAATGTTGGTGTTATAAGTGTGGTGAAAATCCACTACTATTATTACTTCAACACTCCCCCTTGGATGACACCACATTACAATAATTATTTACAACAGTGTATGGACCATAGGTTTTATAAGACTCCCCATTGTGTGGTCTAATTGAAGAACTTCAAAAGTGTTGCTTCACTAAAACTTGGACAAGAAAACAAATCTAATGGGGCAAAAACCTTGACGTAGTTTTCACATGTTGTGTTTTTTATTGTAATGTTTTCCACGTAGTTCATTACATGTATTACTTTTCTCAAGACTATTGTATTGAAGTTAATTTCCTTATCAAAATCTTGTTAGGAAAATCTAATGAGACAAAACCCGAACTAAGGAAAAAGAGTACAATCTTAAATAACTTGGATCAAAGTTGGGTTCACATATGTTGCCTCGTAAAAACCATGACAAAGGAAAAAGAGTACAATGCTTCGTTGAAGTTGATCACTTGTTGCTTCATAAATCAGAAAAATCCCATAGGAAAGAGTAATCTTGGAAAATTATAATCATAATGTCTGATAATGTTGTCTCATTAAAAAACTTTCCGATTAACGAAAACCCCGTGGGAAAAATTAATCTCGAATTAAGCGAAAAAGAGTTCAACACACGCCATAATATACACATCAGATTCCCCCCCTGATGTCACAAACTCCCATTGGTTGCATTCATGGGATTTCCGACAGTTTCTTTAGTCCTATATTTTTCACATGTTTTTTAAACGTGAATATGGGATATAACTCAGTACATACGTCGGCCATATTTTCATCATATTTTACTTTGCTGAATTGAGAGTTTATAAGACATTGTTGTTGCTGATTTTGGTTATATCGTTTAATATATGGTCGCATATCATTTCTTTGATTCATATATTTTCAGTAATATCAACGCGATCTTCAATTCTTCATTGTTCAACATATACCCGGAGTTGCTATTCTCGTCTCGTTAACAAAACCTTTCCGAGAAATAAAAACATCGTGGGAAAAAATAATCTCGATCAAAGGGAAAAAGAGTACAACACGCCTTCACATTTCGAAGTAAAATATGTCGACATCATATCCTTATATCCTCCCCCTGATGTCGGCATCTTCCCCTGACTCCATTCAAGGGTGTTTCCAGACAGTTTCTTTAGTCACGTACTTTCCGAAAGTGAATTTAGGTAATAATTTAGTAAAAAAAGTCTTGCACGTTTCACCCTGATTACTTTTATAGGAGAACATATTATTCTTCCTTCATAATTAACAATTGTTCGGATTGCACTTTCATTAACATTCCTTTTTACGTTTTTGTAGGGATAAAAAAAACACATGTCAGAGGTTTCTTTTGGGTATATGATTACATTCCTTATATCATTCGAATGACATTATGTCGGTGATGAGCTACATCTAGCTGACATGTTCACTGAGGATGTAATATTTGGTTGAGTATACATTATGTTAAGTACAACAATGCACCTATTATACCTAGGTAAGGGAATCTCATCTCCAACACATCTTCGTCATCTTCCTTTATACGAAATGGTCATTTATTTATATGTAAACCTCTACTAATCATGGAGTGCTAGCATGATGCATATACTTGTTAAATTGCCTGACAATCTTTGGACATATGTAAACTGGTGGAATAATATACCACAAGCTCGATGTTCTTGTTCGAAACCTCAATATGATCAAGTTTTCCCAAGATTTTTCATCTCAAATTCGGATATCAAGCAGCTTGTAATATATCTTATTTTATCAAGAGTGCTTACCATGTTCATCGACATAGATGGAAATAATTCTGAATCAGGAACTTTTTTCTTTATTAATACGTAGGGTGTAAAACCTTACTTGTTTATCCCATCTCAACCAAATTGTCACTTAGAAGGGTATACCACATCCACCTGATTATATTTCAATCTATAAGTGGGTGTTCCAATGTAATTGCAAAAACACTCTGTCGTATAAAATCATTTTATTTTGGCGACAAAAGGGTATCACACTCTTTTGTGAATATCTTTATCCCTTATCCTTACAGACATAAGTAAATATTAACCACATACAAATGCTTCATTTTAAGTTCTTTTGGAACTACCATGCTAACTAAGTATCAAAATGCTAGAACGTTCATTAAAATAAAGTAAGCAATTACAGGGATTTGTGAGAAACCTCGCGCCACAAGGCGAGTCTTTATGCTTGAAGATTTCATTTTTATCACTATGCTTTGTGATAAATAATCATATATATCCCATAGGATTTACAATTGGTGAGTTAGCACTACCATATCAATACTTGTACATTTTTCAGAGAATTAATTTATACTTGAATTGTGTAGGCCAGGTATGCTTTTTGGTACTAAATAACAAGGAGCGTGGTTCAATCTCATTATGCTCTATTTCTTTGAGCAAAATTATATGAAAATAATCATCAATATGCTCGCATGGTATTTCCATTGACTCGTGTGTATTCTCATAATCCATTGGAATTTTATTGTTCTCTGGAATCATTAATATTCAAAGCGTCCTCTAGTTTGATCCATAGACGTAATCAGAGACAATCTAATCAGATGATTTCATTAATGATATGAATTGGGTTGTGCATTACTCACTTAATTTCTTTCTAGGTGAGCATTGATTGAACCTAGTGGTATCTCCATCTTCCCATATGAAGCCACGACCTCAACTACACTTCCACCAAGTGTAGTTATGGTGTATATCCCTTACTGTATATTTTTAACCTTGCAGATATATTTGCAGCTGGTATGTGTGATTTTGTCACTTTAGAAATATCAGTGCACATTCTGAAAATCGATTACTCTTTTTCACTTCACATTTACATTTGTGGAGTACAAGAATCAATATGAGATAGAATGGGAACATACCACGATAATTTATGTCGTTCTCTTATATTTCATTTTTATATCTCCCCCTAACGACGGGAAGACTGTCTCATTAAAGTGACAATCTGCAAATCTAGTAGTTAAAATATCGACTGTCAAAGGTTTCAAAATGCGGACAGTTGTTGGAATACATGTCCAACATAACTACTTAATTTTTTTAATGACCCATCATAGTACGATATGGGGTCGTAGTGTTACATAAATATAGTACAAGAAAAAATGCATAAGAATATAAATGTCAGGCTTATGTCCAGTTACCAGCTGGTACCCAGAAAATGGTTGACCAAAAGTGGGTTCTAAAACGAATAAGTAAAGATGCGTGTAATATTGCATATCCCCAAGCAGTTAAAGGCAGTTTGGTGTGCATAACATATTGTTTATGGGGAAAAAAGAATTGACGGCTATTTTGGAAAAGCAGGATGAGCAGGTAACAATTCGTCAATCCTTAAAACATTTGTGTTGTTGAAGCACTTTGTTTAGATTCGAGAGATCAACTTGTACAATCCTAGACTAAACCAAGCAATGGTCGTTCCAGTCTTGCTTCAGTCACAAAATCAGAATGAGAAGGGTTGGTCTTAGGGAGGGAAGCGAGAGAAGAATGAGGGCAGAGTATCAGACTCTATAGGATGTGATTGGTGTTAATATCTATGAACAATTTAATGGTCGAATTCTTCTGTGTTTGATTGTGAAACTCAGACTTGTTCTCATGATCAAACTTGCTTAATTGTTCTCTTGTCCTTTGTTCAATAGATTGAACATCTATTTATATCATAGCTATTATAACCACTTAACCTATTTTTCTGGAAGAAACTGTCGATGTTTGAGTAGTGGTAAAGTGGAGAAGGTGGATAAGGTGTTGACAACTGCTCTCCACTCCGATTAAGGTTGAATAGTCGGTTATTCAACCTCCCACTCCTCTACTCAACTGCTATCGATCTTTCTAGAACTTCTTTAGTGGGCGTACTGCTACACCACATGCCGTAGACCGCCAGACCAAAACCCTAATTAATATTCCCCCATTTGTGACATTTGATGTCTCGTGTAATATTGTATTATTAAGCACTACTGACTTTAAGTCGATTGAGACCTGCTCAATGGGTCTCTTGACTGAAGACTTGCTTGCTTGACTAGCTGATGAGTCTAGAAGACTGAAATAAATATGTCCTGCTTGACTAGCTGATGAGTCTAGCAGACTAAAATAAAATAAATACGTGCTGCTTGACTAGCTTATGAGTCTAGCAAACTAGAAATATGTATTTATTTGTGAAATATAGAATAATGTGTCCATCTTGGTCAATTTTGCATTGACATGTTTATTTTATAAAAACATGGGTATCCTGCTGAGCACGAAAAATTGTATGTGAAGCCTCATACAAATATATAAGTGAGAGGCCTAATATAGTTTAGTGTTTTTTTTTTTGAGATTTGTCGAAACACTAATTTATTAAGCCGGAATATTCACGTGAACAAAAGAAAGGAAAGAGCGTCCAATTTCGGTATTCACGTGAAGGACGAGGAAGAGTGACCAATTTTGGTCTTCTTGTGAAGGAAGAGGAGGAGACCAAGCTTTGGCCTTCATGTGACAGAAGAGGAGGAGACCAAACTTTGGTCCTCAGTGAAGGGAGAAGAGGAGGAGCACCAAACTTTGATTTCACGTGATGAAAGAAGAGTGCTCGACTTGGTCTTCACATGATAGGGAGAAGAGGAGTATCAAGCTCTAGTCTTGAAGCAGGAGTCTCATGTTTTACTCTTTGTACTCAGCCTCACATGTTGAGGGTAAAAGAGTAAAACGCTAACTTTTAATGAGAAACAAGACGTCGAAAATTTCGTAAGAGACTAGACGTCAATTTTTAATAACAAGCAAGACACTTATATTTTTACTCTTTGTACTTAGTCTCACATGTCAAGGGTAAAAGAGTAAATTTTTTAATTTTTGATAAGAAAGACAAGTCATATGAACTTGATTTTATTTTTAAAGTCTTGTCTTGAGAATAGTCGTGTAAGCCTAGCTGCTTGACTAGCATACACATTGGAAGCAAGTAAGGTAGAGACGTCTCCCTCTCTTTAAAAATTAGGGTTTGAAAGAGTCTGGCCAGAAGGCTAGAAGCTCATGTTTTACTCTTGTGCTCAGCCTCACATATTGAGGGCAAAAAAATAAAATTCAGATTTTTTAGAGAGAAGCATGATGTCCACGCTTAGATTTGAGTAGGCGTGCAAGCTTGACTTTGAGAGGCAAGACACCCGAGCAAGAGGACAAGACGTGTGAAGAAATTAGGGTTCGTTTTCATAATCTTCGAAATTAGGGTTTAAAAATTTTGACACAGTTTTTGCAACGTTTATAAGTGTTGCAATTTTATTTTCAAACCCTAAGTAGAGTTTGAAAATATCCTTTGAGACACAGACGCATATGTTTTGAAGCCCAAACAGGACAAGATAAGGGGGCATCCGTCCCTTGAACTTGGATGGACAAGAGATTTCTTATGAAATTTCGTCATCAAAAATTTTAGATTTAGGGTTTTCGCTGAAAACGCTGTAAAATCTTCATACATAGTCCGTTTTCGATGATCTACCCTAAAGTTTTGGTACCCGGAAAGGAAGGATTTTAGTTTTGAGTTTGTTCAGGGCCTCAAAAAGACAAAACAGACAGAAGTTCGGAAAAATTCAGGAATTTTTCAACAGTGACTTAGTTGACTGTTTTTATCATATCTCTTAGCTCGTTTGTCCGATTGATGTGATTTTTTAGTATGTTATAGGGGAAATCCATACGAAGAGTTTTATATATATATATCATCCCTTGATTTATTAAAAATTTATCCCAGATCACGACTTCGTACAGGGCAGTACATAATTGTCTCCAATGAGCTTAATGTGAAAACGTGTTTTTAAGCCTCTGGGCTATTTGCTTGAGCATTGGATATTAGATGAATGATGTTTATGACATTGATTGTTTCCTTAAGCAAGGATTGACGTGGACAAGGATAAATATAGCTATTAGAAGTTATATTTTATGTTTAGCACAATTTTGACATTTAATTTAAGCACAGCTGTGGCACTTTAATTAAATATATATTTTAATAGGTTAATATTGTTCAATTCGAACATGAATATTAACATAGATAATTTTGGAGGTTCAACTATGGAACATAACACCAAAATAATAATACTCAAACTGCTCTATACTAGTGGGCAATCCATCTAGGAGCCTAAGAGATTTTATGTAAAAATCATAGAACATCTGGGAAACTTATCGTGTGCGCCAGTGTTTTTCTGATGATTTGAAGAAATGACAGGGAAAAGTTCCTAATGAAACTCAAATTGCTCTATACTAGTGGGCAACCCATCTAGGAGCTGAAGATATTTTATGTAAAAATCATAGAACATCTGGGAAACTTATCGTGTGCGCCAGTGTTTTTCTGATGATTTGAAGAAAAGGCAGAGAAAAGGGCCTGATGAAACTTAAATTTCTCTATACTAGTGGGCAACCCATCTAGGAGCCTAAGAGATTTTATGTTAAAATCATAGAACATCTGGGAAACTTGTCGTGTGCGCCAGTGTTATTCTAATGATTTTGTGTAGTGACGAATATTGATTAAATTCATTAATTTGATCGTATATGTTGGCCAGACATATAAAAAGATGACAGGGATATACGCCTAAGAGAGAGAGAGAGAGAGAGAGTAAGGATAAGCGCCTACCCGAGAATTCTTTTATAAAATTTTATAAGTTTATTATTTTTCAGACCAGAGTACTGAGAGACGATTTACTATTTTATCCTTGTCAAAAACCCACCATTTACACCTATATACAAGCCTTAGTACCATATATAACTTTTGATGGTAGAATCTGCGAAACCATGGGGTGTAGGATGCTCTACATTGATCATGTTAAACATGCAATATTCATCAAGTCCTTTTGATGTAAATTCTTTAGGATTAACATGGGTGGTGATCCTCCACATGTATAGTACGTGCTTAAAGTTTATTTGTTTAAAAAAAAACATTATTTCTTGTGAACATTAATTAATTAATATAATGTGTCGAAGTATCTACCAGAGCCATAAATCACTTATATGGTTCGTATTCTGTATGAATATGTTCAAAAATATCACTCTGTTTCCTTTGTAAGAATATGTTGATTACCATTTGTATCTTAGGATGGTCTCAATCATGTGTTACTAAAAAAAGACTTTGTAAATGGGTGACATGTTTACTTTCAAAGCATAATGGGGGAAGGTGGTGCATCTAGTACTTTAGAAAGCACCAATTGTAAGAGATGCGATCACTTTTCATTCTAGCAATATTTGTATCCCATTGTGCTCACTCAAATAAAGGGATGCCCATCTGAGTTCTTTCAAATGGGGAACATCATATCACGATCAAAGTGTCTTTATGGTTATTTCAAAGCATTTATTAGTCAATCCCCAACATTCCATTGTCGGTGACAATATGGATTTAATAATTCAAGTATTGGTGATTTCCATTTCACTAGACTAATGGGATCATTAATTTCTCTAAAATGTATTTTGTTCCATATTCATTAGAGTCAATTTGTAGATGCATTTTCATTCTCACCATGAGTTTTCATATGATAACTGTTTGCACGGATTTCTTTTAAATTTAACAAAAGTGTGATTATCTCTTGGTGCATACATAACTTATGCGACTTATAATCTTTATACAATTCGGAAATAAAGGTTGAGCATTACCTCGCTTGATTATTACTAGTGATGGTCCAATCATCATAGGCACATGGTACTATAAGAAAACAATTCAAAAAGTAGTTGTATATTTCCTTGAGAGATTTATGTAATAAGTGGCGTGGCCTTATTACATAACAAAAATAAGATTTATCTCATGTACTTTAGAGTGTTACAGTTCATATGGATGATCTAATTATTATCTTGATATATGGATGATCCTTATACCTCAAGTGCTTTAGAGTATCCCAGTCTCGCGGTAATGATATACTTTTCATTCCATAAGTGCAGACAACAAATATAATTCTTCACAAGAAAGTTCTTCATTTTAACTAAAGAAACGACTGTTAAATTATAAGTCTAGGATCATATCATACAAAATTCAATTGAATAAAACAATCAAAATTGGGTAAGTCAATTGACTGGGCAAGGTTCTTGTTGCCATTAAAGTTGATGCTTCACTATACCTAACTTGGATATGAGTCATCACGTCATTTTTCTTCACAGTTTTTCCCATTGTCAACCTTGCCACAATTAACTTAATTTGAGTTCTTTTTATTATTATATTTTTAATCCCAACAAGTTTGACATTGTTGTTCAAGAAAACGCATTAAGCATCTGAACCACTTACTACTGGTTGAATCTCTTGTTATCATACTCAATTTGTATTGGTTCATTAGTATCCTAGATGAAATAGAATAATGGGAAATATTTTCTAACTTTATACTTTTTGTGAGTTCCTTTCCATAAAATCTGAGACGTTTTTTTAACTGGTAGCATAACCCGAGGTCGATATGTCACCTTATAATCATATAGGCATATACCTTCATCTTTAGAAAGTGCATCATCATTGGTAGGAGGTTTTATTATAGAAGTATAGTCTTTTTCCATTAAAATGAATTTCACATCAAAGGACCAATAATAATGTTCAAGTACTTCTGAGTCCAAGTTTGAGTCGATTTGGTTCAACCAATTGAACTAAATTAGAAGACATTATCTTGACTAGACACGATGTAATATTCAAGTAACCAAAACGGGTTCCAAGACCAGAGTTTTTAATGATCAATAGAATTGACTCTTTGGTCAAAACCCGTGTGTGGGTTGACTTTATCAAGGTTAACAAAAACATATATGGGCCATTATAAATCAAGTTTTCAGACCCATTGATAATCAACTTGAAACTATCAACATAGGCCGAAAACGCATTGCTAACCCCAAAATAGAAAATTTCACCATTCTATTGTTCTTGGTTTTAATTTTATATACTTCTCAAACAATGCTGCCTTTAATATTGTTATTGTGATCAAATACAAAGCGCAAAAATATAGACCTTACTTGATTAATTTTTTCAATTTATTTAAATCGAAACAAATAAATAATGTATATAAATTTATAACTGAAGTTAATGACTTGTCCCCATCACATGGTGTGTATTAATTCGTGTATCATATTAACTATTGTTGTACGTAGTTGTAAATTCCTAATCACAACATAATAAATAGACCATATGAGATATGCATGTAACAAGTTATATGCAACATTAACTAAATTAAAAAGAAAAATAATTAATAAATCCTTCCCAGTATCATTGCATAGGTATGCTTGTAGACCGTTTCCTCGTCAAATCTGCACATTAGCTTTTTTGTATTACACTTTATTGAACTTCAATGTTATTATACTCAATCGAACAATTCGTGCTGATAACGTGTTTTAGATAAGCTAAAGTTAATACAAATATAAGTAAAGAGATGAGTAAAGGAAGCTCTAATTAAGCAATATATGAGTTTTTTCTAATACATTGTGTACGATCTCAATTTATACACATACAATAGAGTAGGTGTTAAATGTAGAGATATAAGGAGAATTAGTACATGCATACAAAACGCACCATGTACCATGCACCCGTTAGTTTAAAGGTTACATGATGGTGTAATGGTTGTAACTGTGGTGTTATAAGTGCGGTGGAAATCCACTACTATTATTACTTGAACACAATTACCATTGGAGAAAAAAAATCAAAAGATTTTCTTTTTAAAAAAAAAAAAAAGTTCTACCTGAACGTTTCTTCCTTTACAACTTGCTGAAGAAAATAGAATGTAACAAAATGGTCGAAAAGAAAAAGATTTAGTCTATATGCCAGTAACACAATGGATGTCCTCAAGGATTTTTTTCAAGTGAAAGGGGACTTCGGAAAGGTTTTCCTTTATCTCCAACTTTATTCATAATTTGTTTACAAGGGTTATCTAATTTAATAAAGCAATATGAAGAACATGGGTTTTATCAAGGTTACAGACTAAATAGATGGGCTCCTATAGTAAGTCATTTAATGTTTGCAGATGACTTGTTTTCTTTGGAGAAAATATAAGAATTAATGTCATGCACTTAAAAGAAATTCTCAAGAATTATTCGGTTTTATCAGGGCAGTTAATTAACTATGGTAAATCTGCAATCTACTTCAGAAAGGAAATAGTGATTTAAGGAAACAGGTTACTATTCAAGAATTTTGTGTCAAAGAGATGAATGAAGATGACAAATAACGAGGAATGTATCCTTTGAAATTTGATTATAGTGTACATTTTTTTGATTTCTTGATTGAAAAGTTTTCCTCTAGATTATCGGGTTGGAGACAACATTTTCTAAACACAGCAGGCAAGACAGTTCTTTCTAAATCAGTTTTCTCTTTTATCCTTGTCTATTTTATGAGTTTATGTTTGTTGCCGAAAGAAGTAATAAGGGCTATTTAACGGTTGGTACCTAGTAAATGTCCAACACATGGTTTGGTACCCAAAATTTAAAATACTAATGGATGGTACCTTGACTAACCATTGACCATCAAAAGTCTCCATTTGACCATCCTATTTTTATTTTTATATTTTATAAAATAAAATTTTATTACTTAGAAATTGAAAAATCAATTTAGGGCTAAAATAATAATTCTCTTAAATTAGAGCTAAATCACAATCATTCCTTAACCTAAACCTAGGTCAAGTTTCCTTTCCTCCTCTTATTCGACCAACGACTGCATAATAGCCTTCACGCCGGACTTAGATTAACAGCCGGCAAAGCTATTGTATCGATGACTCATGACAGAGGTTGAAGAGATATTTTCGAATTCAAGATGTAAAAATAAATAAATCACTAATTCGAGTGTAGATGATATCAATGAAGATTTAGACAATTAGAAGCCTAAAACTCAGTGAAAATGTTTGTGTTTGTTGTCGTTGATTGCTGACGTTTGTGTTCCTCAAGATTTGGGTTAATAAAATCAATTCATTAATTGAATTTGGAAAATAACAAATTACTTAGAAGGGTTAAGCTCTGCAATTGGAGGAAGAATTAAGTTAAGAGGTAAGAATGGATTATTTGTTGATTCAAAGGAGTTATGCGAAACCCCTTAATCTTAAGGTTGTTATCTTTTTATGCGTCTTCTTTAATAGATTTAAGATATCTACATTTTTGAAACAGTTTGAATCAATTGATTGATATAGAAAAGATGATTTTCAATTTGTTACAGGGACTCGACTATTTATAAACTCTCTTCACTCAATACACATGTGTGTACAACACATTTACAAACATTCAGCACACATTTTCTTTTGCTATTAACCTCCCTCAAGTTCAAGGTATTTATAGAAAAAACTTTGAACTTGACACTTACAAACACTCGACACACATTTTCTTGTGCTATGAGTAATCAGTCTGTCCATAAGATAGTTGTGAGAAAACATTAGAACAGTATCTTGTTGCGGAGCATTGACAATGGTAACAACAACAAATAATATTTCCACTAAGTACCCAAGCAATGCACACACACAGTAGAAACCAACATCACCCTGCAACTCAGATTTGTTGCACAAGGAAATATCCATAGTAAACACTCACACACACATAAAATATGACAGACCATAGGGAGCAATGGTAGGTATCGTGGCAGTCCGTAGGACAAGTTGATCGAGATAAACCATAAGCAATATTGCAAACCAACAGCTAGACACACACAAACGATGCCATAATGACCTGTAGTACAAATGAAGTGATGTATATGTAGTTGATATAGTGAAAGATAGAGTATGATGCTAGCGGGTGAAATAAAAACTCCAGAAGTAGTAGATGATACCCATGAATAAGTATAAGTAGTAGATGATACCCATGAAATAATACTCTAGAAGTAGTAGATAATAACAGCAGTAATACTTAGTAGCACTGAACAATCTTTGTTGGAGAAGAGTACCAAGACATAAGAAGAAATGAGCAGCAATAGTATGAACATAATCAGCAGACCAGAAGTATTGTGAGTGGAATAAGACGCATCAACAATTGATGTATTACCAAGAGTAAAATAGCATCTCCACTAAACCAGCACTTGCAAAATGAAATAGGAAATTACACCAAATAACAATATGAAGTCTTCTGTCTCATTAAGCAGTATACCTAACTTTGCTCCATAGAATGCAAATAAATGCAACAACTCATAATTCTCTGCAAATGAAGATGAAGATTAGAAAAGCCAAAGCCTGCAATGCAAATAAATAAATCATGTGGAAGAGAAGAACCACCAACCAAAAAAGGATGCAGCAACGAACATCAATAGAGAAGCATAATCACTGGAAACTAGAAGAAGAAGAAAACCAGCAAGTTCAACCTTGCATTATTTATATACACACACCAGAAGCACAAAATAGAGTTTGACAAGTGAAATAAATCACTTACTGCACTTGTAAAGAATCTACACAATCACCATATGATCAGCACACACTTGGTCACAACAACCAAAAGAAACATACTAGAACACATGCATGAAATATTAGAAGAAAAAATCAGCAAGTGCCTGAACTGCCTTGCATAATAATATTGCAGTCAGTTGAAACAACATCAGTTGAGCTTATGAGAGCATAATAAACATCGCAGAAGAGTTAGTAGCTGTTAGGTGTTGTTGAAGACCATCAATCATACCAAAATAAAATAAAATAAGTAGGCCTATAATAGCTTGCTGAAAACCATATAAACCACAACTCTTGAAAAACAAGCACAATCACCAACTCAAATCCAATATGAACATTCTGGCTTGAAGTACCAACAGTCGAAAGCTCTCATACACCTAACACAAAATATGCAGCTGCACTTGGGCTTATTAACACACACATACTAAACAAACCAACAATGAAAGGATACCAGCAAGACCCTATCTTCCTTGCATTTATTTATGGATATACAACCATCCATCTTGAGGTTGGAGAACCAACACGTGATACATAGAAAACCACTCACACCCAAACAAAGCAGTAAAAAGGAAACTAGCAGCAGCCATAGAAACGTACGCCTTCACTGCACACTATTTTATTTATATACATAATGGAATTAACAGCACGGCACACAACAAGCTAGGCAAGAATTTCAACAGTTGAACCAAACACCAGTAATAGACAAAAAATAAGCTTGAGAAAGTACCCCTAGCTTGTAGATTGCGTAGAGTTTAACTAGTGGATGATCCACTAACTGCAAGCAAGGGAATAATAACAGAACCAGAAGAACTTCATGATGAAGACCATTATCATCATAATCACTCCTTCCTTGGACAAGTACCAACAAGTTCTGATGAAACTCTCTTACACATACACTCACAACAAAGAAAAAGGAGGCTAGAACAAGAAATCAGATCAAGAAACAAAAAAGGAGATCGAGAAAATCTTGAAATAGTATTGAAATCAAGATAAAAGAAACCAGAAAGAAGAGATGATCAAGATCAAGAAACAAGTCTTACACCTCACAAACTCAGCAGAGAAGTAACAGATCTAATGAATAACATCATGAAACCTGAAAATTCGATACTGAAATGAGTTGTGAAATAGGTAACCGAAGTATTATTGAATGAAACGAAACTAGAATTGGTTGGATGTAAAAGGAAATTAAAATTGATTGAAAGTGAAAGGAAATAGAAAATAAACGTAAATGAAAAGAAATTGAAAACGAATGAAAATCCTGCTGGTGTAATTGAAACCAGTCTTACGGGAATTGAAAAGATGAAGATCAAAGCTGGTATGATTGAACCAGTCATACATGAATTGATAAACGTAGATGATGTGATTGAACCAGACTTACACGATTTGATGAACAAAGTTGGTGTCATTGAAACCAGTCTGACATATCATGGATGAAATTGAAAACGAAAATGAAAATGAAATTGAAACTGGAAACGAATCTTGAAAAGAAAATGAGAATACCAGGAAGTAATATTCATGAAACTGAAGCCATCGGTAGAGCAGCAGCAGAAGGTGTTGAAATCTCCACTAAAGATAAGATTGAGAAGAAACTGCAGAACGAAAAACCCTATGATCGATGCCGTGAGGAAGACCGCTCTGATACCATAATAGATTTAGGATATCTACATTTCTGAAACAGTTTGAATCAATTGATTGATATAGAAAAGATGATTTTCAATTTGTTACAGGGACTCGACTATTTATAAACTCTCTTCACTCAATACACATGTGTGCACAACACACTTACAAAAACTCAGCACACATTTTCTTGTGCTATTATTCTTTCTACCATATTTTCATGTATTTTGTTTAGAGGTAGAATTTGGACAGAGAAAAGAAGACGGAAAGTGGTCAATTTTTTGATTGGCAAAATTACTAACAGTTTTTAAGTAGAAGATACAAAGTGCCCCTAAACCTAATATTATTCTCTGCTACCTTGATTCTTCGTGCTTCTGTTCGTTTGCTACTTATTGTAAAATCCAAGTCTTCTCGAGTTTGGACGAATTACAGGAGCAGCAACTGAATTATATTCTGATCGTTAATCTTTTGTAGGGCCTGGTTGCTATCACAACTGGAATCACATCTGGATCTGGATTGAGTGACCGGGGATCTATGCTCTCAGTTGGTGAACTCGTTAATGGAACTTCCTCTTTTTCTTCATCAAAATCATTTTCTTCTGATTCTATTGTTGATGCATTTTGATAGACTTATCGGAGGGAAAGGATTTTTCAGTATGGGTAAATACGTAAATTCATATTATTCATTAATGAAAATTATAAAAAATAAATATAGGATGGTCAAATGGAGACTTTTAACAGTAATGGTTAGTCAAGGTACCATCCCTTAATATTTTAAATGTTAGGTACCAAACCAATGTATTAGACATTTACTAGGTACCAACCATTAAATAGCCTAAGTAATAAACTGTATAGGTAGAATTTCAGAGAAGTTTTTAGAATGTGCATATTGTTGATACTAAGAAGCTACATTTAATTAAGTGGTTGCTTCAAAAAAAAAAATCAAGTGGCAGAAAATGTGTATGCACAAAAAAGATGATAGTTTAGGCATAAGAGATATATAATCGGTTAATAAATCGGGTTAATTGACGTTTGATACTAATATTTTGCCCAAAATTAATATTTAGTCTAATATTTATCTAACTTAAGGGTTGGTACCTAGAAATAACATTGACTTGCGTTAACTTTATTAAACCAAATTTTAATTAATTTACAAACTAATTTATTTATACATTTATCATTCTACCCTTCATTTCTTAAACATTTACATCACCACTACGACAACCACCATCAACATCATATCACCACCACTAGAGTACCATCCCCATTGTAGATACAAGTCTGATGTATCACTTCTATACATATGATAATAATAATGTATATGGAAAATACTTTAATTGTAATTAACAATAAAATTTAAAATAATCCAGTCTGCCTAAATATTTTATGCAACATGATTCTTTGAATTCAAAATTAATCGAAGAAGATTCAAGAAACAAGTTAAAATCGATTTATATCTACGGGTTGTAGTGATTTTACTAACTACCATGGAAATCAAAATCATGGTAAAATCAATCGAGCAAAAAAAAAAGAAGTCACGAAAAAATTAAATTCAGGTAATAAATTAGATTATCGTTACAATATCAATATTAATAGGAAACAAAAAAATACAAACGAAATCATTGAAGACGTAAAAGAGAGAGAATTGATTTTAAACTTACGATTGATCCTTCATAACAGCAGCACCAATCAAAGATCCCATTACAACGATAAGTTCCAATTTTACATCATCAAAGTTCTAACATACAATATCTTTATATTCCCATAATAAACCTTAGTTCTGGCGAAACATAAGAGCAACTGCAGTAGACGATCAGACCAAAGAGTAAACACCAGAAATGGTCTTTGGTCCGATTTTGTGAGCCGCAACGGACGAGTAAATGTAGTATTTGGTCCAAAAGTTGAACAGTATTCGATCATGTTTAGGTCCAAAACAGATATAGTCTGACGGTAAAACAACGTTTTGGAAAAACGTCATTATACGAGGACGTTTAAAGAAACAAACGTCATTACTGAAAAACGTCAACCAAAACGTTTGTTTAGAGTAGCGCTTTTGAAACGTTGTTTCAATACAATGTAATTTAAACATTCGGCAAGTTAGAATAGCGTGTGGGATGAACGTTCCTCTGTTGTAGCGTTAATTGGCAAAACGTTGCAACACAAAGACGTTGAAACATTGATGTTGGTCCACAGCAACGTTTAAGAATAGAAAGCTCCTTTACAAGAGCGTTACAAACTGAAACGGTACACTAAAGAAGCGTTTTAGTTTTAAACGTTCACATGATTTAGCGTTTACTTGCAACGGTCCACCACAGCAACGTTTGTTTTCGAAACGTTGTCATATTGTAACGTTTTGGTGAAATATGACAACGCTAGTGTACATCAACGTTTCCAATTCTTAACGCTAGGCTACATCAACGTTTCTATTCTTAACGCTAGGCTATAGCAACGTTTCAGAAGTGACCCTCCTCTACACCCACGCATTCTTTTAAAACGTTGCTTTATGTTAACGTTTTGGTTTTAAATGCTGTTTTACAATAGCGTTTTAGTTTTAACGCTTCATTATGGTAACGTTTAGCTAACCGCTTCAGTAAAGTGACGTTTGAGTATATAACGCTTCACTACAGCAACGTATATTAAAAACGCTTACCTAAATGAACGTCAAAAATTTAACGTTTGCACAGTAAAACGTCTGTGTATTATACGTTACTTTAGTACAGCGTTTGATAATTAACGCTTATTTACAACAGCGTAGTATCAAATTTACTCCTATTCTCGTTGCGTTTTTTTTTTTACACGACCAAACAGATTTGGTATTTGATCGATGGTCTGGTCCAACCGCTGCAGTTGCTCTAAGAGAATCATCTCGTCCCAAATTGATTAATCAATAACTCTTCCAAATAAAAATTTGTGAACTGGCTCATCGAAACAATTGATTGTTGAAGGACAATTATAAAGATTAGAAATTTTATGAAAGATCACCACCATCTTTCAACGGCTATAGCAGTAGATATTCAGATGTTTTTCAACTCAAAACTCCTCATAAAAGTCTAACACTTATCTTTATCACACAACATTTACTACCAAATCGATGGTACCAAGTAACCATTTCTTCCCTATATTCTCGGCTTCACACTCGAAATTGAGGAGAATCAAACTCTTACAACTCTTTTCGTCTGTTCGAATTGGAGGCGGAAGAAGAACATAAAATTAGGGCTAGATGGTCAAGAATATTTGATCTCATACCTTTGGTTAAATGAGTTTATCAAACAAGGAATTACTAGTTAATCCACTTTTGGTGACCCGTTTAATGATTAATCCATCCATAAAAGATAGCTTAACCGGTGGTCCAAAAACTTATTTTTGGACTAAAAAACTTATTCCCAATACCAAACACGTGTGGGTCTTAATAATACGTTTTTTTAAATACAAAATAATCCTTTTGTCTACGACCATCGTTCTAAAAAGAGAAAGAAACAATGAGTTATCTTCTTAGATCTTTGATGGATCTCTATATATGTTTTAGGTCTTCAAATTGATTCTAGATTTGTATTCGGCGAGACGTAATCTTCATATTCATATACAATTACTCGGAAGCAAACAACTTTTGATTTTCTTAGACCTAGT
This sequence comes from Papaver californicum, assembly GCA_023531435.1. Lineage (NCBI taxonomy): Eukaryota > Viridiplantae > Streptophyta > Magnoliopsida > Ranunculales > Papaveraceae > Papaver > Papaver californicum. The sequence goes on from JAJJMC010023397.1 coordinate 3,904,382, forward strand.
TTTCAATTTCAGATCTGTAAGAAAGAGAAGAAGATGATTTTGGTGAAGAAGAAGAAGATTCGAGAATATACAGAATATAGAGAAGAAGAAGAAGAAGAAGAAGAAGAATAAGAAGGAAATACAAATTCATCAATTTTTGGGTTTTGTTTAAACTTTTTAATCTTCTTCATCTTGATTTGATATTCAATGTTAGAAGATGAAGGTTGTCTATTCAAACTATATGATTTAGTCGATTAAAGTGATGATTACTCCTCTTTTTTGTTTCGGGTTAGTGTTATTTTCATTTTTTTTTATTAAGGTTGTTATTTTCAATATGTATTGTGGGATTATAATCTTTTTCCTTTGGTACATAGTTTCCTTCGGTGCATATCAATATATATGAAGAAAAATATGTATTATGGGATCATATACTTTTTTCTCCAATACATATTTTCTTCAGTATATATCAATATATACAGTTAAATCAATATGATCATCTACTCTATTTCCTTCGGTACATATTTTCCTTCAGTACATATCAATATGTATTGTTGGTTCAATATGTACTGTGGGATCATATATATTTTTCCTTCGGTACATATTTTCCTTCAGTACATATCAATATGTACTGTTGGATCAATATGTACTGTGAGATTATACATTTTTTCCTTCAATACCTATTTTCCTTCAGTACATACCAATATGTACTAAATGATCAATATGTACTGTTTTTGGCGACTAATAGAGATCTTTTTCTTCTTTTGTTCTTCTACTACTTCTTTTCTTCTTCTATTTTGTTGGTGGTGCAAGAGTACTATTTTCTTCTTCTACTAATATATTTCTTCAATTTTGGTGAAGGAGCATGATATGAAAAAGATATGTTTTTGTTGATGATTTTGATTTCGATTTCGTTTTTCTTTGATGAATTTTTGGTATTTTCAGATCTGTTTTTGTTGATGAATTTTTGGTATTCGATTTCGTTTTTGTTGTTGAATTTTTGGTATACAGATCTATTTTTTTGGTATTCAATTTCATTTTTAATGAAAGAAACAGAGAGAGAAGTTGTTTCTCTAATATCCACACGTACAATAAGAAGGGCAGTCAGGTCTTTTTACAACACCAAAACATTTTTGGACCTCCGGTTAAATGCTTTTTCTGGATGGACCATAGATAAAACGGATCCGTGTTTTCTGGACCAACCAGCAAATTACCCTTTATCAAAACCGTTGGATCCTAGATCCACTTCAGGGTATATTTATATAAAAAAATTATTTATAGTATAAAATTAAATAAAGTCTTGTCAAAGACGGTCGAAGATAGTCAACGTCATTTCTAGGTACCAACCCCTAAGTTGGAAAAATATTAGACCAGACACTAACTTTGGACAAAATGTTAATACTAAACGTCAATTAACCTTAATAAATCTCTAGTCTGTAAATTAGAATGAAGATTTATTGAGAATAAAAATGATATGTGACCTAGAATTCTAACTGTAAAATATCTTAAAGATGATACTTTTTGGACTTTGAATATATGCTGATAAAAAAGGATCATCTATATGGAATAGTCTGATGGAGGTTAGGAAATCTCAAATGGTAACATTACTTGGAATGAACCGTGGATCCCCAATCAACTGCATCATCTATTACCATATCCGGATATTATGTCTAAAAATATTCAAGTAGTTGTTGATCTAGTTTTAGAAGATAGTTACACATGGAATGAAAATCTTCTCCAAGATTTATTCTATCAAGATCGGATTAGAGTAAATTTGGGTATTTATATAAATGGTGAAGATAAAAATAATTCCTTGATATGTTCCCCGTCATTTAATGCAAATTTCTCAACAAAATCTTGATACAAGATGCTTGCTGGAAAATATTCCGACTTCTTCTTCTATTAATGAATTCCCGTAGAGAAAGTTTTGGTCTTTTACTTTCATTACGCCTAAGATTATGGTTTTTATGTGGAAACTAGTCGATAATGGTTTACCGGTTAAACATAACTATTATCCTTGGGAGAAAACAATATTCATGAATTCTATAATGGAATTTTTGATACAAATAGAAGTGGATAATCCTATAACTATTATCCTGAAATGGTTGGAAGATCAAGAAACACACAAATTTTATTATGGTGCTTGTATTTTATGGAATTTGTGGAAGATGGGGAATGATGTAGTCTTCTCTAATGTTTCCTTTTCTACAAGGCTAATGCTTAAAAAAACAAATATAGATTTTAATTCTTGTTGTCCTGAAAGTTCAAGGAACATAAGGGATAATCAGTCTAATATCATTTATCAGTATTGGCAACCTATGGATTTTGGCTATTACAAGATTAATGTCGATGCAACTTTCATTCCAAATCAATTTCTACGGGGGAAATTGTTCAGCATCATTTGGGTTTGTTTGAAGGTTGTGGTACAACAACTTCTGATGCAACTTCGGCACTTAAGGCAGAGACAAAGGCTATTATTCTTGGTTTGGCTTTGGATAAGAATTGAACCTAACAAAGATCATTGTGGAGGGAGATGCTTCAAATGTAACCAAAGCTATCACAGAAGATGCTTCTCAGGATTAAAGATGAAGCCAAGACCTTTCAGGATGTTAAGTTTGTTTCTCTTCCTAAATGTGTAAATGTTTTAGTGCATGAACTTTGCCAATTTCAAATGCGTGATTCTATAATAGGTTGGTGGGAGTAAAATTCTCCACCCATATGTATCTCTTCAAATTTGAATCTAATGAGGTAGTCTAAATAAAGCTTGGGCTTTTTGAGCCCTTTTTCCTTAAAAAAAAAAGGTGACACAATGAGTGTTGTTGCATAACGTCTAAAGAGGTGGTAGCAATATCAAAGGTCTAAGGCGTATTTTCCTAAAAATATCTTTTGGCTACATTCAACACGCTGGGTAATTTGCAAACGACCAAAATAGATATGTCAAACGTGCAAACCCAACTATACTACTCCTCCACCGCACTCTCCGTCCGTCTAACCATGCCCATCTTGATTTTACGGGTGGGTACCCAACTTTTCTAATGATGGATTAGATGCATGTGCAATTTTTAGAATCCAACGGATTTTAAATTAACTACTGGTGTTATCTTAAAAATTTGTTGGACACCAACATCCATTATGAATGATGTTTTTTTTTATGCCACGAGGTTAATTTTTTATAAATAATGTTTTTTCTTAGTTGTTGGAATTTGCATATTTTTTATTCTTATGCATATGAGGTTGCTTGACATGAGTAATTTTATTTATAAGCCCATTACAATAATGGTCCTCATTTATTTATAAATAATGTAAAAGAGCGATTGTTATATTGAAATAAGGTATCATAGGCCTATAAATTACTGAAAGTTCCAAGGAAGAGAACCGTGGTCTAAAGCATCTCTTCCGTAAAGATTCCCTGTTTGTAGCGAATCTCTGTTAAAACAGGTTATAGACAGATAACGGTTATCTATTTTTATAAAGTAGAAAATAAATAATCGTTTTAACCAGGAATTAAGTGGGCTTTATGCATAGATATTTTTAGCTTAAAAAACGGGAAACTAAAAATTAAGTGGGATCTATAAAGTAGAAACGAGGAATCATTAAATGGTTTTCTAAAATCGGGTAACCATTCTCCATGTTTTTAATGTGAAATCGAATAGCCATTATCTGTCCACAGCTCCACTAGGGAATATCCACTGCACCTAGTAGCTTCCCAAGCTGACATGTTTTGAAAACAACATACACGCTCATACTTGGAGTGATGATTGTAAAAATAAATAGTTTAAACTATGCATAACTTTTGGTGGAAAATTATCTTCACAAAATGTACGCCAATCGGGATTTAAATTTAAGAAACACCACCATAATTGGATTGAGATTTCTATAGATAACTAAGACTTCCGATAAAAGTTTATTACTATTTTTTAATTAAATTTTCAAGGTATTTAATTTTATGGATATTAAACTCTAAAAATATCCGAGGACCGAGGTATATATGCAATTTTTTTGGCATTTTGCAGACTGTTAGGGACCCAAAATTTTTGTGAAATTTTATAAATATTATAAGGTTAAATATATATATTATTTTCTCCTACAAATCACCAAATACACAAAACTTCTGCATAAATTTGTAGATTCTCCCTTGTTCATTTGTAACCAATTCAACTCGGGGCGAGTTGCCAACTGATTGGTCCAAGTTAATAGCTATCCATTCATTTATTTTCTTAAAATTATTTTTATAAAATTATTTTTATAAGGAACCTTAATTTGACCATTAGAGTTCCAGAATACACATCAAACAATAGGACCATATATTTGAGTTACATCCCATGGTATTGATGTAATTTTTTTCTTCCTGATATATTAGCTATTGTGTTTTCTTTTTTAAGAAATAGTTTTTCTTATAATTTAATGTATAAGGAATTTTTCTTTCCAGTTTCATATCTCTTCATTAAACTAATAGTTAAGTGAATAGTGGATCAGGTTTACATTTTGTGGAGATGAATAATACTCAATTTTTCCTTGTTGTGTATTTTTTTTTTGTTCGCCGAATTACTAACTAAGCGACACAGTACGCCATATATCATTTATATTTTTCATATCTTCATCCTAGTCGATTGTTGTTGACCAGCTAATTTTGTTATGTTGACTAATTAGTATAATAACGTGTACAATGTTTAAATTTGTTAAGTAATAAATGAGTTTATGAAAATATAAAAATAATGTGATATTATTTGTTGTTTCTAACGTTCATTTGTTAGTAAAATAAATAACTTTTAATTTATTATCATGAAAAATTAGACATACTCTTATTTTTAAAAACAAAATCTCGAAAGATTACATAAATAAATAAAATTATTTGAAAATACTTGATTGGTTAGATTAAATTTAATTTAGTTCTCTTAAAAATTCATTAAATTATTTATTACGCAAATATTTAAAATATATTTATTTTGAAAAACATAAAATAAGATTGTCAACAAGACAAAACACAATTGTTTTTAAGTCACACCACAATATAACACATTTTTACGGTATAATTCAACATGGCATGTCTAGCACGTTCCAAAATATATCACGCTAACGCATACTTTATAACCCTAGGTACGCCCATTTTTTATGACCCAATTTGGTCAAAACTAAAAATAAAATAAATTTATAGATTCGATATGTAATGGTTTCAAAATTAAGGTTTATTTAGATGGATTTGTTTCAAAGGATACATGTAGGGCTATACATGGTAACGAGTTTCCACGGAAACCCGGCAAAACCGAACCGAACCACCGTTATGACATGGAAAACCGACTATTTAGAACCGTTGATCTAGATTTTGATAGATCTAATCTAAACCCTTCATTACCCTGATATATAAAGGCATACCCTAAATTCTAAACATAATCCTCTTTCATTTTTCAGCAGCCAACTTCTTCCGCCTCAGCCTCCATTTCTTCCTCGCTGAGATAGTTCCATTTTTTTGAAGAGGTTCAGATTTCTCTTGCAAAACACCATCACCAGGAACCAATTAGTGAATCAGCAATCACTAATCAGGTATGATGTATCACAGCTATTCACTTTTTTTTTCTTTTTACAACCATAAAGATATGTAATCAGACAAATAGTCCTCAATATTTTGCTGTAGATATGAATATTTAAGATCAAACCCATGATCATATCATAAAGTTTATATCTATATTTAATCTGATTTTGTCATCTAATCCATAGTTTTCTTGATCTGTTTAATTTGATTTTTCCTTTATGGAATGTTGATGATCAGGTGACTGTTGCATATAACAAGGATACTAGTCCTAACAAGTTGAATTTGGGTGTTGGTGCTTATAGAACTGAGGTTCTGATGATTCAAGCTCTGAGGATGTGAGTTTTTTTTATCATGTCTAATATATAATTTCACTGAGCTATATTGGATCTTAAACTTGTTCAAGTTTGAGGAGTTGCTCACTTTTCTTTTGTTTATACTACACTTATTGATTATGCCATGTTTGTGCAATTGTAGAGTATTTTGATTAAAATTCTAACTTGCACCACCAGTTTGTCTCACTTGTGTTTCTTTCCATTGTAGGAACCTCTTGCTAAGGCACCCCAAGCAAAGAAAGCCCCTGTACCTGCAGCCAAAAAGAAAGAAGAGTCTAGTGATGATAGCTCTGATGAGAGTGAACCTGATGATGAGGTTTGTTGTGTTTGATTTTTCATATTTGTTTTGTTGGGTTGGTTAATGTATTGATAAAAAAATCCACTGATGTAACAGCCAGTTGCTAAGAAAGCTGTTGTTCCTACACCAGCAGCAAAGAAACAAGAATCCAGTGATGACAGTTCAGATGATTCTTCAGATGAAGAGGTAAAAATAGCCAGTGCATGTTTTATACTGTGTAGATGTAGTTATGTGCTGCTTATGATTTTTATTTGCTTAAGAAGATTTTTTTTTGCTGTGGTTGTGGTCCAACTTCTGGTTTGGCAGTGTAGAGATTCATTCAATTATGCGGGAATACTTTTAGTAACATGCACCAAGTAGGGATGGCTTATATGGCTTATGTTTTTTGTTCCTTAAATCCTATGTGATGAACTGTTAAGTTAGAGGTTTCAAATTGGCTTCTTGACATAATGCCTTTTCAAGTTTTCCCGAACTTTTAATGTCTATCATCATTTCTGTCTCTTGTGTCCCATAATATCTTACTGAATTCTATTCCACTGCTTGTTCCTTCAGGAAGATAAACCTGCTGCCAAGCCTGCTGCAAAACCTGCTGCCAAGAAGGAAAGTAGCTCTGATGATAGCTCTGATGAGAGTTCTGATGAAGTACCTGCCAAACCTGCTGTTGTGAAAAAGGTATATATTGAATAAAGCTGTAAAAATCAATTTACATAATGATTTTAATATTAAGCTTGATGTTTGTTTATTCACACTTAATTCTATTACTAGGCTCTGCCAAAGAAAGCAGTTCTGAATCTGATGACTCTAGCGATTATAGTGAAGATGAAAAGCCTGCAAAGACCCTTACGAAAGAGGTAAAATCATATTTGTGATTCCCTTACATGATTTGTGAGTTTAGAGTGTTAAATCACATTGGATTACATTTTGGCCATGCTCTGATTAATTACTTGGTTAATTTGTAGGCCAGCAAAGACTCTGATGAAGAAATGGAAGAGGCTGACGCAACACTGCCAAAACAGTAATCATTTTTCCTTACCTGTGGAAATTAAAATTTTCTAACCCATTTTGTAATTGGAACTCATTTGGATGTTTTTATATTGTAGCCTAAGACCCCTGCAACTCCTCAATCCCAAAACTCCGGAGGAGGATCGAAAATATTTTTTGCTGGGAATCTATCATTTTCTATCGATAAACCTAATGTGTGAGTATATTGTTAATGAGAAATTTCAGTCTTTCTAACCTTTGACAAATATTATTGTCTCAACTCCGATTGTTGATGTGCGTTTCTCCTCAGACGAGGACGGAAGGTTCAAAGGATTCGGTCATGTTCAGTTTGAAACAGAAGAAGGTGCAAAGAAGGTAGCCTTCCCAGCTTATGCTCTCTAGGACTTGTTGAAAACTTTTTTTTTTTGAATCATTCCAATGAACTATTTACTCTCTTCAGGCAGTTAAGTTGAATGGTCAGAACTTGTTGGGACGTCCTGTCAAACTTGATTTTGCTCGTGAAACTCTCATTTGCAAACCTATCAGTGACAGTGGGAGTGCTCCTGATAACATTCCTGTTACTGATTCTCATAGTGGCAAACCTAATCAGTGGTGAGACCTCCTGACAGTGTCACGATTGATTCTTTTTTGGGAATGTTAAATGCCAAATCTGATCATCAGGACGTGAAGAATGAATTTAAATGTTTGAATTACTTAAATGTATGCTGGAATTTAATGAGAATAAATTTATTTTTTTTTATTTTTTTTGAGTTTTGCATTGTCAGTTTCACCAAACTGACACAATCAACCGGTTAACCAAAACCGACTGGAAAAAACCGAAACCGAGAGAAAACCGAGTAAAACCGAACAGACGATAAATAGAACGGTTATGGAAAAATAAATAGAAACCGACTATGTCGGTTTCGGAACATCACATTCAACCATTGTGAAACTTAACGACATTTAATCAATTTAATTTAGTTGGACAAGTTTTTTATCTAACAAATGTTTTTACGAGTATTATTACAACTTATGAGAAGCACAACTTATGGGCAAATTTCATGTTTGATTTACTTAGGTTCTTGATTACTATTCCCTCTTTGGATAGTTACTGCGTTCTCAAATCCCTACGGTAAATTGTAAGAAAAAAAAACCTACTTAAAACATGACGCACGGTTATTAGACATGCGAGTAGACAACAAAGATAATAAAGAAAGAACTCATAACTTCACTCCCTTTGGCCCTTATTTTGAGACATTAGTAATAATAGAAAGAATTGTTTGTGTCATGTCAAAGGGACTATTTTTACCTACCATCCTATGCAGTGTAACGGAAAATGGTCAGGCCAGACTAGTCTTTTTGTATTGTTCCCTATACACATTGAGCTACATTGTTTGTTAGGATTACCCCCGGGCTCTGATCCTTTGATTGTGTCTCTTGCCTGGTCACATACAACAACCCCTGGCCTTCACCTTTGCCTCTCATCTAGTGTTCTTCTCTCTCATTCTGTCTGGTCTTGGAATTGAGAACCCTAACTGGTTAAACCAGCAGCGTACGTGATTGACAAATAAATTAACAGTGCTTGGCTAGTTACCTAAAGCTAGCTAATAAATAGAGGTAACAGGAAAAAACCTCATAAATACTATCTAAAAGCGAGCCTTCTTAAATTGCATTTCTCTTTTTTAAGTACTGTTTTCAATTTTGATACTTGAGCCAACTGCCTAAGCCGTGCAGGTATAGTGCAGTATTAGAGCACGTGGAAAGGGGCCAACTCATTGAACTCAACTGAACTGTTTTTCAAAACTCACATTCTGTTTCCGTCAAAGTATTTGAATTCATACAACAACAAAAATGCAAAATTAAAGTAAAAAAATATTGTTTTAGATGGTAAAGTTTGCTGAATAGTAATATATTCCAGTGAAAAACTTCCTCAAAACGGTAAGCCATAATAAAAGCTGGTGTTAAATCCTTCTAACAAAGAAGGGTCGTGTTCCAATTTCTACGATAGAGCTGTATTTATATATTTAAATTAGGTAAAATAATATCTCATGCCGATATCATCGTGACACATTGGAAAAATCATTGGATGGTAATATTATTGACCAAGGATGGATATAAAAGGGATGAAAATACGATTCTTATCTGGGTTAAAACATTATATCCAACCCATATTTTACCTCTTAGGTGTAAATTTAGTTAGTGGACTATTGGAGCTAAACCAGGCTTAAGCTTGGTTTAACCCCCACATAGGGACGTCCCTTTTGGGTTCAAAACCATCAAATTCATTACCCATCAAGAAAGAAATAATTATAACATATTCCTATACACAAGTGCCGCCTGTACCGGTCTTCAAGTATCATACTAATCATATATCATTTGGCATAGAGATTTGAAATTCTCTTTGGCTATCGAGATAGCAAGACAGTAGTTAACTATTCATGACATATCACTTTTATGTGTGGTTGCTGTTGGTATGGAATTGAATTTGCATCAGAATAGCTTTGAATGCTGTTTGGTAGAAGATCAGAAAAATTGCAATACTTTTGATATGATGTATATATATATTTTAAGATGTTGACATATCAAGATTCTTATACAATCTCTCTCTCTCTCTCTCATGATCTGTATATCCGAGGTACCATCTTTAATATGATCTAATTCTTCCCCCTTCTTCATATATACATTACATATATACTCTATATATCCGTATTCCTTTTGCTTAATTCGACTGATCATCTCATTTAATCTTTATATCTAGCCTGCTTCTCTCCTCACATACTGATACCCCCATATAATATATACACATTCTTCATTTTAAGTAGTTTCTGGAGGTGGGTCTCTTTCTTCTTCTCTTGTTTTATCTCCTTTTATCTCTCTAGTCTATCTCTCTCTCTTACACATACACACAATTTACAGTGTGGATCGAGATTATGAAGTTAAGGTTTCTTGTGTTCTTTGTTGGGTTTCTGTACTTAATCCTTGAAAATGAGTCAGTTGTTGTAGTTGCAAGAGATATCTTCTTTACATATGATAAAACTACAAAGACATCTTCTTCCTCCCCGTCGGCAACATCGTTAGGAGATCATCAAATAATGCAAACTCCAACTCAAAAGAAAGTGAGTGCATCCTTTTTTGTTGTTAATAGGTGCAGGACATTCAAGAAGCTCGATAAATTTGAGCGTCATCAACATCATCAGCAGCAACACCATCGATGCAAACATAATAACACCATTAACAACATGAATAATAATGGTACTAGTTTAGATGATGATGAGAAAAGAGTAGTACCCACTGGTCCAAACCCTTTACACAACAAGTAAGTAGTTACAATTATATAGATGATGAAGAGGAAGAATCAAGCTAGAGACAGAGAAGCAAAAACAACTAGTTTTATAAGTTCATTACAGTTTTCCACTCTTTTATTTTTTGAATGTAAATTCCTGTTTTCTTTTTCTTTGTTATTATCAAAATTCTTGATATTATCTCAACTTAATTCTTCAAAGCTCTTGAAATTTTACTATGGGAATACTGCAATTGGGTTGAAGACTTTACTTAGTTCATTACAACGTATTTCATTTAGTTTTAGAGAATTATTGGCCGAATTCATGATTTAAATCTTTTTATTTCAAAATGTTAGTATAATTTATCACTGATTTTATTTATTTATTTATAGGGTGAAAAAGGAGGTTTCTTTTTTGGTTTGGTGTAGACTTTGGACACATCTGTAACAAATTTCATGTTTTTGCCTTATGGTAGGCAGCGGAAACCATGTCTTTGGGACCCCAGTTCTCTAGGTCAAACGTTGGTCCCACAAATCCTCTTTTCTAGACACAAAATGGTCAGCGTTTTGACTCTAAAGTATATGTTTTCTGACTTTGTATTCTGTTTGACGTTGTTTACAAGAGAAAAGCTTAGGGCAAAAAGTTTGAAATTATTGGGATGATGCTGATTTTTGGAAGCTAAAACTGGACTCGTGTTAACTCAATAAACTCCAAGGATAGGAAGTTTTGTACAGGATAGATATTTAACCAAGCAGTCTACTTGAACCACTAGAGTTTCGCTATAATGAATTCATTCGAAGATACTTCCTGCCCCTAAGATTTATACACCAAAGCTTTTCATCATGATGCGGCAATTGGCCATTGGTAATACATTGATTTCATGTATAATTTATCGTTTCCAAAAGAATTCACCATTTATAAATCTACAATTTAAATTGTAGACATATCATGTGTACGAATAGAATAGAGTAGCATTTCTCGCAAGATGAATGATGAAGGTGTATGGTGGGACGAGCATGCTTTAGTAATCTAGTGATTCAAAATTTAAAATTGAGCTAGAGAATTCTAAAATTGGCAAGACCAATTCTAAGCCAGCAGGGCATGCAACACCTTTCTTTGCGACAACATAGCTCAAAAAAAAAAAAAAATTAAAACATTGATCGAGCAAAAAAATCAAGCGATGTCGAAAGTTAGTTAAATAGTCACGATTAAAGCTAACTATATGTTGTACGTGCTAAGCACTGCGACACGGGACAACATACAGTATAATCGACACGGGAGTACATTCGCAATCACCATATTTTAGAGTATGAATATGGTGACACGGTCCTCGCCTCTGTTGAGGTCTCTACCACTCTTAGATTGTGCCGTTTATTGATAGAATTTTTTTTTTCTTTCTAGTGTCAATCAGAATTTTATAGTTGTAGCGTTTCTGTTCAGAGCGGGAAAATTTGAATTTCCTTTGTTTTCCTCTAATATCAAATATTCCCTCTTGCGGATGATATATAGTAGCCCTTGAGTTGTTGAGCTAAAGTTTAATTAAATTGGTGCAGATATGGGATCAGTAGTAGATTCCTGAGCGACAAGAGCCTTCCACCTTTTCATTGGACGACAGTAGAACTCCTAAGGGAAAGGTAAATTTTGAAAAAGAGTAGTTTCTCCGCTCGAACCTTGACTTTCAAAATCTTCAAGAGCTAGATGGTTCTCCACGAAATTCGTTGAGGCGCAACAGCCGATTAAATATCTAGGGGTAAAGCACTGTATCTGTGCTGGTTGTGTCTTTTCTCCAATAGAAAAGAAGTATCTTTTGCCTGGGAACATAGTCGGCTTCCTTAATTAAGCCTACTTGAAAGCCAAGCAAAGTTGTTAGAGTTCCCAGGTCTGGATAAGCAGCAGTTGTTTCAAAGTTTGAATTTACTCTAGTTTTATGGGCTACCGATCTATTTGAGTTATATAATCTACTGGGCCGCATCTTAAACGAAATAATGATATTTGAAATTTTCTTATTGATTTGATTGAACTCCGGATGTGTCAGGACGTTTTATTCAATTTCACCTACAGTTGAAGCTGAAGCTTGGGCTGCATGTTCATCGACACATATCGGCTAAAACCCTCCCATTAGGTCCAACCTACCACTTTAACAACAGCTAGGATGTACTCATACGTTTACAAGTGTGGTTGTTCACTTATGACTGGGTATCACACAATTAGGAAGTTTGTTATTACCAAAGGAGAGCCCTTTTGGTTCCATCCCACTATAGCAGAGCCCTTTTGATTCAACAAAAGTCATGACTTTTTGTTCAGCTAGGACTGAAAAGGAGACTCCTAGTATAAGTGGTAAAATGATTCTAATGATTTCCGCAGCTATGTACGTTTTTAATTTTCTATTTACTTCTGACAAGTACATGTTAAAGGAAATAAAATCAACCGAGACCTCGTTAGTTGTAACGAGCAAAAGCGGGTTAGAGGTTGATTACCCTAGTCACGTTTCTCATCTGACATAGAAGATAAAAACAGGTTATTTATAAAAGGTAAAAGTCGAAGCAGCTCATCTGCCCATTGGAACCGGAGGTCGATACATTTACGATTTAGATTTTTAAAGGAAGGGTTGGGACTTGATGACCATAGTAGAACCTTTTTGTGAGATAGATTGTAAAAACAACTGCTTCAACTTGATCAACACCTTGTTTTCCCTAGCATAAGTAGATCCTCTATCTGACCATTGATGTGTCGTAAATGCAACATATTACTCTAGATATTTTCCACTAATACTAACAAGTAATATAACGGTAGTAAAGATCGTAACCACGAAGAGCCGTGTAATTGTTATTTGTTTTTAACTTTTTATTTAACCAAAAGGGAGATTTGTAGAATTACTAAAGTAAAGTAAACGAAACTAAGAAAGTAAAAGAGAAATAAATAAAGGTTGAGATCCTAGTGAGAAAATACAAGTTAAGGGTTTCATCTTCGACTTCCATCGTCAATCATGCTCCTTAATCGATTATAATCAACATCCACTCTCTCTTCATACCAATATCCTTAGAGCATCTCATCGATAGCATACTCCGGTAAATTCTCTATTTCATCACATACCATCACGATGATGAATATGCAAATACTACTTAGCGAACAATCTAATGCAATGTGTTATTAAGTTTGGTCCTGTAAAAGTGTTAGGTTCTTTGAATTTGGTTAATTAATGCAACAAAAGTAATACGAGTAATCTATTTAACATAGGTCAAACTTCTACATGAAATCACTCGAAGGTTATGAATACAATCAGTAATCATATTATGTTACTTACAGTCGGGTCTATCGAATATTCATATCTACAAATCCTAGTTTAGCATTATATATGAATATCTCTTTACTTAGTATGCATCTTCAATGAACACATCTTCAATCATACATGGCGATATTAAAAGTAAAACATGAACGATAAAAATATATCTTGAACAATAATCAACCAAATTGATTCACATGTTTATGATTTCTAAGAACATCTTCAGCCAATGGTAGAACTAGTTATTCATGTTACAAAGAAGAAGAAAAAAAAAAGAGATGGTTTCCCCTTTAAAGGGTAAACTTAGGTTTGTAGATTGTAGAAAGATTGATATGAGAAGCAGAAGGTTGAGAGATCCAAAGTTATAGAAGATCTAGAAGATCCCTTGTTTGCAACTTAGATGTCTTCTTTTATAGTACTCAATGTTGATCTACCCTCGAGTATCCTTTCTTTCTAGAGTTTGGATCCCTATTAATTAAGACCAAGTTTCCTTAATTTAGAATCCAAAACACGTGCTAAGAATCCACCCTCTACGGCTAGGTCGAAGGTAACTTTCCTAGCCGTCATTAAGAACCCTTGAAACACTAGTACAAATATGGGCTTCGGTGACAGTTCAAAATCCAAAACCATGACAGTTCACGAATTAACTGTCACAAAAGAATAAGCTTTGAGATATAGGAGACAGTTTCTTATCAAAACTCACACCAATAGTGGTATACAATCACGACAGTTTCTTAACTGTTACTGAATAACTATACGATGACAGTTTTTGTAGAAAAATGATAGTGTACATTGATGTATAATAACAGTTATAAACTGTTATTATTCTTAAGCTGTTGCAACTGTTCCATATTAAAAGTGTTATCGAAGTGTATAGTTAAGGATAACTGTTTTTGTAATTACCTCCATTTCCATTTATAGTGACAGTTCTGATCCAAAACTGCTACTACCATAAAGCAACTCAAACCCACGATGTTGTTAGTTTGAGTAGTCATTATCTATGTACGAGTAGTGGCCTAGTGGGTTTGTATTGTTAGTGGGCCTCTCTAGGTTAAAATTAGTTTCAAAAAGAAGTAATCTCGTTTCTAACCTTCTCTAGTCTCGACTCCGCCTCCTCTCAGTTTTGTTATACAAGCAGATCTCATCACTAACTTCTCATGATAACCATCAATCTTGGGTTTAAGTGGAATTTGTTGATTGAGAAATAAACATTTACAATGAATTTGGGATTTGATTAAAATGGTGTAGTTGTTCGATGGGTGAACAACTGTTGGTGGTTGATTTTATCTGTTGGTATCAAGAGAAGAACAACAAGCATATCTACTACAAGCGAGTGTTATAAGAAAGCAAAGGTCTGATTGAATGATCTGTTGACATGGTCATGATGTTACTGCCAAATCTGGGGTTGCTAGTTATGAATCACTTGAGTATGTGTCAAGGGTTAGAAGGGATTTTAGGTTCAAGATTGACATGGAGATAGAACTGGCAGAGAATTGGGTGTCGAAGAAATAGAAGATGTTGCTCTGGTGGATCGATTTGTGATAGGTTTAAACAATTTATAGGGTTACAACATGGCAGAGATGAAGAAAACAGGGAAGAAATTATTGATAGTTGAATGGTGTTCGATAGTTGAACATTGACGCTGCTGAGGTTTGTAGAAATAGAGAATTGGGTACGAGTTTGAAATAGAGAGTTTTTAGCAGCTGAGAACGAATTGAAGAATGGGTTTATGTTGGATTCCAGTTTACATTGAGAGAAAGCCAAGATTTGGTGCCAAAAAGTTAGGGAAGAAGCTAACCTTGCTGTCTTTCTCCAGGTCTTATCTATCCCCATATTTATTCATTTGAGTTTTTCTTTTTTATGGTGATTTGTTCAATTTTAGTTTTGGTTGAATCAGTGTCTTACTTACTTACACTTTTGTTTTCATTTTTAGGTTTCCAATCCATTTTTTCCAACATCAATTATCGCTGCAATCAAGTTTCTGTATAACTCCAGAAAGATTTGATTTTTATAGTGAAGTGTTTTTCACTTTTTAGAAAACTGTCGTTGTTGCTTTAATTGATTTATTCATTAAATGTTTCTGAAATTCTAATTAACTATTTGAACTTATTGGTTGCAGATAGTAACAATAAGTTCCCTCTGAATTCAAAGTATCGCAGATATCATATTTGAGTGTTGAGGTAAGACCCATTTTTTTTTTCATTCGCAATACATTGATCATATATGAAAATCCCATGAAGATTTCTTTGTTTGTCTATTGAGTTTTCATAATTCATTGTTTATGCGATTTACTTGAGTTGTTTGCATTTTCATTGATGATGTATGAGAATTTTCTTTCATGGGTTGTTTCTTCGAGGCGCCTTTACAATAATAGTTAACCAGGTGCACCAAAATATAAATGAAAGTTATTTTTTACTTTTGTTTAGTTTTAGTTCTTATATATCTGTTTTCATTCTACAAAAGATGGCCTCCTACAAACGCACGTTGCTTAGCCTTCAGGTTCGCACAAGCTTAAGATTCTACACTTCCAACGCGTCATGCGCCAATGTGGCACTTGATTTGTTCGTAATGCCAATTTATGCTTCATAAATTGCTTTGAAATTCAATTTTAGTTTTTTTTTGTTGTTCTTTGTGAAGTTTGATACTTTTTGTTCGTTAGATTCGCAATCCCAATCCAAAGTATAAGTTTAAGATAAGCTTTTATCTTTAAATAGTTTCGCATTCATTCCTTCGTGATAGACTGATAGTAGCCTCTTTGTTTTTTTGGTTAGATTGAAATAAAAATACTTGATACAGAGTTACAGATGCTTTTGACTTACATATTACGTTGGAATGTGACTGATTTTGAATTATTGACGTTTGACACTGCAGAACACATTAAATCAATTTTCTTATAGGATCTAGAGAGGTAGAGATGGAAAAACATGAGGTAATTGCACGTAACATATTGAAGTCTAGGTAAAATTGCATAAATGCTCATGTGTTTTACTTAATTTGAAGATATTCTAAAATATACATTGAAAGTTCAATATAAATTGTAATTCTTACATCGTTCCGATATATGAAGGTATGCCTTAGGTCTAAACGTTCGTTCTGTCATGGAATGAGTTATTGATGATCCAGTTGTGTGTGCATTGACTATTTTACTCCCCATTGTTTAACTGTTTCATTTGCTTGCTTCTAATTTTTTGTAATCTGTTTTTTCTCTCCAGAGTCTGCCTGCCATACCAAAAGCTCTAGGTGATGAAGTCGGTGATACCTCAGATGTCCCTGCACAGGCACTGGAAGAAAAGGTTGCATATATATCTTTATTGAATTTTTTGAAATGTATGTTAAATATGGATGTGATCTTCTCATACTGAATGAAGTTTACTATAAATTTCAGGTTGGTGTACGGTGGCTTCTATCTTAGCAAGATGAAAGACAGTCATTGGAGAGGAATGTCAATGCTGCTCTCCAAGAGAAGATGGATGAGCTGTAAAATAACTTACTGCAGATAACATTCTGAATGCCCATACATAGAAACATATAATTCTATTGTTCCTTCACCTTTGTAATTGTAGCTCATCGCAGCACTTCCTCTTAAGTCTTAATTAATTTGGTTTTCTGGATGTGTTCATGGCTAATGCAACTTATTGGTTGTTCCAGGTGACAAATGAGAAGGTGAAAGCTCTTTTGGAGTTGGCACAAAAAGGCAGGAGTATCAAGTACTGCAAGAGTATGACTTCTTGACAATCAATAAATGGATTCTTTCATTTGTCTTTCCTTATTCTGGCTCAATTGTTTATCTTTTGTAGTTTGAAACAATTGAGTCAGAATAAGGTGTTTTCTTCTCTATCAACGTTTTATGGTGATTATCTCTCTTATATTGTTATCCTGATTCCCCTAATTTGTAAGTATTTCTTTGCTGGTTCAAAATTTTAAAGTGTTGGTTTAATTTGGTTAGCGATTGGTGAAATTGGTACTAGTACTAGAGTGTGTTTTGGTTAACAAATTAGTGGTTTTCATGTTGTCCATGTTCAATGATTAATGCATTACCGATTCTAACCTTGTGCTTCTTGCAAGTTCTGTCACAGTTGTCATTATTAGCTTGTATTAGAATCTGAATGGATTGCATTTCCCTAGTTATAAATTGCTTGCAATAAAATGTTTCTTGAACATTCATACTTCAAAATATGGGTTTATGTCTAGATTTGTTTACTTTGTATTCCTTATTACCACTTGCAGGAGGTTGATAGGTTCCAGTACTTAGAGAACAAGCTAAAGGTCCATGGATATGATGAAAAATGGTTGGTTTGTCCTATACTAGCAGATCATTTGTTATGTCAAAAGTGTTTGTAGTTCGTTGCGTAATATCTCAGTTTGTTTGTGTATATAGGGTTTGGTTTAGGTGATTTTATTCGTTCTTTCTGTATTAATTTTTAAAAAGCAATTGTGGTAATACATGACCCACAAGTGTTCTTTAACAGAACTTCTTTGTGAATTCACAGATGCGTACATGACAAACAATTGATGGATGTGCCATTTTTTTTATAACTAGGTACCTCTTTCCTTTTTAATTTGGATAGATCTTTATCATTTTACATGAAGCTCATCGCAAAATTGGTTGAATTCATCTTGGTTTCCATATTATTGAAGTTCTATAAAAAATTGTCTGTGCTTGTTCTGATATATAGAATCTTAATGCATGGAATATCAAATACCTCTTGTTGAATTATATATTGGTATTAGAGAGCTTATTGGAGATTTCCAGTAATGGATCAAATTTCACTGATGTTAACTTTCATTGACGTTAATATTTGGTGTAATCAGATTCAATTTGCGGCATGAAGAAACTATAGAGTTCGGAAACCTTGGACTTCGGGATAATGTTGCACAAATCTATAAAGAATTTCACTGACAAGGTGTCTGCAGACTCGTCTACAAGGTATAATTTCTTCTTAAATGGTTTCATATAAAAAATGAATTTGTGTTGTGCTTTACTGCAATGATGGTCTTCTTTTATCTCAACATGGAACTGATAACTAGGCAAACTAAGATTAAATTTCCTTGACCAAATGGACATCGGTTCTAGCTAGTGTAGACTGTATAGTATTTATTTGGGTATGTAGTGGATATTTATCATTAATCATCTTTACGTAGGAAACTGTGCTGATAGGAACAGTTCAGTAGTGAATAGCTCAGGCCTCAGGCACATGGCAGTGGGTGATCGTGGTTCCTACATTTATCCGATTGTCCCACTCTGTTATTGCTGGTTAACAACTTACAGTAGCTAAAGATTGGTCATAAGATCAACCAGAAGAACCGGGTTCATGTTACTGCAGTGATAAAAGCGTCAGGATACTTAAATATTTGTGATCGGAGTCGGGAGTATACTGGCCACTTCCACACGAAATGAAGTATGTTTTTTAGTTGCTTATTTTCTCGCTCTATCTAAATATCTTGTCTGTTTCGTATAAATGAATCCACATTTTTATATCGAGATTGTTGAAAGATATGCATGAGGATATTTTGGAGGCACTTTCCGTTCAAGCATTGAGCCAGGTACTTCCCCATTTCTCTTTGAATCTATCCTGCATTTGTTTTTCCTACGGCATAAACTTCATTATTTAGTTATTGGTGCAAACATTCCACGGAGATTTGGGACCTTGAATTTGCCATATTCATTGGCTACCGGACTGATTATCCTACAATTCCAGGGTACATGAATTGGCAGGAGTATATTTCGGGGACATGAATTGACAGGAGTAGATTTCGATCAACACTTTGAAAAATGGATGTGGTTTCCAACTTCATTGTTAATTTCTTTTAGTTAGTACTAAGATTACTTTCATATGAAGTCTTTTGAATTATGTAGTACATTCACTTCTGGTTAACTTATTTTGTTTGAACTTACTAGTTCCGTACTATCTGTTAAACAGTTTATTGAGTAATTTAATGATAATTTTAATAAACGCTAAAATATCTTTCAATAATTATCTCGATATTAATATCTGACTGAGCATGTCACCGCCAACTGAAACATGAACTAGTTGGCTACAAATTAGCCTATATGATAATCATTTGAACAAATAGTGCGTCACATAATAGGATTAACGATAACAGTTTTCTACAAAGTTGACTGTTCTATGACAGTTTTATTTAGAAAATGTTGCTGATATTTGCCAACAATGACATGTTTATAAAGAAACTGGTACTTTAGTATAAGAAATTGAGTTATTGATGACAGTTTTCTTTAAAATATGTTACAATAACTTGTCAATAATGAGAGGTTTATGAAGAAACTGTCATCTTACTCTAAGAAGTTAAGTTTTTAATGACAGTTTTGTTTAGAAAATGTTACGGTAAGTAGTAACAATGACAGGGTTATGGAGAAACTGTCACCTTAGTAAAAGAAATTAAGTTACCAGTTTATTTAGAAAATGTTATTGTATGTTGTCAACAACGACAATTTTATGAAAAAACTGATACTTATAGTCATGATTCCGTAACAGTTTCTTATAGACCCTTTCGTAACAGAGGCTTTAATGACAGTGCAATTATTTTTCAAAATTGTCACATAAAATTTTTGGTGGCAGTTTTTAACTATCACATAAGCCCATTTTTGCACTAGTGAAAGACGAAGCTTTATAGTGATTTTTCAAACTCACTTACGGCTAGGTTGTGTAGGCCAAAACCTGGTCGTAAGGGATTCTGAATTTTGATTTTCTTGTTCACTATTTTGCTCATAACTCCGTCCGATTGACCTTATTATTTTTGTGTTGGCTTCGTCTTCATTCTTTATAAGATAAGGCTATAGAATTCTAGATTTAAATGAGTTTTTCATAGTCTTTGATTCATCTTCACTTGTAGGCTTTATTTCTTTAACACTTGTATAACTATTCAACTTCTTTTCGTTGATCCACCTAACTTGACACACCAAATAAAAATAAAACGTATAACAAGCAATATTAAAGAAATATATCAAATATAAACATGGATTTGACACTAGGAATATGTAAATTATGCATTTATCACCCATAAACACGTGTTCAATTGAGATCTTGGAAATGTCTTGGCAATATATTTATTTGAGTTCTTGCGGAAAAGGTAAGAGCAAACTATACATCGGTACGAGCCATCGATGGCCCAATATTCTCCTAGCCAAGGAAATAAAAGATGGGTTATAATCATATGAGTGTAAGACGTAACATATTTACAAAAATAGAGATTATAGACGCAATAGAAAGAAAAACTGTCACCGGGGTGGATGAACCCTCATAGATATCGGGTGGAAATTTCTCACTGGAACTCGGTTGGAATTTCCAGTTTCTCCTCCCCCTAAATTGAATGAGTTTGTTGGGGTAACTTTCACCCTTTCTATAGGATCAAAAGAATGACACATTTCCGAGATGGATAAGAGCACGAACCCCTTACCTTCGGTGGCGATAATAAAGTGTATAATATCTCGCGTACTGAAGCCCATGGGAATTCTCTTTAAACCATTTTAACATTAAATAAGGAAGAATAGCCTGGAAAATATGAAATGAATGAGCAAGAAGAGACATAGAAAGGAGAAAGGAAAGGAACCTCGCACTACAAGATATCACTCCAATCCTTTCTTGCTCGTTTACCAGATTCATACCTCTAATGCAGTAGGGACTGCTATAATCTCGGTTATACCAAGATTCCAAGAGAAAAACCACTCACTCATATAAACTACCTTTTTTCGAAGGGATTCACCTATTTTATTCCGATGCTCATAACTCACCCGTCTAGACTGGGCCTACTTACGAAGGACCTTACCAAAATCATTTGAATTTATAGTATCGATTTCTTGCATAGTAAGACCGGGGGTTCGAATCCCTGTCCACCCTGTTATCTCTCGTCTAATGATATCATTTGGATTTGGCAGGGTAAAATTTTAAGGATAACTTTGAAGTTGTGATATATTGTGGGTTCAAAAAGGAAAAGCATAAGCAAGTGGTTATTTATCAACATCACTATTAGATTTCTTGTTATTAGTATATGCTTCAATCCCTAAACGAATGGGCACATATGGTAGAGATCGGATTCTGTTGGATGCCGAAAGGCATTCTTGTTTTAGATCCTTGGACAATCCCCTTTCTTAATACCCGTACTCTCCTTTAATCTAGAGCCGCTGTAACTTAATATTTTCATGTTTTCCTGGCACGTGGTATATAACTACTAAGTGGTAGCACCTTTTAAGCCCTTTAGGCCTCAGAATCATAGATAACAAGATAGGGCAATGTAAAGCTGATTCCCGATCCTGTCCTTAATACGAAGTGTTATAGTTTTTCTAAAATGACTGTGACAAATTACTCTCGCCTTTCTGTTATGATTGATATCTCCGTAAATTTTAATCCATTTCGTCATAGTTCAAACAAGAATGAAATAAGGAAGCCCTTTTTTAGGCGAGCACTATGATCCTAATGAGTCGTAGTCCAATATCTGTTCAGGGTTCCAAACTTAATGGTGGTAACTAAACACGAGGGTTGGTATAGCACTATCTAAGCTTCCAGACCCTTCTGTTCTGGGAACCTCAATCACAACATAAGTTCCATTAAATAAAACGATTTCTCGACCAAGAAAGGTATCATAACAAACTTTTTTCTTTATGCAGTTGTTTCCAATCAATCACACAAAGAGAAAGAAGCATTTAGATTCTATGATCCCTCGTGGTGTACCGGTCATTCCATTCCCTTTAATCCCTCTTTCATGACCACGCCGTCCTATAAACTAGGATTGGAAGAACTTTGCATGAACTCTTCCGTGAGAAGATTAGGAACGAAGTTATGAGAACTTGGAATACATAATTAGTGATATTCTTTTTATTTCATTTATACCTTTGATTCTGAATTCCTCACCAAGGATGAGTACTGGCAAGTAAATCGTCGAGGACAGCCAAGTTTCACCAAGATATGTACTTCTGTTTGAATTTCTATTGGTTTGTTTGTTTAGAAGGATCCCTTTAGTGTTAAATGTATGCTATGTTGTATTAATATTATTTTAATGGTAGTGGTTTTTCTTAAATATCATTAGTAATGTTTAAATTCTTATTTACTTATAAGCCATATTGATAATAATATATATGATTAGAGTATCTCTAACTTTCTAAATAGTCTAGACGAGTATTGAGGAATTTCTCAATCAGGCTCTTCACTCATCGCTCCCAACCGAGTAGAATCCAAAAATCGAGTTCGACGGAAAAGAGTATAAAGTTAATTTATTTTGATATGAAACTAACCACGTCATTCATACCAAAAGATTGTTTACACGGTGGCTTTCAAGAGAAAGTATATCAAATAACAAGAAACTCAAAAATCAATTACAAAGAAATATACAATAAGCAAGTAAATCGAGAAAAGAAATATCGACGTACTGCGAAAATCGTACCAAATTCTTCTTTGCTGGGTATAGAGAATGAATGGTGTTAGAAATTAAATCCAACCATTTTGGAAGTTGTTCTTCTTGAAAAAGAGATTCTCTTTTAAAACAAGAGTGATTTTTCCAATAAGTTGTCATATTGCAGAGTGAAATCAAGAGACCCTTGTCAATCTTCATAATTTTTGATCCCAAACAACAAACCACGAATAAAACCTCACCAACAGAAAGAATCCTACAAATAGGAAAAGCGAGAATCGTACAAAAGCGAAATTATTAAACCTAATTAAGAACAAAAAACACATCAAAATCAATTAGACAGTAACCTAAATCCAAAGGAAAACAACTACAATCACCAAGACGTTTTTTCTGAGCAAAAGGTTGAAGGAGGCTAGGATATTTTGTTTTTTTTTTTTTTTTTTGAGGAAATGGGAAAGAAAGTTTTTTCTTTCTTTTTGAAGGATTGAGTTATAATGCCTAAAATATCTTAAGTATTTAGTACTCCCTCTATTCCATTTTGGATGAGAATTTAGAGTATTTCACGCGGTTTAAGAAATATAGAGAGGTATGTAGTTTTTCTATCTATACCCTTGATAAAAGTCTCCAAACATTGATTGATATTACTACGTTTAAAATAAGAATTTATAGTTCCGAGAAAAATTATAAGAATGTTGTCAGAAGTTTTATGGAAAAATTCAAAAACCTTCTGAATATTATAGAACTAGAAAAAATCACTAAACCTTCGTCTAAAATGGGACTGTGGATGTATAAACTAAATATAATTAAAAGCAGCACTTAACTTTTTGTTATCAAACGATGTGTGAGCATATTAAATAAGAATACTGATGAAAGAACTATTAGTTTATTGGTTGAATAACCCATATTTTCCATTTCTGGGTGTAGAAGACTAGTAAACATAGATACTGTTCTAATACCCAAAAATTCCAAAGATATTCTTCTAAAATCCAATTTGGATATTCTACCCAGAAAAATTAAGTGTACCAATATACCCTCCCTTCCCTTTTTTTTTTTTTTTTCCTAATGTACTTTTCTTTCATCTTGTACGTAGAGAAGAAGACAGAGATTGCTTAATGTACCAGATTGTTGATCCAATTGTTCAACAATGTCCACAATAATGATTACAGTGGTACAATTTTGAAATGGAACGCATGCATCACATGATCATTAAAATTCTTACAAAGTACAAATACAACACTATCTCATTATCGTAGGCCTCAAACGTATGAGTTCAATGCATACTCTATGAAGCTTCGTCCGAGGAAACTTGGTTCGATCGAAGCTCTGGATTTCATCGAAAGTTAGCCTTTTGGGGACACCCTCAGCGCTAGCTCCCTGTTAAAACCATCCACATATACAAAGAATAATAATTCAGTGACAGTTATGGTTAACCATTGAAATGAATCTAGTTAACTCTTGCTCATTTGGCGTATAAAAAGGTTTGGTTGAGTCACAAACGATGTTAGGAAGGTTGGGTCGATCTCAGGAAGCTAAAAAGATCGAAAAAAATCAAATCAGATTTTTTTTTCTGCTGCTGTTGAAGAAGACGAAGAACAGAGAAAAGGCAACGGTTTCTTCAACCAATTAGCGACGTTGTTCTTCAGCTTTGTAACGTTTATCTTCAGCTGTAACAGTTTCTTCAACCCATTAGCAACGTTGTTCTTCATCTTTGCAACGTTTATTTTCAGCTGCAACGGTTTCTTCAACCAATCAACAACATTTATTTTCAGCTTTCCAATGTTTATCTTCAGCTTTATTGTAACAGTTAATTTGTAACACCAAAAAAAAGTTGCAGATTTTTTGTTTTGTTATTTTTAGCTTATTTTCTTCTTCTCAAGCATTTTTGAGTCATGTACCAATTTTTTGAGAGTGTTTTGAGCATGATGATACTAGTTTCATCCTAGCTATTATTCGAATATTTTTTTTCAATTTTATTTCAAATCAGGATGCATCCAGTTTCATCCTAGCTATTATTCGAATATTTTTATTTTCTTAGTTTAAAACAGGATGCATCCAGTTTCATCCAAGCTATTTTTTGAATAAATTTTTCTTTTTTATTTTAATTCAGGATGCAGTCAGTTTCATCCTAGCTATTTTCTTTCGAATTTTTTTTTTCTGAATTTACCATCAACAATGGATCTTATTTTGAAGAGAATTTAAAATTCTTTCCAAAAATATAAGTTTTATTAAAATCAGATATATATATTTTGAGAGTTATGAGTGTCTTTGTAAAAAAAAAAATTTAATTGGAGAGAGAAAGGATAAAAAAGAAATAATTATAAAAGGGAGTGATATAATTATCTAAATTCTTTTGTGTCCATTTCATCCATCCCTAATTTTTACAAGTCCACTAGAACCATAAATTAGGAAATCTTGGACAATAAATTCATTTTTCGAAGAACTATGCGATGCTCTAGAGCGACAAGGTGGATCTATACGATTGTGAGTTCTAATATACAGAGATTCCTAACAGTTAATAACAAGAGCATTCGTTTTCAAGTAAAAATAACAAGAGTAAAGGTGTTAAACATTAAGAAAATATTTTATTTTTACTTTTTAACAAGAAAAAATTTATATATTGATAAAAAGCTTTAAAAATAATTACTATAAAATCAACGCCTATTGAATTTTCCAACCGAAGAATATCCAATCAGTGAAAATATCTTTGAAAGTTTTTGAATTCCAACACCATAATATTATGGTAGACGGGATAAAAAAAAAGCAAGATTACTAGGGAGTGTACCAAATTATATAAAAGTGTATCAATCCAGTAAATCTTGT
This sequence comes from Papaver californicum, assembly GCA_023531435.1. Classification (NCBI taxonomy): domain Eukaryota; kingdom Viridiplantae; phylum Streptophyta; class Magnoliopsida; order Ranunculales; family Papaveraceae; genus Papaver; species Papaver californicum. The sequence goes on from JAJJMC010023397.1 coordinate 3,930,246, forward strand.
GGTTAGGTTAAATTTTGTTTATATGGATTAAGTACACCCGTATAATATGGTATACCCTGTAGTAATCTTGAAAGGGCTCCATCTTTCTTAGGGAAGAGAAAAAAAATAGCTCGTTCACCTCAAGTTTTAGATAATTTACAGGGGGCAGTCAATTATGATTTCTGGAGATTTTTGGAGAGATATGAAATCTCTTGTTAGTAGATCTAGACTCTTTCCAAATTTATAAAAATCTATGTTATTTGATAGAGATTTTTTTTTCTAAGTCAAAAGTTGTATTAAAAATAAATAGCTTCGGTTTACAAAGATAATTTCAGAGTCAAAGAATCAAAACTTAAATAAATAACATCAATAAAAGAAAAAAAGAGGCAACTACCAACGCCTAATACACACTCCTCTCTGTTTCCTCATATGGTTTTTAATTCTATATGGCCTGCTCTTAGAAAAAATGGAATCCAAATCAATTTCTTCCATACCATCGAAAGAATCACTATCGTCATCTTCATTGGAAGCACACTTACCAGGGACGAGCTTAATTAGTGATTGAGTATGCTTTTTTGGCAGAAGTATTATCACTTTCACCCTTTATACTAAGCCCTTCCCGCCTCAAAGGCCCAGGAGAAACCCCTTTTAGCACCTTTCTACCAAGCTTATTAGCCTCCAAATCCAAGCCCATATCCAAGTCCAACTCATTATTAGTCTTGGAATTACTTACGCCCAATTTAGACTTGGTATTAAGAAGCACCCCACCTGATTTGTTGGCAACAAAATTGAGCGTCAAATCATCTTTATTCAATAAAATTCTATCAGCGCCTTCCTTATTTATCTCGGATTCCAAATATTTGTTTGGAAAGTTCACAACAGAATCCTTATTGTAAACAAATTCCTTACCTTCATTTACGCCCAAAAACTCACCAGAAACTTTAGTCAAGCAAGACTCTTTAATGACAACTTTCTCTATAAGGAAACAACACGTTCCTTATTTATCTCAACTTTTTCCTTCACACTGTTTCCTAACTTATTTAAGTATGAATTCTCGTTAACTCTTTCTAAATCACTGTGCAACTTATTAGCTATGTTAGTATTCGAGTCGAACTTAGAATATTTCTTCGAATCCTTATTGACATCAAACACCATTACTTCCACAGTTTCCTTTTTAGTAGCGTCCATAGTTGTGTTTTTAGTCTGTACGATACTAGTTGTGTCCAATACTCTCGCCCCATCAGTTTCCAAATCCTTAACCGATCTAGACACATTTGATTCCATAATTTTCTCCCTTCCAAAAATGGCCGATCTTGCCCTTAAAGTTTGTTGTCTAGCTAACTTTTCAACCTCCTTTTTTTTCCTTTGCCTCTTGCTCTTGGGCATCAATGTCATCCCAATCCATTGCGTTCATAGTATTTTTATCATATGGTTCCATAACCATTTCCTCATCAGATTCACATTCCAACAAATCATCTTTTTCTCCCTCAGACCTAAACCCAAGTTATGCCTCAAGAATATCTAAATTATTCCTAGCCATAACGTTTTCAGCAAACAACTCATCCACTCTAGGATTAGACATGTTATTTATTTTAGCCTTACCTATAAAATCCATAGCTGCTTGCTTGCTTGCGCCTAGCTAGTTCAGCTGAAGCAACAAGAAAATCCGCTTCAACCTTTTCAACATTTTTTTTCTTCAATATGTTGTTGTTTGACATTATCATTAGCCTTCCCATTTTGTTCTTCGTTGGACCCTTGTAAAATATCAAATTGATTCCTTGAAGTAACATCATTTTTACTACCTATAGTAGCTGAAAACTTCTTATTCCTTCTTCCCCGTACTTGTTGCCAAACACCATCAGCATTATTTTGATGTTTAGTACCCTGATTTTGAACCATAGCCTGTTTAAGGACCTCTTTTGCATCATGTTGAATCTCCAAAACTTCTGAACTTTTTTAATCACTTGTAACCACTTGTTTGTTCAAGTTCTTGCTACCTGATTTATTCCTACAATCCGAATCATTATGACCAATGATCTTACAATGAGAATAAAATTGGGTTGCTTTAGAATATAAATACATTACCAAAAATATTTCCCACCACCATTGATTTGTATTCTCCCTGAATATGTTTGAAAAAACCAATATCAATCAAAACTGAAGCAAAGTATCCATATTCTAGATTTAGGATTTTTTCATCAATAACTATTGGTGTACCAAGAATTTTTTCCATTGATAACAGGATTTTCTCAGTCCATAATTCAACATAAAGACCCGGAAATCTCACCCAAACTGAAGCATGAGATGTTCTTTGCTTCTCCGGTTGAAAACTAGGGTACCAATCCTGTAATCGTAAAACTTGTTGATTAACAATCCATGATGTACCATTCTGAATCTTCTCTTTATCATCTTTATCAATCCATGTTATTGGATAGAGAGTTTCTAAAAATATATAAAATTTTCTGTTATTGGAAGTAAACCTTAAAATTATGGATTTGGATTCTTAGAAGACTTTGAGAAACTTTTTAGTTTTTTTTTGAAAAAAAGAAAATTCTTATATTAAAAGTAAAAAAAAGAATGGAGAAATCCCAAGAACCAAATCAACCGAAGGAGATTATATATGCAAAATATTCTCCCAATTTCTCAAAACTTGACTAACATCAACAAATTTTAAAATGTCAAAGTCGCAGCTCCAAAGAACAATAGCTTGTTTAACCATACACTTGATTCCATAAGCAGATTTTGGTCTCTCCCCAAAAACATGTATGTTCCTTTCTTTCCGAAGTATCCACATCAAAACATAAATTAATATTAGGGCTGCACAGGAACCGACCAGAAAAACCGTAACCGCCCGAACCCGACAAAACCGTGGGTTTTATAAC
>JAJJMC010023397.1:3933506-4177515 GCA_023531435.1 Papaver californicum
TTGGTAGTTGGTTTTACCCCAAAACCGACCCGCCCGCCCGTTGTGCACAATTAATGTAAAAACTATGCAGAAGATTATCAATGTAGACTTTATTTTTGGTGTTTCAATCTCTCTCTCACATTCCTCTGTGTATTATTTTTTAAATTATAACATGGTATCAGAGCTAGGGCAGAGAGTTGAGTTGAGTTGAGGGAGAGTTACAAAAGAAAATGTTTTGTTTTGTTTTGATTTATTTGGTGAAGAAAAAAATTGAAAAGAAATTTGTTTATGATGAAGAAATTTTCTGGTGTTGAAAAATATGATTTATGATGGAAAAGTTGTTATGAAGTTTTTGTTCAAAACATGTAGAAAATTCTAGATATTTTGTTACAGATTATGGTTTTGACATTTTTTCTTGCAAGGTTAGTTGAAATGATGCAGAATCTTGATCAACTAATGATGATGATCGTAACACTTATGATGATGATGATGATGATCATCATCATCATCATCAAAGATGTTGCTGATTATGATGATGAAGAAAGATGATGGATGATGCAATGATGAAGATAATGATGAACTAAACATGTTTGAATTAAGGGAAGGTGTTGGAATTATAATCCAAACATGTTTAGGGTTTAGGTTTGATTTGGTAGAATAATTCCTATTAACTAGGAATCAGTAGAATAATGGCTAAAATTTAGGAGTTTTAGTTTAATGGGTTTATTATTTTAGGGTTTGTGTCTTGTAATGCCTATTTAAAGGCTTTTATGTTAATGTAAACACTATGCAGAAAATTATCAATGTAAACTTTATTTTTGGTGTTTCAATCTCTCTATCACACTCCTCTGTGTATTATTTTTTAAATTCTAACAAAAACTGCCCAAAGCATGAAACTAATCTTAGAAGGAATGTTCGTCTTCCAAAGGTGTTTTTCCAAATTGCAGTTTTGAATATCACCTTCCAACAACTCATAGCATATTTTTTAGGTAAATCTATTTCTGATTTCCACTTCGCAATCACCTCCATGCAGCAAAGGAGTAGTACCTAAATCCCTCTTAAGAAGATCCAATTCCAATTGCTCATTTTTATTTAACTGCCTTCTAAAACTGAAACTCCAAACCCTTTCTCTTATCATATCCACAATAGATGCTTTCTTATTCTTGCTAGATTTGAAGATAACATGGAATAAGTCCTTCAAACACCCTCTTTCATACCACTTATCAAACCAGAACCTAGTCCCCTTCCTAACTTTCACAGTAAATACTAAATGATGCTACAGTTCCGGCACTATTTTGACAACATTTTCCCACAAACTTCGACTATGTGACTGGTTGTCAATATAAGGCATGAGAACATCACTATTAGACCCGAATTTTAGTTGCATAATATTCCTCCATAAAGAGTTCTTATCCCTAGTATACCTCCATACCCATTTAGCTAACAATGCTTTATTGGTTACTCAAAAATTCTTCACTCATATACCCCCTGCGCTTTGAAGTACATACTTTTACCCATGCAACCCATGACATCTTTTTTTCCCATCCACAGCTCCCCATAGGAAATTTCTCATTAGCTTTATCATCTTTTTCTCCACCTGAACATGCAAATGAAATAGTAAAAAGAAATAAATCGGTAGACGTACTAGACAAGCAACCCTTAATTAGCACTAATCTTCCAGCCTTGTTAAAGAAACAATTTCTTCTAAGACGCAAGCTTCGTTTCCATTATCTTAAGAACTAAATCCCAAACAGAAATACATATGGAGGAAGCCCCAATAGGCATCTCCAAGTATTTTATTGGGAACTTCTCAATTTTGCATCCAAGCTCCTTAGCAAGAGTGATTACATCTTCATAAGTTCCTACACTAACCATGGTGCTTTTTTCAAGATTAAGTTTCATACCTGTCAGAGCTTCAAAAATAGTAAGAATGACTAGCAGTCTTTTAACTTCATCCACATTTGCATCAATGAAAATTAATGTATCGTCTCCGAATTGTAGATGAAAAATTAATGTGTCGTTATCGTTTTAAAACCTGAAGTTTGCCCTCTAACCACAATATTATCCAGCAACTTTGAAAGAATTTCGACCACAAGCAAAAAAAATACAAGGGGAGAGTAAATCTCCTTGTCTTAGGCCCTTTGAGGCTTAAATTTCTCAGTGGAACCACCATTCACCAAAACTGCCAAATTAGAAGAAGAAATACACCACTTGATCCAAGAGATCCATCTATTACCAAAAGCATGTCTTTGTAAGATAGTATTTTTAAGAGACTTTTTAGTTGAAATAGGCTTGAGAGAAGTCTCTCCAAAATAGGTGATGTTTTGAGATACTTCTTTATTTAAAAAAATTTCATTTTTACAAGGATTGTGGAAATGAAAAATATACAAAATTATTAAAGAAAAAAAAGAACATAACAAGGAAAAGAAAATGACACATTTTTGTATCGTCCTAAAATATAAAAAAATTATTACCGTTTATTTTCATCAAAAAAAAAACTATCATATTAATTAAGAAAAAAAACAAACGAATTTTGATTATTGTTTTGGTGATTAGAAACATTTTTATTATTTGATTAGTATTTTTCTCTCTATAATAGTATGTGAAAACTCTATACAAATCAATGAAATTAGTCTCTAAAATCTCTTGTGAAAGTCACTGGGAGTTTCTCAAAGTTTATAAATTTACACTTTTTCAAATTCTATCAAATAACAGGATTTCCAAAATTTCTAAAAATCCTAATTGGTTACTTCTCTATTAATTAATGTACTGAAACTGAATAATAGTAAATTAGGAAAGTCCATAGAAATTAAACTCTCTTGACCATTGAACGATCCTACGGCTTGACGTGGGCTCTCTATCAGTACAATATCAAGCTATTGGTGAACACAATTTCTCGAATTAGTGAAAAGGAATTATCGATCAGAAAAAAGGAATTTAACTGGTGTTGTTAAACAATATTGTTAGTAAACGATTCCACCTATCGAAGTTAGAATAGGATCGGGTCTTTTCACGTCTCACCAAAGTGCCCGGTTTTTCTTTATAAATTGATGAACAAGAGGTAAAGTTTGTCAAGGTGTCACAAAAGGACGTGCTAACGCGCAACAGTAAGTAAATATATTTCCCGATTAAGTATAAAAGGTAAGAATAAACATCCATTTATTATTGTCTCAGAAAGAAAAGAGAGAATTAAATGGGGTAGTGTGTATTAATTGTTTCTAGAGTTAATTTAATTTTTAATTTTCTGTTGTGCTGGATTATGGCTGCATGTGTACAGTGTACACGTACTTACAAGCTTCCATTAAAAGCTCAACTAGCTTACATGCTTTCTTTAGAGTTGTTTTTCTTCTTTTTGATACATTTTTTACTTCATCTTTTTAGGGTTTACTTTAAGAAACACCATGTTTGCAATAATGATACATGTGGTTGTATAACAAAAGGTCAAGACCGTTTGAGGAGTGGTTTTATTGTGACTGCGCAAAGATAATTTGGATTCTTCAAAAGAATGCTGTGTTCATGGAGTCATGGTTTGTTGTTGTTTGCGGAAAGATGGCCACCAGGCAGTTTCGCCGAATTTTGATGTACCGTCAACCCATGTCATCTGAATGATGCGCCCATGGTTTGTTATTGTTAAGAATTCCAGTGCATTCATTTACTTTAATGCACAATTTAAAATTAGAAATACGCGCATTCAAATGGTAAAGACTCTGGATAATAAAATCAGAACGGGATGTTAAAATACTATTAAAAAAATATCACTTGGATTATAGGGCTTACAAGATAATAAAATAGGGTCATCTTTAATCCAAATCAAAAAATCCTTATCTTAGTCTTTTACATTATATCTAAACTTTTCTTAAATTAATTAGTGCTAAGTAGATTAATTAGAAAATTTAATGAAGATTAGGGATTCATTAGATTTCTGACACGATTTAACTTTACGATTTAAGAATCAAAATCAAATTAATCCTACGGCTGAGAAAAGATGAACTCTCAGCCGTAAAATACATATACGACTGACTAATGCATACGAGCCAGCCGTAAAATAGTATATACGGTTGGGTTCGTGGATATCGACCTATCCGTAGAAATAACTTACAGTCAGGTTGTTTATTAAACCAGCCTTAGAAAAAACTAGTTGAGTAGTCTACGATTGGGTTCTGTTGTATACCCAGCCGTATGTGACCTTGAATTTATTTGATTTTTTCCAAAAGAGTTGATATTGAACAATAATACTCATTCATTAATGCTAAGAAGAAAATTTATAACATTTTTCATTGAAGTGAATGACATTGCAATAAGAGAAAGGATATAAAGTAAAAACTATGTTACATGATAAGTTAAAGAGAGAATCACGAGTCCTTTTTCATCAAAACATCTTAAAAATCTTGATTCCTGAATTTTTCGCCAAAGGTATTCTTATAACGGGTCTTTGAAATTTCATAGCATAGTTGAAATAAGCTAGTGAAGTTGTATTTTCTTCACTTTAGATGGTAGGATACATCCTCCTTGTTTCTACCATAATCGATCTAAAATTTACACACCAACTATATAGTAATTCGAATCTTTCTCTGATGCTTTGGTATGATCTTTCATTTCGATTGCCATATAACGTGAAAAAATTATGAAGACACGGAACCAGAAATTATCAGAGGGTTGATCTAGGTTGATGGTCATCTCTTGATCATGCTGTGTTGTGGTCGACCATGCGCGAGCTATGACAACATTTTCTTTAGGGTTGAACCTAGCAGCCATGGGTTTAGTTTTTTGGATTATGAATATATGAAAAGTATTTGTTAAGAAGAGAAATAATTTGAGAGGAGAAGTAAATAGAAGGTGTGTTTCTTGAGAAGAGAGTGTGCTATATTTATTGATGAAAGACCCCAACGACTGGAAAATTTGAAAAATCCAGGCGTTGGGTAGAATTGTACATATTTGCCTCGGAAAATTTAGCCTTTACGGCTATGAATTGGGTGTGATGACCTAGACGTAGACATGCATCCGGGCCACTTACGGCCAGCCTGATGCACATACCTAGCCGTAAATCAAAACTCATAATCGCTTACAGCTAGGTCAGTTTATAAAGCTAGCCGTAAAATACAAATGAGGTTTCCACGATTGAGTTTTCTAATAATCTCAACCGTAAAACTGAAATTAATTCCATTCGGTCAAGTTTTACACCTATATTTCTTGGTTGTATGTTAAATCCAGGGTCACTTACGTCTAGCTTTGAAGCTGAAGCTAGCCGTAAGTGACCTTGGATTTCTATTTTTTTACTAAGAATTGAGATATTTTTTTTATTTTTTTGCCAAACTCATCCTTCCCTTTCGGCCTTTCTCCGGCTCCAACCTCAAATTCTTCTTGGGCTTTAGTCTTGTCCCATCCAAGACATGCTTCAGCCAACTTAAAAAGATCTTCAAAAGAAAGAGAGTTGTCAAAACCCTTATACACGGCTTTTTCATCAACGGACAAGCCTGTAATTTGGAGAGCATCATCTGGAGTGATAGTCATCTCGCCTACCGGAAGATGAAAAGTATTTGTCTCGGGAAAATACCTCTCCCTGAAAGAACAAACTGTAACCACATCGTACTGCTTCTGTGCAGTGACTATTGCATCCCATAATCCTGAAGCTTGTACAAGGACTATCACCGCATCGCTCTCGTTATCCAATGGCCAAAAACTCTCCCTTTGGTGTTTGAGTTTCAGGACCGTTGTGGTATGATCCTACATAAACAATGGTATAAACATTAATAATAATACATAAAGATTTATCTTTAGATTAAATTAGATTACATTAGATTATTACCAACGGCGAACAGAACCTTGCCGCCTATGAATGTTCGTAACCAAACAAAACGAAGGCCCTATCCCTTGGCTCACCCCAAGGTCTTCCATTCTCCTTGTCGGGCAAAAGAACCATGTTGTCAATCACTTGTTTTGTTGTAGGAGCTGGTGGCTTTTGTTCTTTCTCTTTTTCTTTCCCTTTAGCATCAGAGGGACTAACCAGTGGAACAACACTTGTATCGCCCCTATGTTCTTCCACAATCTCAGGTTGTTGTAGTTGTTGAGAAAGCACAAGTGCACGTTCAATTACCTCTTCTATTGGTTCACTAATAACCAGTGCACCTTTCTTCCTTTTGTCCGCACACAAATTTTTCTTGTGACGGGGGTTGGAGTCGGGTCAGCTCGTGGAGTTACCTCTTGCGTTCTTCTATTCTTCTTGTCCTTTCGTGGCCTAAAACAAATTAAAAAAGCATGTTCAAAACATATAACAAGAAAACATAACTAAAAAAATAAAAATCCAAGAAAATGATACTTCAAAACAGGAAACTCAGGGTCGTTTACGCCTGGGAAATGTGCTTCTACGGTTGGGTCAAAAATGTTTACGGTTGGCTTTTCAAGCACTGACCAAGCCGTAAACAAAAAAAAATTAGACCCAAAGTCAGGGTCAGTTACGGCTAGGAATAACCATTTACGGTTGGGTCGAGTTGTTTTACGGTTGGCTTTTCTAAGCTAGGACCTAGCCGTAAACTAAACAAAAATATTTAAACCCAAAGTCATGGTCACTTACGGCCAGAATTTCCAACATACGGCTTGGTTTTCAAATTTGTCCTTTACTATATTGTTTACGGTTAGGAATGTTTAATTTCCTAACCTTATAAAACACTTACAATATTTACGACTGGGAAGTTATGAACTCCCAGCCGTATAAAGGAGAAATAGAGTTTTATGGCTGAGAGTTCATCTTTTCCCAACCGTATATCTGTATTTACGTCTAGGAAATCCACATTTCATAGCCGTAGACAGTTACGAAATTATTTTTTAAAACCCTAAAAATCTAACAAATGAACCCTAATTAACCAATAAAATTGATAGAAAATGATGGGTTTTTTGATTCATACCTTAAACGAGCCATTTCTGGTGGATTATGAGGAGATTGATCTTCTTCCTCGCTGCTCAATTCGTGTTGTGGCTCTTCGGGTGCAGAAGAACTTTAAATCTTCTTCAACAGGTTGATTTCATCTTCTTTATAAATGGTTTGATTGCTTTGTTTGCTCGAACCTTATGGTGTTTTATAGAAAACAGTTTAATCGTCGATGAAATTTTTTTAGAATCGTCGGTGAATCGTCGAGTAATGAACGAGAATGAAAAAGATGAAAAAGTTTTACGGATGGAGAGGAGGGGAAAGGAGAAGAGGAGTCAGAAGATAAAAAGTAAATTAGATTTAATTATTTTTTTATTATTTTTTTATATATTAGATTTAAGGCGGTTATTGAGAAAGAATATTTTTAATCTTCGACATCTATTAGGTCATCCCGTATCCCTATTTGAAATACATTAATCCACTGCAATTCTCATTAAAAGAAATATGTAACCCCAACAATAAGATTCTTATTTTAACGCACGATTTAAAATTAGAAGTACATACATCCAAATGGTAAAGACTTTGGATAATAAAATTAGAATGGGAGGTTAAAGTACTATACAAAAAAAATACAGTATCACTTGGATATCTGCTGGAGTGGATATCCAATATAAAATTGAATTTATTCTCAATACTTCTTTGCGGAATTGGATTTGTGTATTTAACAAGTTACACAGAGTCTTACAGGGCCTTGAAAAACGGGTTAACTCTGTGACCGAGAGAAGAGGAATCAGCTAGGGAGCCAGGCAATTAAGGTGGCCGTCAGGTGAGACGTCGAGTGATATACAATACATTATTTGGCTATGATTATGTTTTTCGGTTGTTTTTACATGTAAATTCCTCAATTAATTATTGCGCTACATGAGGTACTAATCAATGATAAGTAAGATTGATCGGATGGTTTAATTTATTAATTAATTATTATCCAATGATTCCAATCACATCAGATATGACGGTAATTTTTGTTTATTATGTTATCCCTAGCCCTAGGTCAATGACTCAATAGTCTATCCGTGCTAGATAAATGGCAGCAGCAGTGTGCATCCCCAATTTTTAGTGTCAGCATAGTCACTGTACTAATCAGACGACCCTTAAGTACAAAGTCTAGAGGAGGTTTAACTTTTGAGGCCGATCAATAGGAGGCTGTAACTTTTGACCAAACTTGGTCCTTTTATAGTCGGAGGAAAATCCTCTTTCATCTAAAACTCAATTAAGATCTCGTTCACGTAATAGAGTGGATAAAAATCTTCACTATACGACTTACTGTTTATCGTTTGAAAAACATAAAAAAAAGTGACAAACCATTTATCATATAAAATTAAAATGAAAATAAAGGGTAATCAATTTACCGTTTAAATTGTTTGTAAAATTATAACTGGATTTACATTAAATACTATTCAATATCACAATCATATTTGTTTCTACAGTTCAGTTCATTAAACTTTATGCTAGTATACAAGCCATTGGATTTACTTATTGATAATCTATTTGGCTTTGAAATTTAATCACAAGTACCCATTGGGATGTTTCAGTGTTAGTAAAGCTAAAATACGGGAAGACTTTTTCTTTTCTACGGCTTTTGGTTTGCCGTCCATTTTTATTTTCTTTTCCATATGACTAACTATTTGCTGTATAGATATCATCCTTCTATCCCACATCAGGTTTTGCACTCCTTTATCCAGACTCTCTTTTATTTTGATAGAGATAGACTCTTTTAAAGTCTATTCCATAATCCTTGCTCTTAGGAACACATATTTGGGATAACCGTGTTTCTATTTGGAGATTACTTAATTTTCTAAAATAGAGACACAACGAAATAAAAAGTGTTTTCTTTTCAAAAGGCCAATTTCAGCTCATAGAAAACGAGGGTTTTACCACTGTTTATTTATTTATTTTTAACGTGGAAGTTTATATGGTCTAGAGCAGAGACGGGTCTAGTGAGGGGGCTAACTGAGACTCTAGTCCGTCTCTTATTTTGGTTAATTTTTTTTAGTGTACTAATTAGTCTAACTTTTGTTTTTAGTCTAATACTAAATTAATATTACCCCAACAGTAATAGCTCAAAGGTAATACAAAAACTTATTTAGCCCATACAAAGTCATGATAACTTATTAAAATTGATATACGTGTGTGATCAATTAGTTTCTCACATCACCACCACCATTCGCTTCTGAAGAAAACTTTAAATTTAAACTCATACTTGTGGAATTATTTTATTTTTTGACGAAAATGAAAATGATGATACACCAATTAATCCACAACCACATGTTCCTAAAAATAAAAAGCAAGACACTTGGTTAATATTCTAATTACGCGATTCGTTCAAAAAAATTGTCGCGACCTTCGGCCGCCTTGTAAATTAGTGACAATCCAACCCTACCCAAGGAAGAATCCTGGATCCGTCCCTAGTCTAGAGATTTAAGGTTTTAGATATCTCGTTTAGTGTAGAGATTTAGTGTCTGCTGATGTCCCTAACCAGTTTAGTTTGTACGGTTTTGTTTTGCGCCCTTGATAGCTCCTTATATGTGTTATCTTTTTTGGATCGATTTTTATTTTTTATTTATAGAAGGTGAAGATATTATCTTCTCCTTTAAATGAATAACTCAATCGCGCCCCTACATTGAACGGTGACCAAAACTCCTTATTTAGTTAAAAGTGAACAATATCCACCCACTCATATTGCTTAAAGTCTCAATCAATTCAACTAAAGGCGCTACAGATGAAATCAACTTTTCCTTCACGATAATACTAGGTAACTTCGTTAAATTACTATGAAGGGAGAAAATTCATGGTACACGTGGAAGATATCCAAGGGATGAGCGATATAAAGAGATGAGATTGAAGAAGCATGTGATCATCCCACCCACATGCTTGTCGTAATCAAGATATCTACCAAGAGAAGCAAATGAAGACACATATAAAAAGGAGAGATAAAGAAAGACGAAGATGAAAGAGAGCGTTGAGAGCATTAAATGCGAAGTCAGACTAGTCAAACTAGTGGAAGACCGAGTAGCTAGATAACGTGTCAAGGAAACATACGATAACCTAGGCGGTTGAGCGAGATGCTCGGAGTTGTTATCCGAGATCGGGGAATGAATTATACTTGATAGTTGGGCCCTCCGAGATAGGGCTTGGTCAATAAAAGAAGGTCATTTGTGAACATTTAAGTAGAGGGAAATTGAGAGAGAGAAATACCTAGCAATATAAGAGAGATATTTGTGTGAGATAAGTCATATTAACAAGATCATTTGATGGATAAATCAGCTTTTACTTGTAACCAAATTCAAGCTTGTATGTCACTCAACCAATATTACAAAACCCGTGGATGTAGGTTTCATTAACAACTGAACCACGTAAAAACCTTGTGTGTCATTTACAGTTTATATCTTGATTATATGTTTTACTATTTTGTTATTTATATTGCACCCATATCTCAAATATCTAGATCTATATTATCTTGGTAGTAGGATTTTGTGCTACTAAATTTTGGCGCTAGAAAAAGGGAATGAGTAAAGAGATTCGTCTCACCTGACCTTCGGTCAAAGATTTCAGTTACTAAATCTAAAGCTTTAGTTATTTATTTTAAGATCTCCAAGTTTTCTGTTTACTTCTTAAAAGTTTTCAAAGTTTTAGATTAATCATTATAAGGTTTTTCATCCTGTGTAAGTGGATCAAAAAGTTCTTGAGAAAACAAGTCTTAAGAGAGTTCTGGATCGAAAATTATTTCAAAGATTTTAAAAACGGATTGTCGTACTTTTCTAAAAAGCTATTAAAAGCTCTACTTGGATCAAGGAGAATATCATCGTATTAGGTATCAAGCATTTAACACTCATCATCAACAGTAAAAAACAATTATTAAGCATTTGTTCCTTTATCACAAAGATCTTAAAGAAGTTTAAAGTATTTTAAAATATTATTCCCAACAACCTAGATTTGACCTTTTTAGGAAAGACAATTTTTGTTTGTCAAAGGATTCCTTTCTGAAAAGTTAAAGACAGATCCGTACATACACAAGACAGTTGTGGTACTGACCAAGTCAGTAATCTCATTAACTACCTTGTGGGAATTCTTTTATTAGGTCAACTTTGATTTTGCATAAGAAAAGTATCTCGGTCATGACTACCAGCAAGGATCGTGTAAACACAAAGGACAACACGACATCGAAGAGAATCATTATTACTCGGGGAGCCGACAGTCGGATAAACGTAACCACCATGGAGGATGAAATTATCAATTAACAAATTAACGAAGTGGTACAATCCCAAAATATGGAGAACGGTAGAAATGAAGAAAGACTGGAAGAAAGAGTCCCTGAAAACAACAGACTCGTGAATGAAGGCAAAGAGAAAGAGGGGGAACGAAGAAGATAATTATAAGAAGTACGAGATGGCAACACAAGAGATCAAAATGGGCAAAACAAGAAAGCATGGATGCTACATTCGCCGAGGTCATGAAAAGGAAAGAATACCAAGATAAGTTGGTGAAAGATATGATGAGAAATAACCTGGACCTAATCCAGGAAAAATACAAGATGAGAGATAAAATAGTGTACTAGGTAGAAGCGACAAGTAAGAATCAGGAAAAAAATGACCGAGGTCGTACCAGAATCAACCAAAGAGAAAATGAGGTCCTTCAACCTATCTGAGGAATCAATATGGTGGATAAGGAGGAGATGAAGAAGAAAATGAACGACCTCGAGATACTGGTGAAAACATCCAAAGGAAGGGGCATGAAGATTATCTGAGATCATTTCTGAAGCAAAGAGATCATCACTATCGTATAAATTGCTCTACAAACCCATACCACAAAAATGTACGATGATGACTTTCACCTCCATTTTTGATGGAAGCAAAGATGTTGTTTAGCATGTTCGATCTTACCGACAATCGTTTCTAGCATGGGAGAGTGACGATGTGGTCATGTGCAAGTACTTCCCAGCGAGTCTAAGCTGAGAAACTTTAGCCTGGTACGATGCATTTCCTGAAGGGTCGACCAGCAGCTTCAGAGAACTTTCTCGAGGTTTCCTCAAAGCTTACAAGCCATTGCACCAGGCCATGGCTCGACGAGATTTTTGCTCTCAAAAGAAGACCCAGGGAATCACTAAAATCTTTAATGATTAGATGGAGAAAATTACATCTCGAGATTGGAAAGGTCTCAATGGATATGCATATCTTTGGATTCTCCAATGCACTGAACAAAACCGATTTGATCTTCATAGCAACGTTCGATACTCCTCCAAGTACGATGAACGAGCTACGAGCATTACAAGAGCATCACATTGGATTGGAGGAAATACAAGAAAGTTGTCCAACTGCTCCAGCACCAAGAGGCATACATGTGGTAGCACCCTTCGAGGCATCAGCATCAAACACGTATCAACAGCAACAGAACCAGCAAGACAGACAACTTGCACCACCAAAAAAGAACTTCGGGGAACAAAGGAGTTTCGGGAACAATAGGTACAAAGGATGGGCTCCAGACATCAAGAGAGCCATATTCGAGAATTGGACCTTCACCAAACTAAATGCACCCATGAGTCATATCTTCACTGTGAAGATAGGGTATAAGGTCAATTATCCATTGAATCGAGGCTTGCAACCTTCCATGTGTAGTAACAACAAAGAGTATTACGTCTATCATCAATATTGAGGTCACAACACTAACAGATGTAGAAGTTTGCAGTTCGTGATTCAAGATGTGATAGATGATGGAAAAGTGCACGAGTTTGTGGAGGTATCTATTAAGGCCATATATACAGGATAACAACCCGCAATGCATGAGGTCGTTATCGAACCAGGAGTTTAATATCTGAAAAATCATACAAACCACTCCATCATACATTCACATGTGTCGGAGTATGATTTCCATAAGGACGTTATGACTCGGATTCATAAGCGAGATCGAAATGGTAAGGAAATTTACAGCGTTACAATAGAGCCACCCATGGAAGATTGGATGATACATCTCATCTGTTTTTCAGTTCGCGATGCTTCTCTCAGTGGCGAGTATCACAACAATCCCTTGGTGATAACATTAAGAATGGATAAGTGGGCAGTCACCAAAACACTTGTAGATGAATGAAGTTATGTAGACATCTTGTTCTACGATATTTTCAAGAAAACAAAGTTTTCCGATGATGATCTTGTCCCTTCCACGTACAACATCTATGGCTTTAACGGATATGCTTCAAAGCCGAAAGGAGAAATCACCCTAAAAATTTATGCCCGAAGCTTGGTTGCGGTCATAACATTCTGCATGTGGATATGGTGTCACCCTACCAGGCCATCATGGGAATTCAGTGGATACATGTGATCAAGGGAATTGCATCAACCTATCATCAGCGAGTTCGTTTTTCATCTCCTGAAGGGATTTTGGAAATTTTGGGAGATGCGAAAGAAACACGAGAATGCATTGGAATTGATGTGAAACAGAACCTGCAAAGGGAAAATGTTGTCTGAGAGAAGAAGAAGCAAGACAAACATGAAAGATACGAGAAGGAAATGCAGGAGTATTACATAAAGCATGGGGAATTCGGAAAAGACATTTTCCGCAACTGAACCTAATCAAGAGATAAACATTGAAGCATAAGAAGATCCTACAATGATTCAAATCGGAACATTGTAAGAATCCAAGTAGAAGGAAGAATTAATATGTTTATTAAAGGAGTTTGTTGATGCATTCGCATGGAAATGAGCGATATGCCTGGAATCAATCCTAAAGTCACTTGTCATCATTTCAAGATCGATCCAAAGGAAAAACCATTCAAACAAAGGATTCAGAGAGTCGTATTGGCGATTCACGATGAAGTGGAGAGTTAACAAAAATGAAAGAAGCAGGTATAATAAAGAAAGCAACATATCCTCAATGGATATCGAACATAGTAATTGTTCCAAAGAAAAACAAGGGAGTTCGGATCTGTATCGACTTCATCGATCTGAACAAAGCTTGTCCCAAAGATTTTTTTCCATTGTCGAGCATGGATCAACTGGTAGATTCGACGTAGGGAAATGAGCTATTCTCACTCATGGATGGTTAGTCAGGGTACAATCAAATCATGCTCGCTAAGGAAGATCAGGAGAACACATCTTTTTTCATACCAAGAGGGTTATACTTGGATGCCATTTGGGCTCAAGAACGCAGGAACGATATATCAGAAAATGGTGGAGGAGATGTTCAACCAGTGGATCCACAAAACCCTCGAAGTCTATGTAAATGATATGCTAGTAAAAAGCAAAAACAAAGAAAGACATATACAAGATTTTTTCTTGCAAATTAGAAAATTCAACATGAAGATTAACCCATCCAAGCGAGGAATTGAAGTGGATACATGGTCACCAAGCGAGGAATGGATCTGATCAAAGTTCAAGCTATATGAGAGATGCCATCTCCGACAACATTAAAAGATGTACAAAAGCTAAATGGCAGGTTGGCGGCATTGAGTACATTCATATTGAGGTCCTTATATCGATGCAAGGATTTCTTCAGCACGCTAAGGCAGGGAGATAAATTTCCATAGACAGAAGAATGTGAAAAGGCTTTTCAAGGAATAAAGGACTACATGACAAAACTTCTGATACTATAAAGCCCCGAACAAGGAGAAGACAACACACATGCTGATGCACTAGCCTTCCTCTCATCCATGATCAATGACGCGAATGTCAAAAAAGTGCAAATCGATAGGTTGTATCGGTTTTTGGTGGACAAAAACACCAGCGAAGGAAAGTGCATCTACAGAGATCACTAAAACTGAAGAAGATTGGAGGGAACCAAACATGAAGTATTTGCAAACTAAAGAGATTCCCCAAGAGCCTAAAGTCGCTCAGAAAGTCAAAAGTCGATCGATCAACTACCAAATCAGAGATAGTGTACTATATCATAGATCTTTTCTCAGACCTTTGCTACGATATCTATCTCGGAAAGAAGGGTTAGAAATTCTTGATACAATACATTATGGAGATGCAGGAAACCTTAGCGCTTCCAGATCACTAGCACAAAAGGAAAACGCTCAGGGATATTTCTGGCCCTATATGCATATGAATGCCAAACACCTAGCTGGATGATACGAAGAGTGTCAATAATTCACAAAGAAAAACAAAGCTCCGTCTACTGAGTTGTATTTAGTCCTTAGTCCGTGGATATTTGCTAAATGGTGAATCGACATCGTCGGACCCCTACAACAAGGAACGAAAGAAAGAAAATATCTGATAGTGGCAACTGACTACTTCACAAAATGGGTAGAGGAAAAGGATTTGAAGGTTATCCGAGATAAATATGTATTCAAATTCATCTTTGAGAATATTGTATGTAGGTTTGGTATCCCAACAACAATAGTGACTGACAACGACACACAATTTCAGAGAGAAAACATCAATCTCCTATTCAATGCTTTCAAGATTCAGAAAAATAAATCTACACCAATTTATCCCGCAAGCAAAGGAAAAGTTAAAGTTACAAACAAAACTATTGCTGACAATCTCAAGAAAAAGTTAGATGAATACAAACAAGGATGGTGCGAGCAACTTCACAATGTACTCTGGGCTTATCAGACAACTAAGAGAGAGGCAAGAGGCATGTCACATTTTCTCTTGACACATGGAACCGAGGAAGCCATACCAACTGACGTCATGATCCCAACCACAAAGACTGAAGCATGGGAAAATAATCTCACATCCGATCTGATCCTATAGAAGTTGGATAACTTGGAAAAAAACAGGGAAATCGCCCTCCAAGCCTTGGAAAATTATCATCGAAGATTGGGGAGAGAGTATAACAAGCGAGTCCGACCTCGAGAGTTCCAACCCGAAGAGCTAGTTCTACGACAGATACCACCTTATGATCACTCAGGAAAGATGGGGCCAACTTTCAATGGACCATACTTCATTCATCAATGAATTGGAAAAGGCTCTTACATTTTACGAGATGGACATGGAAAAATCTGGAAACATCCTTGGAATATCAAGTTCCTCAAGTGATACTTCCCATGAGCACACAAATAGCAATAACAAGTGCAATCAAGCATAGCATAGGCAATGGTACAACTATGGTTACGTCACTCAAGGGTACTATTCCCACTCATCTTCTAACATCATTCAAGGTACTATTCTCACTCATCTGCTTATATTACTCAGAGTACTATGCCCACTTATCTGGTTACGTCACTCTTGGTTAATACACCTACGTTACGACCTGCCTACGGTCATACTATATTCTGTTTCGGCTAACAGCGAGCGAGACGAAGGGGACCTAACTCCCACTTATTCCACTCTGAGAGAAAATCCTCACGCAATGCTGGGTGGTAGGGCTCTTATATGTATGTTGATATAGTAGACACATGAGGGGATGTATTCTCCCAAGAACCCACCAGTTCCATTCAACCATCATGGTTGGACGATGCCCTTCAAATAAGGAGGTACCGACCACTCGGTGAAAACATTAGCTGGCCCCTGACACCGTTTCGTACAGAGGTACCGTCCCCTACATGATACCCCGTTAGGATGGTGACGTTACTAACAATGCAGGCATCCCTTGCATTGTGGGGACTATAAAATGGGGACAAGACATACTCATTAGGAGGAGTCTCTGTAACATTTTTGGATACGCCCCAGAGCAAGAGGCACCACCAGCTAGTTGATATCCAAGGGTCTCAGCATCATCGAGTACCATCACGAATAATTACAAAGCCGAGTACTATCTCGCACAGTTACGAAGCCAAGTACGATCTCGCACAATCTTAATCATAACAACGGCTCTTGCATGAAATTAAAACATCATAAAAATAAGGCGATTCAATAATATTTACAATAACAAAAGAAGTTATTTTATTCAGAATAATGCACAAGGCCGAAGGTGACTACATTGGCAGGTTCATCCCTTGAACCACAAAAAAGGAGAAAGAAAAGTTCAACAACATCCCAGAAAAAGAAGAAAAACATCAGTAAATAACAGCAAGAACAAAAGAAGATTGAGCCAAGCTGCCAGTATCAACATCACCACTTCAGTCAACAAGTCCGAGCTAAAGTTGAGTAGGCTGAGTACAACAAATCTCGGAGTCGGGGATATCTTAGTTCTTCCCCTCATCTTCGGATTCACCTCGCTCATCACCATCTTGGGACGCCTCAACTCGTGTTGGGACAAGTTGAATGGTCGGCCCCGATGTCTCATTCGTAATCGGAAGAGCAGAGGCAGCAGGTATAGTTTATGCAGAAGTCGAGGGAGTATTATTTACGTAGGAAGCAATAAGCGCAAGCTTCAGCTGATCAACTTGAGTTTGAAACTTTTTAGCAAAATCAAACATCTTTGTATGCGGTTTCTCCTTCAAACCCTTAAGGAGATGATCACGCTCATTTAACTCAGTCTTATAATGATCCGCCTTCTTCAGGAGTGCCTCATTTTCCATTTGATTCGTGGAAAATGGACCGGAAAATTTCCTAAGCAAGCTACCTTCTAATACAAGGTTCAAATTTCTTTCGGCCTTAATCCGATCATGGTCAAGTTTACTTCGGATCTCTATATTTTCATTAAGAACAAGACCTTTATATTTATTCAAAGCAAGAACTTGCTCTTCAAAATGTTTTAACAGCTTGTCATACTTTTTAGGAACATCTCGCATATGATACTTATGGTTTTGCACCAAAGTATTTTTAGAGTTCACCAGTCGATCTCGAACATAAGAGACAGACTGGAGTTCTTCCGTCAAAGTCTTCACCTTCTTGCTACTCCAAGAGGAATCCTCTTGATAAGAATCTCGTTGTTCATGAAGTGATTTAATTTTATCTTGAAGTGCAATCAGCATTTCATCCTGAGCTTTTACTCGCTCAGTGTCATTCCGAGCTTGAAAAGCCAGTTCTTCATATTTAAAACTTAGAGTTCATAAGGATTGTCGATGTTCTTTCCCATACTTTTCGGATTCGTGCAGTTTTCTTTCGAGGGAAATATTAACGTCGAAGCTACCCATTGGAGAAATGATATTCAAACTCAAACAAAGGAAAGAAAGTAACGAGTTCGAGAAACAAAATAATACCTTCAATAGACTTGGCCGCCTCTCGGGATTGCTTCTCTGCAGCTTTATCCCTTTGCTTCTCCAAATTCAGCGAATGCATCAACAATAAGTTATGATTCGAAGTCTGCATCAATGATCGACAACTAAGTATCGTACTCAGATTTCACAACAAATCATTCGAAGAAGCCAAAATCTCATCATGTTGAAGAGCGAGACATGATGAGACACATATAAGGAACTTGCAAGCGAGTCCAAGGTAGCTCGATCCATACTCATCGCACAAATTGACGATAAGGAAGCTGAGACACTGTTCGAAGGATTCATCAGCATAATTAAAGCAGAAGAAATACGCCCAATAATCAATTGTGACTCATCCACACAATGTGGACGCAAAGCAACCATTTAATCTTTACTCCTCTTTTCGCTTTGTTGAGGCAAAGACTTACCAGTGTCTGCACCCTTCTTTTGTTGAGGCACATTGGTAGTCAGCTTGTTCATCTTAACTTCGGGCTCGCCCATATTCACCTCGTGATTCAGCTCGGGCATCTCAAACTCGAACTCATCCAAGTTCATTTGAGGCATTTTCGAATCATATTTATCGCTATCCAGATTCACAACTTCACCAGTTCTAACACCACCACATGTACCATCATCTTTACCACTTGCACCACCAGTTTTACTACCACCACCAATTCTACTTGTACCAGCATCACCAACACCTTTACCAACAACATTTACCCTCAATATTTTACCATCACTCTACATAAAGTTTCTTCGCTAATCAGGAAAAGAACATAGGAAAGTATATATACTTAAGAAAATAAAATGTTTAATGTTCTTTACCTTCACAACATCATCACATTTGCGCTTGCTACGAGCATCATCATCATCATCATCCTCATGCTCCTCCTCCTCATCTTGAATATCAGCCAGAGTTTGGGGAACCTAGAGAAGGACAAAGAAAAAGTCGGAACATCAGCATGCAATAAAAGAAACATCAGGGAAGTAAAAAATACCTTTGAGGGAAGACAATCATGACGATGATCCCGGAAAAACTTCCATGAAACATAAACAGGAATGTACAAATATTCAGGAAGAGGACCCTCTCTATCGTTATTATAACCAAAGACCCATGGTCCCTTGATCATGATAGGAATATTTTACCATCCCTCATCGCTTGTCTTCCTAAGATGAGAATTATCCGACTTTTGAGGATCGAGATCGGTTAAAAACTTTGGAATGCCATCAACAAGAGATCAAATTCGATTAATATCTATCCCCTAATATGGAGTAGTACGACGACGATTCAAGGAAGCACTGTTGTAGTTCCCAAGAAAATTCCTTACAATATAATCCTCTTGATTGAACGCCTCTGACCTCAGATCAGCAGAATCGCCGACATACCTCTCTTTGAACTCGCGCAAGATCCAGTAGAAGTTTCCCGAGTATTGCATCACCCCTCGATGTGGAAGTGAAAAAACCATAGCCGCGTAGAAGAATGGATCCTCGGGATCGTAGAGTGGAATATGAATACCATCTTCGAGTTGGTCGTAGCTCACTATGATGGAGTCAGCAGACTAAGTGCGATTCTTCACCCAATTATCGTACAAAACTCCACCAACACCATAAGGAAGTGACACTTGGAACTTTCCCAAGTCGAACTCGGAAACAATATCTTTCAAAGTCTGAGGACGAAGTCGGACAATAGGAGCATCACTAGAATAAGTGGGAGTAGAAGTGGTGGTAACTACTATTTTTCCATTAGATCGAATAAGGCTGCAAGCAAAATCATATAAAGCAAGCTTATCAGACTCATCATCAAAAACCAGAAACTCGTAGAAAAAACCTTTTCATTAAAACATCAGTTTAAACAACATAAATTTTAAAATAAAAATCCTATCAAAAGCATTATAAAAGCATCAGTTTGAAGAAAAAGCTTCAGATCAAAAAGCATCAGAAAAAAAGAAAAGATAATAAATAAACTTACTTCTTTTTATGAGGTGGTCTAGCAAAAATAATGACAAGAGAATAAATGAGTAAATGAGGAGAATGTTGCGAGAAATCAAAGAACAACAGCCGTAACAGAGAAAGTTGCAGAAGAAGTTAATAACAGAGAGAAAAAGGGTTTGGTGGAGAAGAAAACAAAGGGAATGAGAGAATAAATGGGAAAAGATATTCTTAAATTGGAAGAAATTTTGGGATAACCAACAATTGTGGGAAGTAACCGATGGACAAAGTGGGGGCTAATTAATACCTTGTAGGACGTGCGTACAGGCGTATTTCATGCCAAATGGAGTAATCTTGACTATACACATCTGACAAGATAATTTTCTTCCTATCTTAACCTTGTCCGATGGGAATAAAAGAGGAAAACTATGAGGGAAGAAAATCCATAGTACACGTGGAAGACATCCAAGTGATGAACGATATAAAAAAATGAGGTTGAAAAAGCATGTGATCATCCCACCCACATACTTGTTGTAATCGAGATATCTACCAAGAGAAACGGATAAAAACACATATGAAGACGAGAGATAAAGAACGGCGAAGATGAAAAAGAACGTTGAGAGCATTAAATGCGAAGTCATACTAGTCCAACTAGTGGAAGACCGAGTATCTAGATAACGTATCAAGGAAGGATACGATGACCTGGGCGGTTGAGCGAGATGCTCATAGTTGTTATATGAGATCGGACAATAAATGATACTCGATAGTTGGGCCCTCCGAGATAGGGCTTGGGATATAAAAGAAGGTTATTTGTGCATATTTAAGGGCATCCACAGTGGGACGAGGGAACCCAAAGACTAAAGAGTAAAATTTTTAGTCTTTGGTCCGGCCCAAAAACAACGACAAATGATCGGGAGGTGCTCCAATATAACGCCTGTTGTTCGGCAGATTGCTAGCGTCTCGCTTGTTGGGACGGGTGTGATTCTAGCGTAACGCTTGCGCGAGGCGGACGTCTAGCTGAACGCTTGATGTGAGGCGGGAACGTAAGATAACGCCTGATAATGGACGGACTCCTAGTACCACGCCCAAGAGACGGGCGAACCACTAGACAAACGCCTGATGGGGCAGTGTGTCAGCATTACGCCTGATAGAGTATCCCTTGTGCGAGAGAAGCGTGTGACATAAAATGGATGGGCGGTGTCCTAGCGCCCCGCCTACAAATCCATGCGAGTTGCTAGCGCCTCCCCCCATCTTCTCTTCCTTCTTCTTCAGCCGCAACTTCCATTTTTTCAAGTGATTGTGCTAACAGAAAAGAGAGTGATTTTTCTTAATGGGTTTGATGTCGTGGTTATGAAACAGTGGCAGTGAGATGTAGAATGAACAAATTTAGTAGATAAATGGGTCTGTGATAGTCGTTGTTGAAAGAAGGAGAACTGAATGGGTTTTGAACAGATTTTGAGAGAAACTAGCAGAAAAGGAAATTGGTTTTACTCAAATTAAGTATCAGTTAAAGAGATGGTGAGTTAGTGCCGGATAACAGTGAGAATTGAGAAGAACTCGCTGCATTTAATTGAAGATGAACTGGTTCTGCTGAGTAGTTATCTGTGAAGAAATGTGAGATGAATTAGAATCCGAGAGATTACAAGGACCTGAACTTGATGTGGTCTGTTTCGTGAACGTGGTGCTGAGTCTCAGCCAAGAATTTTTGCTACCATGGTTTCGTATGTTGCTTCTAAGAGTTAACAGTCAGGGTAGGTTGAGAATGAAAAGGTGTTTTATTGAACCTAAGATGGAGAAGATTAATGGTTGTTTTGAATCCTAGTAATATTTTGAGAAATGGGTTGTATGAAATTCTTGCAGGGAAGGAGAGTAATTGTCAGAAATACCAACAATTCATGTTGGAATCAACAAGCAGAATTGCACATAAGATGATCAAAGAAATGCTTGAACTGTCTTTGTTGAACAACCAGGTCTGCCATGTTGTGAGTCTGTGACAAATGTTTGCTGTCGGCTAGCCATGAGACTGTTGGTTGTATTCGATGGGGCGGAGACTGTTGGGTGTAGCTTTAGGGCACCGTTTGGATGGGGCGGAGATTTTGAGTCCGCCTGGTGGTGGGCGTGATCCTAGACGCACGCTTCATCAGGCGTTATCTTAGGATAACGCTTCATCAGGCGGAGATTTGAAGTCCGCCCGTGTTTTCAAGGGGTACGCTAAGAGAACGCCTGCCATCAAACGTTATATTACACGCCCGCTTAGAATTCAGACGGTTGCCTACGAGACCGCTCGACTATAATGGTTTAGTCCGTGAAAAAGACTAAACTTAGTCCTGAACAGTAGATTTTCTGGACCAAAGACTGTATACCCTCGTCCCACTGTGCTTCATTTTTTCGGACTAAAGAGTGAATTCACTCTTTGGTCTGTGATATACTCGTCCCACTGTGGACTCTCTAAGGAGAGAAAAAATTGAGAGAAAGAATTACCTAGCAATATAAGAGAGATATTTGTGTGAGATAAGTCATACTAACAAGATCGTTTGGGGGAGATATTTGTAGCATGGACATAAATCTAGTAAGATATAATAATAATATATAAAAACTGAACATCTCCAAGAGGTTTAAGAGATAAAAGAAAAAAAAATTACAATAAAAAAGAAGAAAAAGAATCCCAATCAAGAATATAAAGCACAACGTAGTTATAAAAAGCGGCTGTGATTTCGTCTGGACAAAGATAAAAACCGGTTGCGATGTGTTTTGAGGTGGGTTGAAGGAGGGACAAAGAATATAAAGCACAACGTAATTATAAAGAGCGGCTGGGATTTCGACTGGACAAATATAAAAAGCGGTTGTGATGTGTTTTGAGGTGGGTTGAAGGAGGGATAAGATCTTTCTGGCATGAGTAAAGAGTGGTCAAGATTTGTTTGTACAAGTCTATACTTACACAACGGCTGAGATATATCCCTCTTTCTTACCGGCAGCTAGGATCTTCCGTCCCCCTCCCAGTCTCATCTCATATAATGTGATCTAACGGTTGTGCGCTTTACTCCACACACGATTACATTAAATTCCTAAACTCTCTTCAACTTCTAACGCTTCCGTTTTCATCAGGTAATTTTTCCCAATTTGCTTTTTAATGTTATGTGATCGTATGGTTGGTTTAATGTTCTCCAATTCAATTAGTTTGATTGCAATGTTCGGCTTTACTCGATGGGTTATCTCTAGAATATTCTGAAACAAAATCTGAAACTCTGAATTTTATTTCCTCACTCACAATCTTCATTTATAATAAAAGTAAGAAGGATCCTCAATTTTGTTTCCTCTGAGTTTCTGAATAGATCGGTTTTGGAGTGATGAAGCAGTATAACATGCTTGAATAAATTCAGTACGACTCTTTCCATGTTAGACAGATTCAGGTAATTTTCCCCAGTTCGCTATTTCTTCTTGAAGCCCTAGATTGATATATGTACTTCTACCATCAAATTTTATGTTCTTATCCTCAACTATAATATCCACACTGGGTATTATTTTGTTTTTCAATTTCGTCCCTCGAATTTGAGGATTTTTTTTTTAAGTTTCAGAGTTCAGACAATGAGTTGTCATTTTTTATTTTAATAGATAGCCAACTGTGTGGAAATGCAGAGATAGCCAGGGAATGATTATGCATTTAGAGAGATAGAGAGGAAGATCGAAAGACAGGCCAGAGAAAATGCCTGCTCTGCATCAAGGTACTTCTATGAATGTTCTCTTCGAGATCTTTATGAGGTTTTAAACGTTTCGAAGGATTTCTCCGATCAGGAGATCAAAACAGGTTACAAAAAGCTAGCTCTAAAGTTGGTTCGTTTTACAAATTTTATTTACATTGTAACTTTGTGTTATATCGCTCAGTGTGGAATTTTGTTTGATTGATTTCTGTGTTAGATATAGTTATGACCTAAGTTTACTTACGAAGCTCAATCAAGTTTAGGTAAGAGTTTAGTCCTTACCTTAATCATCCTTTCTCATGAAGAACAATTCAATTTTCTAATCCAAAATGTTGGGGTAGGGTGTTATTGGGTGTTGGGTTCATACGAAGCTATGTGGAGTTTATCATTAATGTTAATGATTCAATAAATTCACGTTTGTGTTAGCAAATTTTGATGCACATAGGGGATTGATAGTCAGATTGGGCAAAGATTATGATGCATTTTGTAGACGCCCTAGGTTAATACAAACGACATAGCTCTGTGATACAAAATATTGAATTGAGTTAAAATCAGTATTAATAATCAAATTTATTTGAAAATCTGCTTAATTTTATCTGTTTATGTGTTTATCTTAATTATTATTTTAGATTTTAGTATTTTGATTTCCTTTGCTCTCTTCACTTCTGTTGTTGTTATCCCTCAATTGGGATTTGGCCATATATATTTTAATTATAGGTGAGTCAGTTTTTTTTAATCTAATTATGTGTAGAACATTTTTGTGAATTCAGCTCACAAATGGTATAATTATCTGCCACACCAGATAGCTCCAAGAGTTCTCGGTCCCTCAAAGAATCCAAATAGTGCCCCTTCACAGTTCGAGTTACCAGGAAATGGAAAGAGTTGAATTTTATATAGGTACACCGAAATTGACATATTGTAAGTCGCTGAAATTCGAGAACAGTCAGCATTTACCATTTTTATTTGATACTGTGTAGTGTACATCAATTCTCACCGGTGTTGAATTGAGCTTATACAAACTAAAGTTGTCTTTGCATTTGTCCAACCAAAAGGCTCTGCCCTGGACAATGCGAGTAACCTGATATCATTTAACTATTCAACTATTTATATTACAACTATCTGATCCCAAGATCAATTTGAACGTGTATAAAGCAAAGAATGGTTATAACATTTGAACAAGATATCCTTCCTTTTAAGCTTTTAAACTTCTGATGTGTAGTTTTATATGATATTAACAACTATGTTGGTGATTTACAATTTATTGGAATTATCCTGTCAGCGTCGTGGTGTTTAAACCAGTTATATTTTGGTTGTCTTAATGTTTGCAGGTTCTTGGACGCAAGACTACCCCGCGATACTACAATGGCCGGCAAAAAAAGTAAAGCACCGATTGTCATATGAGTGGTGTTTTGTCCATCAAGTTACTCCTGACCATTCTCCGTGGTTTCAATAGTTTTAAAGTACTGGGATCTGTATTTAATAGTTCTAGCTGTCAGCCTGTTACAATCCAAAACGTAATTGGGGACCTGGAAAGACTAGATTTGGCTGCCATCTGAAAGTTTATCCTGTTAATAGATGAACGTGATCAACAGTTTTTACGGTGATGCTAGGGATGGCTCCCCCTTTTAAACTGAACATCTCCTTGCGTCTTATATCAAGATGTCTGGACAGGGTAATATATATTTTCTCATTTGGTTGGTTGAGTGCTCGGTTAGACATCACCTTTTGTAATATAAACCTGTTAGGGAATTTGATCAATTCTGCACCATGCAGTGCGTTGCTGTGATCGAGTTGACTTTCTTGTGGTACTGGTTCTGGTCTCATGTTGCGGTCCACTTGCTTTCATGAAATTGAACGTGATAGCATCTGATTGCTGCTGTTGAAGGTGCAACAGTTACTTACCGTTTACGTCTGTACCTGTTCTTCCGACTTACTGTGGTTTCATTTGTTTGTTTGTATTAGGTTTGCTCAGTTCCTCTGTGCTTAAATGATTGCTTGCTTCCATTGGTATGCATTTCATCCCCCATTGAATTTGTTCTATGAACTGGATCAGTTTTCCAACTGTATCTTTTATTTTTTATTTTTTGTGTGTGTTTCTAAACTACTAATACTCCAGTAATTCTACATAGTTATTGTAATGTATACAAGTCTTCTTTGTGGTTGTAATATGGTTGAGGTTTTTTGTACCCTAAATTGTTTAGTATAATAATACAATTTTTGTAACAATGAAGTATAGGCACGTGGATTTCATGTGTAACGCCCATGCTACAAAATTACTTATTGAGAATGGTTGGTATATCTTGCTTGCAATGGCTGTAGCAAGAAAGATTTTGGTGACGATAGTGACCTTTGGTGCAATCGATGTGAAACAAAACTCGACATTCTCATAGCCAAGTTAGTGCTCAATAAACTGTACAAACTTTGTTTCTATGTATTTGACCTGTTAAATTATTAACCAGTTCATCGTCTTCCATTTGTAACGCAGGTACCTTATCCCCTTTGAAGTTGAAGATGCAACCTGTATTGTTGTGTTTATACTGCCTCCGAACACTCTTGAGTGGGTGAGTGGTAAATTATTCAAATCCATCTTCCCATCTCACCCTAGAACAACAGATTATATAAGTTAAAATAAATGGAAATGTGTGATTTATGAATTATGTAACACTTTTAAAATTCACAGGAATCAGCGAAAGCTTCCATGGTTTCTGGGTTCCCACCAACCTGTGGATTTCCAAATAACTCTGAAATCCTTCAACATAAGCAGAAAATGATGCAGATATACTCGCAATGGCAGTAGTCATTTAATACTCAACAACTATTTTGGAGATGAATGAGGTAAAATAGTGCTCTCTTTTAAAAATAAACTGGGATATTTTGATTACTTAATTTGTACCATCTACGACTTTCACAACTTCATCTGCATATC
Source organism: Papaver californicum (assembly GCA_023531435.1). Taxonomy (NCBI): domain Eukaryota; kingdom Viridiplantae; phylum Streptophyta; class Magnoliopsida; order Ranunculales; family Papaveraceae; genus Papaver; species Papaver californicum. Next base: position 3,959,981 of record JAJJMC010023397.1, read on the forward strand.
TTCTTTTGATTTTTGCATTAATCAGTACCATTAGTCTATTTCATGTAATAATTACATAGGAAAAATGGAAATATAGATGAGAAAATATGGTCATGGGTTTTGTTCCTAATCAACTTTTTGTAGTATATACAATGATTAGCTTTATCATGCTTTTTTAGCCATATAATTGCACATTATTGAGTTCAATATTTCATACTTGGAGATTAGTAGAGAACTATTCTCCAGCCACTAAAGGATGACAGCATCCTTAGTGGGAACTTTAACTATTGTAATTCGTCATACTATTATAATATCGTCATCCGATGATAATATAAATTTTATTTCTGGTGAAGTTGCTGAAATGATGATGACCAAAAAAATAGGTGATGTTTTTATGCCTCATGGTCCTGAACATTTTCTAAGCATTGACAAGCATGATCCTGCTGGCTATATCATCATGTGTAAACTATGGTCTATGGTTGTTACACCAAGCACGTAGTACTATTTGTTGCTCTGTCTATATGCGACGTGCATTTGAAATGTGAAACTTTATGTGCTGGATTATAATATCTCAAATTACTAAACTATATCAAACCGGTTCATTACATGGTGGTTTCTCTAACAGTTATCATCATCTTCAATTCTTGGCAATTACCATTTGTTTTTCTTCACCATAGTGGTTGATAACTCGATATAAAACTTTACACTTAAGTTTCGCCTTAGTTGTTCTACATTTATTATGTTTTTATCTTGATCTTGGCCTCTATGTCTAACACTGGATAATAATGTCAACTTTCCAATAGACTAAACCTCTGCTTTTGTTTGGTTGATTTCTGTAGAAGTACCTGAAGTGATTTTTATGTGTGTGTTTTTAATGTGTATGTAGGTTCGAAGGGAAGCTAATTATACACACCTGAAGTGATATATGTAGCAGGGAAGAAAGGCTTGTGTTGTTGAATTTGTGTAGCTGATGGTTAAGGAATGAATGGGTTTGATGGCCGAAATTCAAGGAATAGATCTGTATGAAAGCGAGAGGGTGAGTCTGTGATTGTTCTGATTCAAGTTTGTGTGGAGATGGAATGAAGAACAGGTCCAAGAGGAAAAATGGATTTGGTGGTATGGTTTCAACTAGGAAGCGGCAATAAAAAGGAAAGATGGTTGCTGTCAATTAATTTCGGATTCCAGTTTGGATCGAGTTTGGGTTTCAGCTGGTAGTAAAGTAGCTTGAAATGCTGGTGGTAGTGAGCAGAGATCAATATGAGTTTTGGCAGTGAAAGAATATGGAGAACTGTTGCTGCCAGAATTTGCGAATATGAGGTCTGAAGTCGTGAGATGGTTTTGTCGTGCTTTGGTGATGGAGTTTAAACGGGGGTTTTCGAGGTTTGGAATGATTGTGATATGGTGGAAGTGTTTTAGTTATGTTAGTTAGCATGGATTGGGTTTTGTTGATCTTTAAATTAAACAAATTTTAGAAACAAGGAGGGAAACAAAGATGTTTGCTGCCGAGAGAGGGAAATGAAAAAAGTTGCTATGGAAATACCATCGTAATCTGATTTTTTGAATGGTGTGTGTATGAATGCAAACCCAATTTGCAGGGACTGGGATATAACGAGATTAAAAATCAACAACAAGTTGATGTTAGTAACACCAGTTAGACACATATCATGAGCATACAACTTCTCTTAAGACAATACAATAAGTCCACACACAGTATTGGAGCTAATACTACAGAGGGTAGTTCTTAGCATGTCAATTATTTATGACCGGAATCATTACTAAGATATATAGTACCAGAACCTGAAAGATTCACCACGACGCAACTGTGCCATAGATCTGGAAAGACATGGGATGCAAAGTCGATGCAACTAGAGCCCTTTCGAGCCTTCTTATATATTGTATATAATATAGTTTTGTTGTAATTTAGTGTGTTATATTCCAGTACTTGCTTGCAGACACACACCTGTGATTGTTTTCCCAATTGACTGCCGAAGCTTTTTATTTCTCATATTTAGTCTAATATGATTCGCTTGGTTTCATGTACCATTGTGGTTTTTCTATTTACTCTTATATGATTCACTTTGTTAGTATAATTTGACTGTTTCTCTCAGAAAGTTCTGGATTAACGCTATCTTGATGCAGAGAGGGTGCATCAGGACTTCAAATTGTTAATTCTCTTATTGCCAATAGCTCAACATAGTTGTGGGTTAACTTCACAGTAACTACAACGATAGAGATAATAATTTTGTAGATCTCAACTCCCTGCTTTACTTTCCTTACTTCTTCACCATTCAATTGAACCATACTATCTTTGGAATTCTATTATATATAGAAGACTACAGTTCTTCAACTACAATTTGAGAGGATGCTTCTCGGGAAGCTTTGGTAAAGCCTAACCAATGAAGAGCTCTATTGAAAAGAAAACTGCTAGAAAATATCTGAAGCCAAGTGAAGGGTGGTTTAAACAGCATGACAAGAATCTGACCCCATGATTCCAGAAGACTTGGAAAAGACCTAGCTTCTTCCCTAACAAAACTATCAAAAATTGAAGAAATTATCATGTAATGTAAGACTTGCCTTTGTGACTCCGTGGAGATCATTATGCTTAAATAATGGTGGAGTCGAATTCTATAGGAATACATCCATTACAGGTAATAAAGAAATATTTTTTGTGGAAAGGAAAACAAACTAAACGGGTTAAAATATAGAGATCGAAGATCCCCCAAAAGATGATTTGGAAGGTTTTGAAGGCAATGAGGATATTGGTGATGAACGCACTTCCTCTTATCAGCGGGAGTCAAGCGACGAATAAGAAAAATAATAATAAATATGGTATCTAAAGTGACTATACGGAGAGTTCTACCGGGATATGCAAATCCAATATTCAACGAATCGAATAAATTTTAATGAATTCATATTATCATCTTTCACATCTATTAAGTAGTGTGTGAGATTCAATTCGATATTATAAATTAATTTTAAGATTTTCGAGTGATTGAAAGGTGAAAAGTTTGCAACTAAGGCCAATAAGATACGAGGGTCGATTCGAGTGCACTTTATTAATTCGTTTGTTAGATAATGTAGTTTGTTGGCTACTTAATTTTAAAAATAAATTAAACTAATTCAACAATCTAAATATTTGTTGCAGAAAGACTCGATATATCTTATTTTTGTGACTAAAAATACTTAGTTAAAGTTGTTTAAAAAAATCAAAAATATATGAGGTTTAGGATTTATATTTCGACAAATATCAATTTCCGTACCGTTACGGCTCGGGTTAAACCCTAGTCTAGAATAAAAAAGCAAACAAAATCTTGGTAAAGCATATGACCAGCTGACTTCGCCAAAGAAAATAGTCAAGCGTTGCTTCAAAGCTTAAGTCACCATCTGTCTTAAAAACATGATCTTTTCCAAAAATACATTTGTTAGGGTCTTTCGAAAGCACCCAAGAAATAGCCGCTGGAATGAGAGGCCACACGGCCCAAACAGCGCAGCTAGAATGAGAAAGACCCTTCGAAGGCCAATATCAAGCAAGATCGAGTCAATTGATGTCAAACCCTTCTAGCCACTTTGCAATATAAGAAAATATAATCATTAGATTCTTCTTCATTCCCGCATAGGATACAAGAGTTGTGCAATTAAATCCTTTTACAAATAAGCCTATCAATCTTGTTTAGCCTCACATGTAAGAAAATGATGTTTCTTACCGAGATTGTGCAGTAGGTTTGTGCACAGTGAATCACACTGAATCCATCTTGATCAAGGCTCTAGTACCTTACATCCAACTCCCCGTCAAGTAAAGGTGGCACTTCCCCAACTGCCAACAAAAAATTCTGTAATTCGAGTAATATATCATCATTAAAATTACGCCTAAAGTCCAAATTCTAGTTGCTTAAAACAGTCCCGTAGAGAGACATCTTTGTTTCTGACCAGCATAAACAAACCTGGGCTGCTGGGCAAAGAACTTTTAGTACTGTGCACCGAGCCAATTGTCATGCCAAAAGGAGATGCATGGAGTCTCCAGAATGTATCTCCCATCTAGAATGAGAAACAATTAGATGAGCAGTGGATCTAAAAACCATAATAAATGAGTAAACAAGGAGTATTTATCAACAGGGAATATTTTAAGGACTGTTATGGTTCTCCAGTTTAGCATACCAAGCTGGTATCAGTCGAGAGGCATAAGGATAAATATCTTTATAGGAATTCTGGATGGTGCTATTTCAACCCCAGTTGCATCTGAAACATCTTGAAGCAGCTTTTTCTCGTCGGATAATTGGGTTATCATGTAAATAACAGCAGCTGCAACTGAAATAGGGCTCCTCCTTATATCAACCTCTTCCAACCTTTGAAGTGCTTCCTGGGCAGCATTAACAGCTTGGTTGGTCATACCAAGATGTGAACAGAAACGTCTCAAAAAGTCTCCTGCATGTATGGTTCCCCCCCTTTCCATTGATTGTCCAATGTTTACTACCAGTTGTCTCATTATGTACTCCCTTGCGCGGCATATTTCCTTCTTTGTTGTTCCATTGGCAACGCAGCAAATTTCCTTTATGGTGCGAGGTTTGGCTTCTTCTCGACAAGCTATCCACAAGCAGGCAGCCAAATATGCGTCTTTATATCTTCCAACACGGGACTTCTGATGTGCCACCACATTCTTATATATCTCATTCGCCCTATCCTTAATGGTCGTAACAAGCCCCAACCTATCAGACATGGTAGCTATGGTTGTCAAGTCTTTAATAAGGCCGGATTGGTCGGGATTCAAACAATGGTTCTCGAAACCAAAAGACATGAAAGAACCACCAGAACTGCCGCTTAAATTTGAGATCACAGTGGAGAGGCCAACATCAGCGAGGAAAGGATTTGATTGCGCCCTAACACGGATACTGTCATTATCAATCGAGTCGTCGTCTACAAAAATCTTCCACTCGGCAGTCTCATCAATGTAGTGTGATCAAATACCACCACTGTACTTCTCTTACAACCTGAGCAATTCTCATCCTCCATCAAAACACACCTTCTAGCTTCTTCAGAATAATGAATCCTCTAAACACCTTAAAACTCTAAACACCCTACTGGTTAAGGTCTCTCTTCTCTAAGAATTTGATTTTTTTTTATGGAGACAACCTATAAATAGGGGATCCTCCCTCTCCCGTTTCGTCCATATCTCCCCTATTCCTCCAATTAGTATCTTCACCGAAAATTGTATTGATTCGGAAAAAGGATATTCCTAGACTTCTAAAAGGAAAGTTTGATTTTATAGAAGTTCAGTCCCCTTCAAACTTAATCTCTAAAAGTTTGATGTCCTTTGAAACCAAAATCTTTATCTTGGATGGTGCCGACTCTAGCCATGCTCGAGAAGAATTGCGACAGTGCCTGATAATAGAAATAACCTCCTGCTTATTGACTTACGAATACATATCCAAACGCCATTGGATATAAGTACATACTGAATTTTGTGGATGATGCTAATAAACTCTGTTTTTTCCCCCTGGCCATTCTAGTCAGATCATGTGGTTCAACACCTTAAAAACATGTTGTAACGAGAGATCGAACGAGAACAATAATAGAGATCGAGACACAAAGATTTACGTGGTTCACTAACTGTTACGTTAGCTACATCCACAACAGAGAAGCAGAGTTTTGTTATAGAGCAGAATACTAAATTACACACATTCTAGGTACAACGTGTGTATATATATAGGACAAAGAAAAAACCACAATTCGACTAAATAACGGAAAACAAGCCCAGTGATAATACATTATGTATACCGGTCAGCGAGACCATCGCCAAGGGGCAGAGCCCCTCGGACTCCCCGTAGAGTTCCGGTCAACGACTGATTCAAGGCATATCAGCAAAACAGAATGAATAACTTTTTTAGGGAATCGTTGGTCTCACATAAAAACTATAAATTCATCAAAAAAATTTAGAATTGGTTAATGAGAGACAGTATCACAGAGTTTGTTTGGAAGGTACATATTTAGATTTTTTTTTACTTCTCTTAAATATAGCGTATACTTTTATTAACTATAACCCATATAAAATAATTAATTAAGGTAACCAAACAGATCTTTATAATTAGTCGATATAATCCACAAAATTATACACAATTTTTATATATAATCTAAAATAATTGAATAAATTATTAAATCTTTAAAGAACAAAAAAATGTTAATTACATAATTTTCATAATTTAATTTATATAAGATTAGTGATATAACTAATGATTTTGAATAATAATCAATTTTTATAAAATTTTGATTGAAAAAAAACATCATCTTAAAAGAATAATAATTATAGAATATATTTAAAGTGTTTTAGAAGATTAATTTTAGGAAAAGAATCAAAATCTTTGTTAATTCCATTTTAATTTATGGTGTTGTGGAGATCTTTTAAGGGAATAATTAGAATGTATACCATCAATCGATATTAATGTAATCATAATTGAGAAAAAATAACATCATTTTAGAGAAAGTTAAAAATTATGGTTTAGTTCGTTTTTGGAGAAAAGTAAGAATTATGGTTTATAATTAGTCAATTTGTGAGAATCTTGAGTGAATAGTTAGAAATAATTGGAAATACTCTTTCTGTTTCAGGAAAAGAGTTACTATCACTTTTTTAATTTAACCTATTTTTCTGAGATAGTATATTTAATTTGGATTTAAAAAGAGTTAGGGTTTATATTTTAATTTTGGGATGAAATATGATTTAAGTGGGTTGTCATTAAAAAATTAAGGCTTATTTAAATTTTAATTTCAACTTAAACTTTTTAGATTATTTTAATAAATGTATGGACTATATTTTTGAAAAAACGTTTTTTTGTATGTCATTCAAATATTCACTTCCAAATACCATTAAACTTGAGATGCTATAATATTTTAGTCTTTTATTGGGACGTAGCCATGTATCTGTCCCTATATCATACTCCCAAAGGTGTTTGTTTGTTTTTTTTAAGGAAAAAATGTTAAAATTATATTCCCATACCTGAAAAATAGGTCTTTTTATTTTAAAATTTTGGGCTTAAAAATATTGATACTTAACATTTAACAAGGTCACATTTCTTGAATTACCCTTTTATTTAATTATATTTATTAAATCTTAGTCTAAAAAATATGTATGTTACTATCGTTGTGTAATTGTTTTAAAATACTTTCTAACAATATAAAATTTACAAATATCTGTGATATAGTTTGATAAATATATTGTTTTTAAATTTTATAATTTTATTATCTATAAGGATATAATTAATTTCCTTTTTTCATTATTTTTTTAAGAATTGACCAAACACCAGAGAAGCATATTTTTTGGGGATGGAGGAAGTATTAGAAAAGAAAAAAAATCATTTTATGAGTTTATAAGAGAGGTATTACAATCAATCTGGAGAGCAATCCAATCATAGTTTAAATGCAAAACTAGAGCTCTGAAAGGAACTGTCTTGAACCATATAATTTTTTTGGGTTCCAAAAGATAGTAAAGGCTTTTGACTTTATCTATTAAGATTGTGATATTTCCCCCTTTTTCCTAACCATTACTTCGTCCCTTTTTCCTCGGATTGACCAAGAAACTGCAAATAAGAGATTATTCCATATCCTCCCTCCTATTTTCATGTGTTTGTTAAGGTTTATGCCCGTAATTGTTGTATTAGAGTGCCACAGTTGGAACATATAAGATCAAACCCCTTAATAAAATAGTTCCACTCCTTTGTAGTGTATTTGCAACGGACCAACAAATGATCGAATGATTTTCCTCTTCTTGACGTAGACAACATTACATAGTTACATGTTATTGATCTGACAACCTTTCTTGTTGATACTATCAACTGTAGGGGTTAGAATACTGAATCGTAGACCAAAAAAAGAACCGAGCCTTGTAAAGGGACATGTTTTTTCCACACACTTCTGTAGAGGAATTGAGGTAGATTCTGAGCAAGGAATTGTTCTTTCACTATCCACTCATAACAACATTTAGTTAAAAAATTTAGATCGTTGGTAAGAGTTAATATGTCCTCACCTTGACATAACAATGGAGGTTCTCTAAGTAATCAAAGCATTTCAGTCAGATCCCTAAACTCAACATTTGGCTTATTCCTCAAAGCAAGGGCTATGGAAGTTGAAAGTCTCTTTTAAAATGAAGAACTTGATTAAATTTGATCCCATTATGAATAAAGAAAAATTCCTTTTTTATCCCAAACTCAATAAACCTCTTTTTTAGCCGATTATATGAGTGAAAATTTTCACCGCACGGCTTTTTATTTACCATTTGAAAAAAACAGATATAAAACGGCTCTTTATTTACTTTGTAAAATAAAAGTGAAAACAAACAGATCTTTGTTTGCCGTTTAATAGCCTGTATGGCCCACAACAAACTTTAACTGTTTTATTCTTTTATTAAAATAGACTAAAATGAAAAGATAATAATAACTCTTTTGCTGAAACAGAGGTAATATTATTTATAAATTTAAAAATTATTTTTATTCATTTTGAAACTTTAGTTTTTTATTATTAAAAAATTTAAAACTACTCAGGTCCACATTAAACTTTAATTTTTTTATTATTTTCAAAGTCTATTTTTCTTAATAGACAACATATCTTCGGCTGTGTAGTTTTTCTCTTCTCTATCCCATAGTAATAGAGTCTATCCCTTCTACTCTCGCCCATTTTGAAAGGGATAGCCCTTGCTCTAATGGCTTTTTTTTTTAACTTCGAGATGTTTGACCTACAATGATCATCTAATGAACTTGTCCATTTTAGGTAATATATATAACTCTAATATAATTCATTAATAACTTATCTGACTCAAAATAACTAAGAGAATAAGTGAACAAACATAAAATATTTTTTTGCTCTTACTCTTAAAATTCGAACAAAAGATTTTATAGAATTCTACTAATTGTTTTCCCATTTTAAAAAGCAGTATTAGTATCTTGTATCAATATTTACAATTTAAAGTTTTCTACTAACATCCAACTTGTCCTAAATTTTTATTTTTAAATTGATTTTAGTTGGTGATATTGTACAAATGTTTCAACCTATGCGAGAGGATAACCCGTAAATTCAGAACAAAAAACCCACAAATAATCTCTTTTTTTTATATAAAATTTTTTTCAGTACACCAATTCGTTCAATATATGTAACTGACAAATAATAATTTTTTGGGTGTTTTATGGCAAATTAATGTGGTGGAGCAACACCAAAAGTACCCGAAACAAAAAAACTCAGACACTAAACAAGTCAAATGGAATGAAAACTTATACAAAAATATGAACTTAAACTATGATTAGAAAACTAAAAACACTAATTACAATATTTCACAATCGTTCCCCGGCAGCGGCGCAAAAAACTTGGTATGATTGGAATTTATAAAAAATAATTGCAAGTGCGCAGTATGTAACTAGTGGTCAACGACAAATACAGGTTGAACCCACAAAGAGCGATGGAAAATACTGTAATTAATATTCCTAACAAGCTCCCCGACAGCGGTGCCAAAACAGTCTTCCGGGTAGCCACCGAAGTGGTGGGATGCTAGCCGAAAGACTGTTTTGGTTACCGTGGCAGGTATCTGACTATCCTGACAAAGAGATGACCCTTAAACAAGGATTTTGTTCTGCAGAATCTCAGTATCAAAATTTTGGTGTTTGCTTGGAGATTATTGTCATTTGCACAAGGTGATTTATATCATTTGGTTTATGTAAATAAATACTCCCTCCGTTTCAGGAAAAGAGTTACTTTCTCTTTAAATTTTTGTTCCAACAAAAGAGTTACTTTCATTTTCAATATAATTTTTTTTCAAAACTACCCTTATTATTTTAAGAAATGTTATTATTCTCATTATAAAGATATATGTAGTATTAAACTTTTTGCTAGGGTAAATCTGGAAGTAAATTATAAAAGTTATTCTCTCTCATCTTGCCTTAACAATTGTGCAAATAGGAAAAGTAACTCTTTTCCTGAAACGGAGAGAGTATTAGAAATGATATCTAAAATTATACAGCAGTTTGATGGATTCGATGACCCTTGAAAAAGGAACTATGCTTGTAAAGAAGTTTGAACAAATCGATGAACAGTTTCTTAAAAGACAGATTGTCGGATCCGTTGGTAATCAAAATTATAAATCATTTGCTTGGTAAACTAAGATTGTTCCACAAAATTTGAAAACCTGGTTCCTCGAGTGGTGTATCGGGAAGATGAAGCTTTCCAAGTGGGTCGAGCCTCGAACCGCTAGAAACAAATTTTTTTTCAGTCCGACATAATTGGTATCCGAACAGTTTCGGTTCGTACAGGATTGTGCGTTTTGAACTCACCAGTCTTTTACTTTTGCGGTGATTACTAGTAACACTCTTACTTTTGATTTTATTTTGAACATAAAATTCTTTCTTTTGCGGTGATTACTAGTGACACTCTTACTTTTGATTTTGTTTTGAACATAAAATTCTTTCGAAGGGTTAATAGTATGATACATCGAATTTTTCCTCGGATTTAATTAAACCTATTAATTAAATTCTACATTTAAGTGTCTAAAATTTTACTACTAAAGTGTTTTTTAACCGTTTCAGGTTCCCAATAATAAATATTGCTAAATGTTGCATAAGTGAAGAAGGCAATAAATGTTCATGGATTTTGGATTCTATATTGAAAAATAACATGTAATCTAAATTAACAGATACAACGGTAGCTGCAAATCTACAGACGATGCTGATGGGAGCGTACATCCTTTATACACTCCAGGTAGTACAGAAGTTATAATTTTACCTTATGTTTTAACACTAGTTTCTTTTTTTCTTTTCTTTTTTTCATATAGATGTTTGATCTTTCCCTCTGACAAATAATATAAAATAAAAAGGTAAACGTTTAATTTCATTAGGCGACAAAAGCCATATAATCCCATCTAATCTAAATTAAATTAAAAATTACTTTTAAACTTACTTGAATTTTTTTTGAAGCATAACTTACTTGAACTTGTCTGCTCCCAAACGTTTTTCTTAGTGAAAGAATACGAAAGGGTAAATCTATAGATAAAAAACAAGTATCTTTTCTTTCCTTCGGTGATAAAGACTCCCAAACCCTAAAAACGCTGCCTGTTCCGATCTGTTCCCATGGAGCTGATCGGAGCTGACCACCCTAAATAATTTTTGTTCTCTGACTTTCTTCTCTTCTACTGTTAGTTTAAAGTCTTAGTTTTTTTTTTTTTTCTCTAGATACTACATCTAGTACTGTTAGTTCAAGTTTTTAGCCTAGTTAAGTTGTTTTTAGGCTTTCGAATTAAAGGGTTTTCTGATAGGTTTATTGTATTCTGGGGTTGCAATCAGTTTTGTTGAAGATGACCAAGACTGCTGTACTAACAACAACATCAAACAGATCTGCAATTACAAGTGCAAGAGCTTCATCAAAGACACCAGCAACAAAAGTTTCTCCAATGACACAAGCAACAACAATTATTTCAAAGACACCGACAACCAATAGTTACAGAAGACCGATTTCTATAAAATTTCAGACTGATCTAGACCGATTCCGAATGAAGATATTCGATTCCGATTATCTATGTTACCCTAGTTACTGTTTTTATGAAAAAAAAACCTTGAGAAATGGTGTGATTCGTGTGATCCATGGATCCTAACAACACTACTGATTGTAGAGTTGTTATGTGATTTGGATGAGCTACTTTCAATCCAAACCAACCCACTTAAACTTGTTCTGCTACTGTTACTAATACTTCTAAATCTCTGGAATCATCATAGAATGGTTAGATATTTTCATGGATCAAATTTTGTAACTGTGATGTGAGGTGGTTTGATTGTAATTGTTGTTCACTTGAACTCTCTAAAATTGGTGTAATCACTGAACCGAGTAAACCTTGTAACCGATCCCGTTCAAATCGGTTATTATCAATATAATTAAGGTTTTTCGAAAAAAAATAAGATCTACGGATGAAGATAGGATACGCTGTCTTCGATCTTTTTTTTCACTTCACTCATATAATTCATAGATTTTTTGTCTCCATTTTTATTAGAAAAAACCAATAATACTCGGTTCTAAGTGTAAGAGAAATGCTATTTTGATATTTTTTTTGATGATTCAAGATTTACATTTTTCACTTTACACATCATCACAATTTGTTTTTTGGGTGATTCAAGATTGACATTTTTCACTTTACACATCATCACAATTTGTGGGGTCCACCAAAACAACTTTCTCCCTTTTCTTCTTCTTCATCTTCCTTGGTGACATGATGTTGTAGCTTGCTGCGTTGGTGTAGACATGGATTAGTGAACTGCAATTGTGTATTTGAACTGGCAAACACATCTTCACTTTAGCAAACAAAGACCCATTTCTTTTTTCAATTTACGACAAGTTCTGTGCCTCCAGCTTCTCTGCTGTTGCTACCAAGTCCTTCACGCCGGTGGAGTTGAGTTATGAGACAGGAAAGGAGATGGGTTTCACCTGAATTGAGATTATAAAAGAGCAACAGAGGAGTGGGTCACTGATGGTTCACTTGAAACCGAGAATCCAGAGAAGAAGAGATTGAAACTGAATGACAGAGCATCAACGAGAAAAGATGAAGAACAAATGGATTCGTGGTTTGGCAACAATGAGATTAAGACGTTGTGGTTGGGAATTCATGAAGAGAAGTCACGAAAGAGTTTGATATCTGTGGGTATGCTCGATTGGTTATCTTGAAATCAAGACAAGCAACAAAACAGGTAGAAGGTATTTACTGCCGTTCGAAGGAAAAGGGTTCTCTGCCGTGAAGATTGAATGAAAATTATTAAAAGAAAGTGAATGATTGAATGATTGTGAATATATGTTGAATGGGTTTACTCTAGAATTGCTGGAAAGGAAAGAATCAGTGATTGAAATCACCAGTTTCATATGCTTCTATCACCAACAGTTATGCGCATGAAGTGCTCGACTGATTGTCTATACCACCAGAGTTTTCGAGAGTTTAAACCAAGCTAGAATGGGACCGAAATTGAGTTTTTGCTGCGATTATTTGAGCAACAAATTGAAGAGATTATGTGGATGCAAGAATTTCAGTGGGGTTAGAAGAAATGGGTTTGAGATAAAGAAGGGAATCGGATGTTCATTGAACCAGTTTTTCCTTGACCTTGTGTAGCTGCGATTCATGATTCAGTGGTTGTGTATGAGGGTTGCTAGGCAGCGGCTAGGACTTGAATAAGAAGTTGAGATAGGGAAGGACAGTGTGTTCAGATTTGGAAAGAGTTTCAAAGAAATAAAACAAGGAAGGAGCCAGAATGTTGCTGCCGTTGATTTCATGGTTAATGGATGTGATTGATTAGTGTATTAAGAGTTTGATCTAGATTAGTAAAGTGGGTTGCGTTGGATTTGAAATTGCAGGTGGAATTAAAGCTATAAAAGGAGAAGAAACCTATATCTATAGAGACCCCTTACGCCTGCCTCCATCTCCAACAGAGAGGAGCTTTGATCCTCTCCAATCCCTTTCACCACCAGTTCCCTTGCATCTGCCAGTTCAAATACACAACTGCAGTTCACCAGTCCCTGTCTACACCAACGCAGCAAGCTACAACATCATATCAGCAAGGAAGATGAGGAAGAATCGGAAGAAGAAGAGGGAGAATTGATAAAGTTGTTTTGGTGGACCCCATAAATTGTGATGATGTGTAAAGTGAAAAATGTCAATCTTGAGTCACCAAAAAATGTCAAAATAGCATTTCTCTAAGTGTAATCTATACATACATGAGCCCGTTTTTTTTTTAATTGTCTATTTTTTAAATGGATTTTTTGTTGATGTTCCATCTCTTTGTTTGTTAGATTAACTTGAATATTTTTGACACTATAAGATTTAATAGCTTTAACTGTTGTAAGATACAACCCAGAAGTGTCTGACGAAGTAATACATAAGCACTTTATATTATCTTTATTTGTTGTTATAAGATGATATCCATTTTGGAAAATATCTTTGAAACTCAATATAATTCTCAAAGATCTCTGGGAATACAAGACATCACTAATTTGCAGTTTTGTACCTCTTGGTGAGATAATATTAACTCTTCCAAAACCATTTATTAAATTTGTTGAACCAAAGATATTGTTTACTTTTGCCTTATATCCTTTTGTTTTAGGTGAAAACACATAAAAGGGTGAAATGGTAATTCATAAAAAATAAGAGAGATCAAAATCGTACAAGACTAGCTTAAACCAAGTAAATGCCAATCAAGTCTTGCTTTGGTCACGAAGGAGGTAAAAGGGTTGATCTTCGGGAGGGAAGCAGAGAAGGATGAGATAAGAGTTTGGTGAGTTCTAGTCGAAGAACTCCAATCTTTATGGTAGAGTTCAAGTAGAGAAGACGAAGTGCTTTAGGACAGTCTGATGAACTTTCACAAACTTGTTCTCTCTGACTTGTATTTTTTTTTTTAAAGTAGAAAAAGTCTCATATTTATAGTGTCTGAACTCTTTATCTCATGGGAAGTGGAAAGGATGGATAAATAATGAGGTGGAGAACGTGGTTGAGAATATGCCTATTATTGCTGGCACAACTCTTGAAACCTTAATTCCCATTATGGATGGGAGAATTCTCGTAACTGTAGTGCTCATTATTCTCTCTTCTTGTAACGTTCTATTTTTTTTTTCATCGTAGGTGTTTTGGTTACACCTTACATGCTATAGACCGCCAGAAAAATATCCCAATGAGTATCCCCCTGTCACACGTTTGATGAGAGTATGTTTGACGGTTAAGTCGTATGAATGACTTTTTCGAACAATCTAACTACTAGTGTTAAGTTTAGAAAAGTGAATAAGTCTAAGATTGGAAATGCACAAGCTTGGAACCGGTAAGCCTGGAGGTGATCACGATTGTGAATGACACAAGTTTGTAAGCGACAAGCCTGGATATGTGCAGATTTGGAAATAACACAAGCTTGGAAGGGGAAAGACTTGGAAATGGCATAAAATTTCAAGTGGCAAGCCTGGATGTGCACGGGCTTGGGAATGACAAGCTTGGAAGTATCCACAGTCAAGAGTATGCAAAAAATTTCAAGGACTGGGCATGGGATTAGCGCCATGCTCTCGAGGACTAAGCAAGGTTGGCATACGCTCGAAAGGGGCAAGCATGAGCATCGCGTCCCTGAGGACATGATCAAGGAGAAGCTTGGACGAGAAGAGTATGGTCCTCGATTACATGATAGCTTGGTTGAGAAGTGTATGGTCCTCAAGGACGTGAGCAAGGCTTGAACGACCATAGTATGGTCCTTGAAGACATGCCTAAGGCTAGATTGGACGAGCAATGTATGGTCCTCGAGGACGTGATCAAGACTTGCTTAGCCGAGCAATAATATGGTCCTCAAGGACATGATACTTGTTTGGAAGAGCAATAATATGGTCCCCGAGGATATGATACTTGCTTTTCCGAGCAATAATATGGTCCTCGAGGACATGATCAAGGCTTGCTTGTCCGAGCGGAGTATGGCCCTTAAGGACGTGACCAAGACCAGTCTGGTCAAGGCATGACCGAACAAGGTTGACGTGAAAAAGACGTTGTTGGTAGTGGATTTTTGACAAGGGCTATAATAATAAAATTATCCTCTGCCCACCAGCAGAAACATATAAAGAACCACACATGTTTCTATCTTTGTATCAAAATACAAGTCATGTACTTCTACACATATTCCGCAAGAGAATTAAGAATACAATTATCACAAATAGCTACGAGCAATTTATACTGGTCATGCGGCCTATATATATATGTGTGTGTGTGTGTATGTGTGTGTTTACTAGTCTCAAGTCGCATAACTTCCACGGAAGAATTCCTTGAACTTGTTTTGAATGTGCATCAATGTTCAAATCATTATTTGAATAACATCTATATACGCAATGGAGATAACATCCAAATGGTAATATCCTAAGTTTATCCAAAATACCGTCTCTTTTGCATGTGTCGCTAACCTAGTAATGTCCCTCAAGCAATAGTCTCAACCCTAGGACCGATCCTTGAGGAAACGCCTTGGCCCCAACTTCGATCCTGGAAGACGTGTCATGCCTTAAGGACCATTCCCTGAGAACACGCCTTAGCTTGAGAGCTGGTTATTGATGATGCCTCTTGGATCAATTGCCTACCCTCGAGGGCGCGTTTTGGATTGATGGCCAGTCCTTGAGGATGCGTTGACATATTTATGACGCTAACACTAGGCCAACGCCAACCTATCCCTTGGAGATAAATTAATGATAGTGACACACTCACCCTTGGTGTTAGCCTAATGCTAGCGCCACGGTCACCATGACTCTGGCCTAATCCCAGCGCTAATGCTTGTTCTTGATAATAATATATCAAACCCTTTCCTAGTTCTCGAGAAAACTATGATCATCTCTTGCTTAGTCCTTGAGAACTTTTAAATAATTTTAGCTTCAAAAATTTCTAAATTTGTGCCATTTGCAAACCTTCCTACTTTTAAGCTTGAACACAACTACTAAACTTAATATTCTTACTAGACTTGGTACTAATCAGTCTAATTGACCAATTAGTGAACTGAGCAACTTGCCTCACTAATTTTGCAGGTTATTGTTCTAACTTAACCAAAATAGCAGTAGTCCATGACTTTACTATTATTCTACAAGACATCAAATATGTCACATGGGGGGATTTTCTCATTGGGGTATTGGTCTGGCGGTTTACTGCAATATGCGATGTGGAAACACATCCATTACGAAAAGGTAATAAGTAGTGGGACAATTATGAGTAGTTGAGAGGATGAGGTATTAGTGGTCATACAGTCTTCCTGACTTAGCGGTCATGATTCCACTATAATCTCCATGATCATCACTTTTCTATCTCTTCACAACTTCCACGACTTACGAGTAATCATTGTGTTCACGACAAGACTATAAATATATGGCTTCATCTATTCGAAAGGACAGAACATAAAGGAGATCTATCTCATAGATAATCAAACTCACAGTCATAAATCCAGTCTTCAACTATACAATACCATTTTTTATCACACAGTGATTTCTCAACCTTTTCTTCTTCGCTCCCATGAAATCAACCCATCATCTCCACCTTTGTGACCGAAGCAAGACGTGAAAGACCATTTCTACAGAAAGTACTATTTTCAGTATATTTTTTTTTTTCACCCTAAAAAAATTGGCGACCACAACGGAAGATCAACCTCTCGATTACAAAGACAATCTTTAAATCGTAAAAAATGGTGGATCTTAGGTCCGGATCAGTAACTACTCCTAAACGAGTTCTGGTAATACTAGCGGTGGCATCTCTAAAGCCACTCTTGTTGCCACCAACCCTCCTCCTACCAACATCACTATTGGCGCCACTACTGCACATATTTCTGGTAACAATGCTATCAAAGGCACCAGAAACGCCCAAGCCACGCTCAACATAGTCGATCTGATGCAAAGATAGGATATTCTGGCCAAGACGCAAGCATACATGGCCACCACGCAAAAGGAGGTGCCCACTTATATCAAGAACCTAATGAAACAACTTTCCCATAACAACGTCATCACCAGATGGAGCAAGCCAGAAATGTTATTGCATCGACTACTGATGTTGGTACCTCAGGAACTCAAGGGGATGATGAGGTTCAAGTCCTCACGGATCGACTAATAGCAAGGATTCCATAACCCAATATTGTCACCCACGAGGAATTGGAGATGCTCCTACGAAATCATGGTAAGGAAGACCCGTCCTTATTTCATCAATACCAACTTCCTTACCCACTGGAGATTCAAAGGATCCCACTGCCGAGAGGATACTCATCTCCTACTTTCTCACTATACGATGGGACCGAAAACGCCCGAGAGTACATCTCCTGATTCTTGGAGTTGCTAGGAGAAAACAAATACAATCATGTGCTACGTCTCAAGAAATTCCCAGTATTATCAAAATATATACATATATATATATATATATATATATATATATGTATATGATATACAAGTAAAAGTAGGAAAACCAAGTTTTACCTAAATAACAGAGCTATTTTCAAAATCGCTGGCACCAACCTTCTTTGTTAGGAGTGTTCTCAAAGAATGAGAAGCAGGCTTTTTCTTTCGCTAACTTAAACGAGCAATTCAAATTTCTGACTTTGTTGGCAGCACCAGTTCTCACTTCGCTCAACAACGTACTCG
The DNA here is from genome assembly GCA_023531435.1 of Papaver californicum. Lineage (NCBI taxonomy): Eukaryota > Viridiplantae > Streptophyta > Magnoliopsida > Ranunculales > Papaveraceae > Papaver > Papaver californicum. The sequence goes on from JAJJMC010023397.1 coordinate 3,978,077, forward strand.
AGGAGAAGCTTAGGATCCCTCTAAATAGTATGCTCGAGGAGAAGTCCATGCTTGCTCAACAGCGTACCCAATGAGAGGTTCTTGGTCAACAACGTAATCGAGGAAGCAACTTAATCCTCTTATCACCAGCGAACTCAAGGAGCAACAATTCTTTGTTGCTTGCTCGTGAAAAGAAGAATAATATAAGAAAAAGGGAATAGAGGTGGCACTATGAATTGGAGAGGACAAAGTTATATATATATACATGTGTGAATATAGGGTTTTCACCCTTGTTGGATGAAAAGAGGACTGAGTCAAAGCCCATGAAACCTTGGAGCAAACAATATATATCCTTACTACTTAAAGATTAATCCCATTGCGTCAATGCTAGCATCCATTAATCCCAAGTACGGTTAATTCTAAGGGGTGTCTATCTCAGTCCTGGGAGACAGAAGCTAAATATATTCACTTTCACTCTTTAATTTTTTGACTTTACATGATTGTTGGAAATATATTGTCACCATCTAGTGCTTACTGCGAAACATTACTGTTCCTCACTAAGAAGGGGACTTAATGTTGATGGTGGATTTTTGAAATGGGATATAATTCTAAAATTTTCCTCTGCCCAGCATCAAAAACATAGAAATATTCGCGCATATTTATGACTTTGTATCAAAATACGATTTATGTACTTATACACATATTCTACAAGAGAATTAAGAATGCAGTTCTCACAAATAGCTACAGGAACTCTATACTGATCATTTAGCCTCTCTCTCTCTCTCTATATATATATATATATATATATATATATATATATATTTATGCCATATCGAAGTTTCAAGTCGAATAACTTCCACGGCTGAATTCCTTGAACTTGTATCGAATGCGCATCAATGTTCGAATTCTTATTTGAATAACAATAATATATTACTATATACGTAATGAAGATAATATCTAAATGGTCATCTCCTAAGTCTATCCATAGCACCATCTCTTTTGTACAAGTCGATAACCTAGTATTGTCCCTTAATTAAACGTCTCAACCCAAGGATCAATCCTTGATGAAGCATCTTGGCCCCAACTCCGAGCCTTGAAGACGCGTCATGCGACAGTCCCTGAGAACGTACCTTAACCTAAGAGCCGGTCCTTGAGGACACGTCTTGGCTCAATGACCGATCCTCGAGGACGCGTCTTGGCTTGATGGCCAGTCCTCGAGGAAGCATTAACATATTTATGGCGCCTGCAACCTAGCCCCACTCACCCTTGGCGCTATATATCTTAATGCTAGCGCCACACTCAACCTTGGCGTTATCCTAATGCTAGCGCTAGGCCCACCATACTATGCTCATCTCTTGCTGAGTCCTTGAGAACTTTTGCATAATCTTGGATTCAAATATTTCTAAATTTGTACCATTTGCAAGCCCTGATACTTTTAAGCTTTCACACAACTATTAAACTTATTACTTTCACTAGACTTGATATTAATCAGTGTAATTGACCACTTAATGAACTGAACAACTTTCCTCACTAGTTGATCAAGTTATTGTTCTGACTTAACCAAAATAACAGTAATCCATGACTTTACTATTATTCTACGACACATAAAATATGTCACATGGGGGGATTTTCATTGGGGTATTGGTCTGGCGGTTTACTGCAATATGCGATGCGGAAACACATCCACCATGGGAAGGTAATAAGTAGTGTGACAGTTAGGAGCAGTTGAGAGGATGAGAGAGTAGTGGTCATACAATATTCTTGATTTAGCGGACATGTTTCCACTACAATCTCCACGATCATCATTTCTCGATCTCTTCAGAACTTCCACGACTTACGATGTAACACACCGAGTTACGGACCAGGGTCAAACCCATATGGAGATCTGATTTCAAAGCGTTACGGGTCGGAACGAGACAAATGCATAGATTTTACTATCTATAATTATTTTATAGACACCATTGAACTTTTATATACATGTATTTAAGCATATTTTGAGGAAACATTTAGACCAAATTATACATCAAGCAATTACAAGAAAAAAAAATACAATCATCAAGATAAATTAACTTCTTAATTCCACTTCCAACTTCCATAAAATCTTCAAGGATGTCAATTGTGGTGAGATGACAACTAGGAAGAATGCATGCATTCCCATTCTTCAAAAGATGCAGAAAGATAATCAATTTATCAAGTACAAACATATAACAATAATTATAGTACAACTTCAAAAATCTATGATATATATTCAACAATCAAGATACCAATATTATTTCCAATAAATTATCCAATCTTTATTTCAATCCATGAGATCATAACACCAATAAGGTTTCCAACAAATTATGCAATTCATATTTCAAAACATGAGTTCATAGTATGAATGTCCTTGGTTCGTACTCCACCTATCGTTTATCCAGCACGAACAACTGTCATCGATGGTCAGGAACATAAGTTCCTACATGGGGATCATTACCCATTTCACTCTCGGGGATCATTACCCTTTTTACTCTCGGGGAACATTATTCGCCGTTAGCATGGAACCATGTTCCATCTAACGGTAAAACATGAACTCATTTCCAATTTTTAAATCATTCTTACAAACAATACAAGCACCATGGCTTAACAACATATGTACAAACTACATGAATTTCTTTTAAGCTTTTAATCAAACAAACTAATTGCAGATATATTATATTATATGTTTTATAATGATAAGTTTATCTGATAGTCTTCAAATTTTACAGAAACCTATATGAATAAATCAACTACAACATATTCAAAATTCACAACAAACCAACGGTTTAAACAAAAGATATTAAATTTATAATCACATCCTAAAAACAGGGCAGATTATATAATATTACCAAACAATTCATGGTAAATTCGTAATAACCTGAAATTAAGATAATTCAAAACACAATGAAAGATATCATACATAGATAAAACGTTTTTTAATATAAAATATCATTATAACATCATTAAGATTGCCTAAACACATCAATACCATAGAAAAGCCAAACTGTCTAGAATTTCAGAAATTATCATCCAAACTAAAACAAACATTCAACGGTGAATTTACGGTGGATTATGCTCAAATATTAACCAATGATACCTAATAATGTTATCTACCAACATAAAAATATTGATCATCAATCAGAGATACAAATTTATTCAAAAACATCAAAAGAAAAAGGGTTTAACATTCTACCTTTTTATTAGCTACAAATTTATCTTAATTCTCTATTGCCGTCTTCTCTAAACACCATAGCTTCCTCTCCTTCTCCTTATCTATAACCTTTTTGGTTTTCTCCCTAATTTAATATAAACCTTATACTAATATTAAATCTCATATTTAATAATTTATTTAATTATCTTTTTATTTTTCCTTAAATTTTTTACTTATTAAAATTAATTAGGTGACTCTATTTCCACCATAAGATTTTACTATGTGAAAGGAGAGTGATTTTTAAATATCTAATCAAATGTCACAACCTATTCTAGCTAATTCAGGTAAAACCCGACCCAAAACGGGAAATAAAAATACCGGGTATTAGAAATCAGTGTGTTCAGTACAAGACTATAAATATATGGCTTCATATAATCGAAAACACAGTACATAAAGGATATTTATCTCAGAGATAATCAAACTCACAGTCATAAATCAAGTCTTCATCTACAGACTACCATTTTTCATCATACAGTGATTTCACAACCTTTTCTGCTTTCCTCCCTGAGAGACACATTTTTGTGTCTAATTTGTCGCAATTCTATATATTGTTAGTGCTCGTTTTTGTACTAATTGTGTTATTTTATGTGTTTGTAGGTATTTTTGGAAAATAAACATTTTTGGAAAATTAGCTCAAAAAAAAAGGTTAAAGGCACCTGGAAAAAGTTATAAAGGCACCTCAAGATTGCTAAAAGCACCCATGCTTTGGATTAAGGCACCCACTTCTCAAATTTAAAATGGAACTTTGGGTGGGAAGTTTTATTCTCTTAACTGCTTGAATTTATTCACCATAGTTTTGGAGATGGTTGTGGTTTTAAAGACAAGATATGCTTGCCTTATATGGGAGTTTTACAAACAAGGGAAACTCGAAACATCAAACAAGAGGTTGCCTTAAAAAAAGAAAAAAAATATTCTCGGATTGTTTTTGGTCCGTGTAATAACAAATATTTCATCTTCTTTATTGGGAAGATATGATCCTAGAGTTGTAATAAAGGAAAAAAAATGAAACAGTTTGGTTGAGATTGGAATAGAATCAGGATCAAGATTCGTATCAAAAGAAAATAAATCAGATTGAAGATTGTCAAAAATGTTTTCTTTTTAAAAGAAAAGATTTGGTAAAGATCATGGGAGATAATCGATTTGTTAGGTGTCCTATTATAAATAGAGAGCTTAATGGAAGAGTTGACGGAGGGATGGCTTCTGCCAGGAAGCTAGAGAAAAAGTTTCAGAGAATCTGCCATTGTTAGGGTTAGCAGCGAAGGGGGAGAAGAAGAAGAAGAAGAAAACTGCTAAGAACTGTCGTTGATTCCGTTACCTTTACTTTCAAATTAAACAGTTTTAACAACACTTTCTTGGTTTTAAGACACTAATGATTTTTACTTGTTTAACTGCTGTAGAAAGGGGTCGTTTATTCAATAAAAGAATTTAATCTTTCTGTGACTTATTTGATCAGTTCTTTCTTGTATTTTTTTCCTTGTCAAGCACTTTTGAGCCATGATTCTATCTTTTGAGAGTGTTTTGAGCGTGATGAGCTAAAACCCAACACTGGGACAATGGAGGAAGCCATGTTTCACAATCAAGTGGTAACTATAATTAATTTTAATAACTTTTTACAATTGATTTTAATTGAAATTATGATTTTCATTAATTAGTTGCTATTTTGTTTGATGGTGTATGCTTAGACTAAGATCTTTTGATGCGCCATGCATACGATTTACATCTAATTTTTTTTATAAATCTACCTATGGAAAAAAAGTAGAGTCAATAATATGAGATAAAATGGTTAGGAATTAATATAGGCATCACTAGATTATGTTTATGGTGGAGTCCCATGTCTCAGTTATCCTTAATATTGCTACGATCTTTTGCATATATTTACTAGATTAAAATTAGATTAGGTCTAAAATCAAATCTTCCCAAGTCCGAGTGAACAAACCTTTTTTACCACTTCTACAAATCATATCACTCCCTAAGATCAACCCATCATCTCCACCTTGTGACCGAAGCAAGACGTCAACGGACATTTCTTGGTTTAGGATAGTCTTGTACGATTTTGATCTCTCGAACCTACAGAAAGTACTATTTTTAGTACATTTGTTTTACACCCTAAACAAACGTGAACAAGGCTGACGTAATCGAGACCACATGATCAGAGCAAGGCATAGTCCCTGAGAACCATGGTTTCCTGTTCTTGAGCTTTGAGAAAGGTGGGTCCCTAAGATATCTATGCTCTATATTTCTGATACGGGACAGAAATAAATTTGTAAATTAATATTTATGATACGAGACAAATGAATTTACAAATTTCGCCTATGTCGAAATTCCACCATCTATATTAAGTCCCCTTCTTAGTGTGACTGATGTTTCGTAGTAAATAATAGATGATGACAATATAATATGTACTTTTGAAGTATCAACAGACAGTGATCAAGAGTCGTGAACAAGAGTTGGACGTGACTAGCGAGGGGAGCAAGGGGATTTGGCGATGATGGGCTATGATATGGTCGAGCAAGTCTGATTTGGGAAGTTAAATCATGTATTCATAAAAGGAAACTGTATTGTTAGTATAAAAGAGGGACCTTTTGTGTCATCTTTTCTATTTTCCAACATCAACTCCTTGCGCCACCAAAATCACGTTTGCGCTATCATCTCCAATGATAACCAGACTTTGACTCCAACACCTCCTGCCGACGCTAGGTAAGCATAGTAAGGTTTCCTCTTTATTTTCTTTTTAGTGTTTCCCATATTTTTTTTGCTTTTGTTTTATTTATTTACGTGAACAGTAGTTCACGTTTTTTTTTAATATGAGCATCGTTGCAACTTCTTCTTCAATTTTCCTTTGCTTCTATTTGTAGTAGCAGTTATTCATAGGAGCATCCACCATCATTGCAACTCAAATCAGCTACCCAATGACCACAGTTGATAGTATTTCAGCAACATCAATCAAAAGAGGTAAACTAGGTTTTTTTTTGTGTGTTTTTATATCTGTATATAAAAAATCATCGTCATTGCCTTCAACCTTTGTTTCTTGATGTAAAATAAAAATATTGGATTATTGCAGATGACTAGTTAGCGTACGGACGACAGTGGTGCATCTTCTAATCATGACAAATGAGAAAATTCTTCGAGGAAACCGTTGGAAGTCGGGTCACTTAACTCGGCTATACAGGTGTTTTCATCCTAAACTTTGCACAATCTACTGAAATTCAGAACATTATATCGCAAACTTTTGCATAGAGAAGAATATAACGCTTCATTTACCGAATTGAGGATACCTCAGATGCTCTTGTCCGAATGGACGGGGTGGGTAAAGGTTATGTTGGGTATTCCTTCCATAATTTTTTTTTAGAAGATGTTGAAATAGTTTATGTCGTGAGAGCCTCTGGGATATTACATGTGAATAAGGACATGAGGGGTTTGGTAACATTTATTTCCCAATGGTGCATAACAACTCACACAACTATCTTTTCATGGGAAGAATTAATCATCACCCTGGAAGATGTGACTAGTATGTTGCACCTCCCTGTTAGAGAAGAAATCCCCATTGAGCTGTTTGAAAAGGAAAAACAAATAAATTTACGTTGGAACAGAAGGTGAAAGAGTTGGAAGAGTGTTTTTTTTAGGGTGAAAAACAATTGTACTGCAAAAGAGTACTTTCAGTAGATTCGAGAGATCAAAATCAAACAGGACGATCCTAAACCAAGAAATGGTCATTCACGTCCTGCTTCAGTCACAAAGGTGAAGATGATGGGTTGATCTTAGGGGAGGGAAGCAAAGAAGGTTGATAAATGAAAATGATAGTGTGTAGTTTAAGGCTGGATTATCCCTGGGATAAATCTATGTTCTGTCTCTGTCGAATATATGAAGCCATCTATATATAGTCTTGTAATGAACACACTGATTTATCGTAAGTTGTTATAGTTATGGAGAGATAGAGAAGTGAAGATCATGGAGATTGTAGTGGAGTCATGTCCGGTAAGTCAGGAGGACTGTATGACCACTACTCCTCATCCTCTCAACTACTCCTAACCGTCTCGCTACTTGTTACCTTCTTGTCGTGGTTTCCATATAGCACATTATCGTAGACCGCTAGATTACTACCCCAATGATAATTCCCTTATATGTTATATTTTATATCTCGTAGAATATAGTGGAGTCATGGACTACTACTATTTTGATTAAATCAATTCAATAAATTGCTAAATTAGTAAGGCAAGTTACTCAGTTTACAAAGTTGCCTAAGTTGACTAACTATTTTTCAGTCTAGTAAAATAGTAAGTTTAATGATCATGCACTAGATTATAGGTAACATGGCATAAATTTGGGAATGTTCGAAGCCAAGATTACACGAAATTCCCCAAGGACTAAGCAAGGCGCACTCAAGAACCGGACAAAGAAGCTTGATGAAGAATTATATAGGGATGGCGCTGGCATCAGGACAGTGCCATAAGCAATGACGCGTCCCTGGGGAACAACGCTGCGAGAAGGGCGCGTCCTCAGGGACGGGACGCATGGGACTGACGCTATCTTTTTGCTAGAGCTATGTGTAAGGTGGCGCTGGCACTAGGACAACTCCAAAGGTAGTGATGCGTCTCGAGATGGCTAGCGCAAGCCTGATCTAGCGCCGCGAGAGAGCCCGGCGCTGGCACTAGGCCAGCGCCAGTATTGGTGATGCGTCCCCGAGGGTCAAGGTGATACGTGATCCGAGCAAGGCATAGTCTCTGTGAACCATGTTTTCCTGTTCTTGAGCATTGAGCAAGGTGGCTCCCCAAGATATCTATGCTCTATATTTCTGATACGGGACAGAAATAAACGTGTAAATTCAATATTTCTAATACAAGGCAAGTGAATTTACAATTTTCGCCTCTGTCAAAATTCCACCATCTATGCCATTAAATCAATAAAATACTTATTATTGTGAAATATTATATTAGTCGTTCCACTATCTACCAAATACATATTTTCACCATCAAGATTGATTTTTAATATATTACTTCTGGAATCCATATCCTAATTCAGAATAAATATAATGCATGAATAACATAAAGTTAGTAAAACACACGTCTTATGTTAAACATGTAATTGTACATACAAAAGATGGTAACAAACCAACTAAAATAGAAATTTGAATACACATACAATTATACTACAAAATTTATAGGTTCACAACTAGTTAAGTTCACCTATCAAATATATCCCACTAATAATCTTCTGATTTTGTAAGAAATCAAACTTTAAGTGGGGATAAGCCTCGTTAGTTTCGATAAGATTTGTCTCAATATCAGTTGTTGTTCACTTTATGGATGAGTGATATAAATTAACAAGATGCTTAGCAGCATGACATGTACGCGATAAATGTCCAGTTACACCATAACAGTAACATACATCTTCCTTGTTCATTATAGGTTTGTCAGACAAATCTTTTCCTTTATATGGCTTCTGCTTTTTCTTTGGGGTGTCATCTCTCCACTCCTAGTGGGCTTGAATTGTGAATTCTTATCTTTATTATTTTTCTTACCATGAACGCGTTTCCCTTTACCCTTATTATTACCCCATCCATTACCACTTGCAGAACTAGTTGTCGCATGTGATTTAGGAACATAAACAGAACCCACAAGACGAGATTCATGATTTCTCAGTAATAACTCATTATTCTGCTATGCGACAAGCATATATGAAATCAATTCTAAGTATTTCTTAAAGCGACGTTCTCGATATTACTGCTACAAGAAAACACTCGAGGCGTGGAAAGTGGTAAAATATTTTACGAGCAGTTGTTCATCGGTTGTAATTTTATCATACAATTTCAGTTGTGAGGTGATTTTAAACAATGCCAGATTATGCTTTGAAACAGATTTAAAATATTGGAAATGTAGATTCAACCTGTAATTTTTTGCTTCGGGGAGAATAACCATCTTCCGGTGGTCATATCGATCCTTTAAACAACTCCACGGAGCCTCAGGGTCCTTAAAGGTCATATATTTAGATGTTAACTCATTATGGATATGATGACAAAGATATTTTAAAGTCAACGTTATATCCTTCCCGGATGCAGCATTTCCCGCTTTAATCGTATGTGAAAGATTTTTAGCATGGAGATGTAACTCAGCATCCCTAGATCCCATGAAATATAGTTATTGCCAGAAATGTCTAAAGTTGTTGGGTCTAGCTTAGTTAAAATCGACAAAAAAATAATAATATGGTAATTAAAGTTAACTTCCGCTTCGGAAAATTTGACAACGTCTATTTTATCGGAAAAATAACAACCCAAAACTCAAAGTAAATAAAGCTAACTCGTGATGATAACATGTAAAATAATTAATCTAATAATTATATCACTTAAGTACTAATACTAACTAATAATATCAAGTAATTAATAGTAGAGAGTACGTAAGATTTCTTATAAACTTTAAGAAGAGATAAAAACTACTAACTACATGGCTATTTATATTGATTTCAAATCATCCATCTCTTGACACACACTTACTTAAGATGTTCAATATCATGCAAGTCTTAACATGCATAACAACATTCACAAACTTTTGGTGTCAAAATAGTTTCACCAATTTCATGCAATCATGCACGCAACTAGTGTAATAATAAGATGAAAGAAAACTTATCACTACCTGACACATATGTCATGAGTTGATAATCACTTCATTATATAATAAATTCATATACATAACTATACAATAAATTCTTAATTTAGGTATTTTATTTATATTTTGGCTTTGAAATTCTTTTTTGCTCCCACTTACTGTTAATCATCACTTTACTTTTTTTTTTTAATACGAAATTTTTTTATTGGTGATCGAAGATTAGCAATGTATGATTGGATACAATCCCCAATCCTTTTTGGGAAAGAGTTCTTCCAATCTCTTATTCCTACTAAGTCTAATGAAAGTTTTGCGGCTATATATGCCACATTATTTGCATCTTTTGGAATAAAACTACACTTCCAAGTCTCAAAAACTGAATTAAGTAAATGCAATCTCTTATGAGATTATTATGGATCCAATGGATTGTGCCCCTGTTTCCATTAGCTGCCAACACTACAATCATACAATCTCTTTCCAAGTGCACTTGGTCTATCTCCATATCCCTCACCCATTTGATTGCTTCTAGTAATGCACTTGCTTCAGCTTTCTGCATACTACTGTTGTGGGGATGCATCTAATTCCATGGAAGAATCCTGCAAAATCACGACATATTAGTCCAATTCTATCTTTTCCAAATTCTTTAAAAAATGCTGCATCGAAATTTATTTTCAGTTCCCCGAATTTTTGGACTTTCCAAGTTGGAACTAATTCATCTCTTAAAACCTGTGTAGATTCTTATTCATTCACTTGTATAATCCATTCATTAAACATGTTGCTTTCCATATTTTCCATAGGCATATAACAATTTCTTCTTTATTTATAGAAGTATTAGTAGATGTGTTTCCTGCATTTAGAAAATTATTCATTAGCCAATCATATATCACAATACCATTAAGATACCTAGCAATGTTACTGTCAGTAGCTCTCTAAATATCTTTAGTGATATTGCATCACAAAATAAGTAATGTATGGTTTCAAGTTCATTATCATAGAAAGGACAATTGTTATTGCAGTTAAGAACAAATCTGCTAATTTTATCTCTAGTGGGGAGACACTTCTGCATACATTTCCATATAAAATGTATAATTCTAGGAGGCAGTTTATTCTTCCAAAGATTTTTCCAATTTAGGTTGGTTTGATTAGTGTTATTGTTGAAGCTTTGGATGGCCTTATAAACAGACTTCACTACAAAATTACCATCATGGGTGTGTTTCCATCTGAGCTTGTCCTTACCATGACAAGGAATTCTTATGTTAGATATTCTAGAAACAGTTTCTGAATCAACCGAATAAGAAATAACATTCAGATCCCATTATTTAGTATCATGGTATATAAGTTCACTAACATTTTACATACTAGAAGAAGCAAGACTTCTGTCAACAGGACTATCCTTATTTGGGATCCAAGTATCTTTCCATATGCTTATATTTGTACCATCTCCTATCTCCCAACACACATTCTTCCTAACAGTTTCTCAACTTTGACTTATACCCTTCTAAATCCAAGAACCAGAAATGGTGCTGGTGTCATATAGAGGATTGCTATCTGAAAAGTATTTATTTTCAAGCAATTTCACTATTATAAATTATTTTTTCAATTATTTTTATTGTATAATAATACTTATTAAAAAATAAAAAATATAAAAATTAGACTTAACTTATTTTTTAAATATTAATAAAAAATATTCCCTCCGTTTTTAGAAAAGTGTTGCTATCACTTTTTCAATTTGGTCTATTTTTAGGTTAAAATGAAAAAGTGATAGTAACACTTTCTAGAAACAAAGGGAGTAATAATTAAGAAATAGAAAAATAAAAAAATGTTTGGTCAAAGTTTGATTTTAACAGTCAACTGATAGTCTAGGTACCATCCCTTAATTTTTTGAATGTTGGGTACCATTTTTAGATGTTGATCATTTGTCGGGTACCAACGGTTAAATAGCCATTTCTTTTCACTTTATTATCCACATTTAGTGGAGAATAATAATTTTGTAAATTCATCTTGTTTATCTTGAATATCTCAATTTACGAAAAACTAAATTTTAAATGAAAAGCTTATTTTATGAGGAAAGGAAGAAGTATAATTTAATCTAATAAAACTAATTTAACAAACTAATTTAAGACAATTTTTGGATAAGAATTTAACTAATTTAGCAACTAATTCAATTTATCTTGATAATTTTATTTGACCATTTTAAATTATACTAATTATTTTTTCCCAGTAGATAACTAATTAAATAGCAACTAATTTATTGATAAATGAATATTTATTTATTTAGAGAATATTTTTACTTTTTTTTTATGCACAAAACAGAGCTAGCCGTCATTGTAAGATTTGATCCGAAGATATTGATGTTCCTGAACCGGAATGTGGTATTTTTAGAAGAAGATATCCAAGGTTCAACTGATGGTATTTCTAATTTACATTATAGAAATGTGATGGACGTCGATCGAACATCTTTTAGACTATCCTAACGAGAATAATGCAGTTATGGAATCTCCTAACGATGAAGAAATTATTGATTCACTAGTAAATGATGACAATGATCCTGAACTAGATGATAGTAGCGTCATACCAAATGTGTAATCCAAATTAAGAGGCCTTTCAAGCGATGCTCACCATAAAAAATTACTTGCTACAACACGAGCAAAATATTCCAGAAATTGTGCAAGCATTACATAAAATTAAGGATGGGATGCATTTTGGTTTGGGTGGAAGGAAAAAAAAATCAACCATAAATGTATTTTTTGAGAATTAACTTCATATTTTGGTTATTTCTACATATATTTTTGTGTAAAATTTAGTAATTATGTATTATGGTATATATATATATATATATATATATATATACTTTAGTGATTATTCGTTTATGTTTCTATAGGGGCTTTAAGGACTCAATTTTTATTTATTTATTAATGCATTAGGCAAGGTTATTCATTTATCCATTTTTCCCAAGTCAGGATCAGAGAAAAATATTCATTTGGCAAGGTTATTCATTTACGGAACATTCATTTATCGAGGTTGTACTGTATTAACACATCTTAAATAAGGGTTTTTCTGATAATTGGATTTAATTCAAAATGATTTTTTTGTCTTATCTACTGGGCATCAAATAATTTTTGGAGACCTCAATTAAACCAGGAATGTTTAGTCCCGCAAATAACAAAATTTGGTCCCTCCTAGTAGCTATCAAATGTCTGGAAACACTCTCCTCTTCTTCTTCCGCCATTTATCTCATACTCTGTAAAAAAAACACTCATTCTGAAAACTATAAGACGTGTTTTATGACCACCATAGAAAACTACAAAATGAAAGAACATCACCACAACAGGAAGAACACCACCACTGAATCACATCAAAATAACAAGAACTCTCAAAGAATACAAGAAAATCAAAGAACAGTACCAGATTCAAAACAAAATAACCAAATCAGTACTAAAAGAAATCAAAATATCATTGCTCCAACTCACAATCTGATAATAATATTTTTCACAAAATCAACTGCCACAAGTTCTTATCCAGGCTACTCCAAACTTCTATGACTCAGACTATTACTGCAACATAAATCCTTGTAAAAAAAGAAAGTTAAAACTTCTAAGAGAATATGATTCCAATAACCTAAATTTCCATTTTAGAAAGAAACCCATCCTGATAAATCTCTGCTACATACCCTCCTCTTCATCCATCAATACATCTTTGATCAGATAACCTAGGTTCCGTGAAGGAGTCATTATCTTCCGCTGCGTCTCAAACTTAGCCTCCCAACCATTTGCCTTACTCCGATAAGCCACTGTCTCTAACACAAGATCATCTTTTCTTTCATCATCGCTTATACTGATTATCTCCACTACTTATTCCTCTTCTAGATCCCCGTATTCTCCTGGTGATCCCACAACCTCGACAATGAAACATGGGAAGTTTATTGGAAGTAACTCTCCATTAGGTAAAACGATCATCTCTGTTTTTTCGGTAGGTACCCAACCTTCCATTGCCAGAGTGGTATCCCTCTTTTCGCTGCCAGACTTTTTCTTCCCTCTTATAGATTTTCCATCTCCTGGGGTCGAGCTCTCAGCCTCCCTCCCTTTCCTCTTATCACTTCCTGTCATTTTCCTGAAAATCTCTTTTTTCCTCCCTCTCTTCTCTTATTTCTACCTCCAAGATTATTCGCTCAATGAAGAATGAAATTCCATCATGTTCCTTTTAAATAATCACCAAAGTAATCCTCTGTCCTCTCTTATTGGCAGGGTGTACTCAGGTTCAATGGCTTTTCCCGGCATCCCATCCATCCACCGGAACTCAGGCATCAAAGGTATTTTGATAACTTCCTTGAAGATCAAAGCTGACAAAAACAAAAGGTTTTTCAGTTTGGAAGACAATGAGACAAATTTTGGATATCCGAAAAACGTTGTTCAAAACTCTCATTCCATTTTAGGCTTATCCAACAAAACATCTCAAGTTTATTTCTGCAGAAGTCTCAATGACCTCATGCCCTTTCCCTGTCTACCAACCTGGAAAATCTACAATCTCTTCTATAATTTTCCGAATGACATGTGTGAATTAAATGCTCGTAGTACGATCTCTGTCCTTGAACCCATGTGGCCTTTTGTCCTGACCATAAATTTGTACCCATTCACAATTTCAAATTGCGGAAAGAGACAGCACAATAAAACTTTCCGCGCAAGAATCTACATATATACTCTAATTCTCCTTACCCCCAAAAACCAAAAAACATCTTCTCAAAGATCTACCTCCCTTCACCTTACTTATCCTTTACTCCTGATATGGATGTCTCAATCTGTTCCCCCTCGGTGGTTGGTATTACAACATCTATGGAAAATTGCTTCAATCTCCCGGATTCGCTAAGACCAGTAGTGATTCTAAACCTAAATCTGCTTAAACCAAAACCTCTTCAAGATAATTCCCAATGTGTATGGAAAACTCCACAACACAACAAATGTTTCTATACTAAAGCAGTTCACTACATATACAGATTCTGGGTTCTGAAAGGAGAATTTCTAATCACTTCATTTCAAAGAAAAAGAAACTATTTCCTTCTATGGTTTAAAGATCTAAGAGATTTCAATTCTGTTTTCTTCCCAAAAACTTGGATGATCAACGGGTCTATTCTTTTAATGGTTCCTATTCCAAACTCAGATATCAACTCCATTCAATAAAATGAGTTTGATAAAGTTATGATTGGTATTCACCTTAAAAGAAAGTACCTAACAAATACATTACTGATGCAGCATTGAAAGTTATCTTGAAGACAGCTGGAAGAATGATTATATTCAAAAACCCATATGGAAAAGAATTTTATGAGAAAAATATTGAGGCACTTGTTGACATCAAGGTCAATCATCGTCTCCCTTATGGATATGACTGTCTTGTCAAAGGATTCAAGAACTGGATTGAATTCTCTTATACTCTCTTTCCTTTCAAACTGTTACAGTTCTGTAGAACCCTTGATCATAATAAAGATCAGTGTTTCTCCAAAAGAAGAGATCTCGTAGCTTCTAATCTTATCTCCAGTCCTACCCCCACCCCCATTGCAAACCCAACTCCCTCGAACATCAATACTCAAGCAGACAAGGGTAAAACTCTTATGTTCTCAACTTCTAGCTCCCAAAGACTCATAATGCCTATGTCAACTGAGGGAATGACACCTTTCACCCCCAAACTCTTTTTAGGCCAACCCCTAAATCCATCTCTGGGTGGTGTCATCCCTCTCCTGTAATCCCAAATATCATCCATAATCAAAATCTAATTCAACAGTAAACCTGGAATTCTCAGATATCCTCACTCAACCCCTCTCAAAAAATCCCTATGGGAAATTCTTTGGCTCATAGTATAAGCCCTAGATTTCTTTCCCCATTCACATATTTCACACCCCCTTAGATCGATACCACTCATCTCGGTCAGTTGATCATACCCAGGCCTCTGACCCATCCAATTAATACAACCCATACTACCCTCAGGTCCACTATCCAAACTCAACCACTGGATTCTGAATCAACTCAACTGCCAACTCCGATTTATCCTACGAGTTTTGAACCGATTTAGTGGATCAATGGAATTCCAATTCAAATTATTTCCTTCCTCTCCATCCCTAACACTCAACAAATCACACCCTCTATTCCCTCCAATCTCATTCCCCCTTTGTATGCTGATAAACTTCCTGGTTTTTCTATATCCACGAACCCCCCAAGGATTTGTTCAAGAAATAAAGGTACCAAAACCTCAACCATCACTCAAAATCAGACTCCCACCTCCACCCCCAAAAGGAAAACCATATCTCACACATCTCCTTCTCACTAAGGAAAAAAAAACCAAAGCCGATTTTCCATCTCAACTTCCCACCTCTTCCCTTACCAAAAGTTTTGAGAAAAATTCGAAATCTATCAATCTCTCTTTCTATTTTGGATATGCAACTATAAAAGTCAAGCAAAAGAAATTTCAAAAAGCTTATGCTCGAAAGAGGAATTTGTCCACCAAATTAAATTTGGGAAACGCTAATGATGGGAATACCGAGAATCGTGCCTTTGAAGTTGATGATACACCCCCGCCTTCAGGTGAAAATCAGGTATTTTTTATTCATTTCGTCATTGAAATTAAAAATGATGCCCTCATTTCCTTTCACTCCCCGTATTGCTGTCTGAATGTCCCTTGCCTTATCCTGTACCATTATCACATGCTTGTTCTAAACTACCCAACTATTTCTTATTTTTGGCAATTTATTAGGATTCTCTTCTGGAACTTCCAAGGTCTTAGATCTAAAGCTACTAGGCAACAACTTAGAAAATCTATGATCCAAACCAATCCCAATTTAATCTTCCTGTCAGAAACAAAAAACCAAAGTGAATTTGTTATTGGAGTTATGAATAGTCTTCAATTTTATAACTTATCCATTCAAAACCCTGTGGGCCTTTGAAGGGATTACTGTTGCCTGGGACTCAAGCATCAAAGTCTCCATCTAGCACAAAGATATTAATCAAATAGATTGCTCAATTTAGAATGAACACTCTAAGCCTGAATGAATTAACTTGTATGTATGGAAGGCCATACAATGATGTTAGAAAACAAATTTCTTGGCCTAGGATCAAAAGTCTGAGAGATTCTATTACCATCCCTTGGTTAGTAATTGGAGACCTTAATGTTATTCTCTCTTCTAATGAGAAAAGGGGTGGGAATTCTGCTAATAGAGCTAGTATTAGAGATTTTATCACTCTGTTCAACAACTGCGGTCTTAGAGATGTTGGTTTTATATGATTTTCATTCACCTGGTCAAATCAACAATCTGGCCTTGGTCTCATTGAAGAAATACTAGATAGAGGATTAGCAAATGGCAACTGATTCACTCTCTTCCCAAATGCCAAAATCAGGCATCTTCCTCAAAAGATTTTGATCACTCCTCCCTCCTCTTTTCTACATAAATTCAATCTCATTCCTCAAAAAAATCCTTCAAATACTTTGGTTTCTTCCAAAACGAATAAGCTTGCAGGGATATTATAGCCCTCAACTGGAACCACCAATTTCCAGGCTCTCATGCTTACAAGTTTTCTTCTAAACTCCAACTTTTAGAAATGAGGTTAGCCTCTGGAACAGGAAACATTTTGGCATGATCCAGGATAAAATATCCAGGTTAACAAATCTTCATAATTATATTCTTGTTGATCTCACAAACAGGTTAGACAATCCCCATCTCACCAGAGTTAAGGCTGACTTAAGAAAATACTATAATCTTAAGGAGGAACTATGGAAAGTGAAGGGAACGAAAAATTCTTCCAGTTAGGGGATAGGAACACCATATTTTTTTCATAAGAATGCTATCATTAGGCAAAGAAGGAAAAACATAGTTGGTCTGTATAATGAGAATAATAATTGGATTGAAGGATCTGACAACATTGCTGATTGTCTCAACTCCCACTTTGAAACCCTTCTGGCCACCTCCTCCCCAACATTAATCTGAATATAATCAAACTCATACCCAACTTAATAACTTCTGAAGAAAACATCAACCTCATTAAGTCACCAACTTTCCCTGAAGTTGAAGAGGCCATCTTTGGGATGGTTCCAAATGCAAATTTTGGACCTGATAGTTTCCCATCTTGCTTCTACCAACAAAATTGGAACATAATTGGTCCTAACATTGTCAAAACTGTCCAAATTGTTTTCTCTAGTGGCCACATGCTCACAAAACTGAACCAAATTTTCATTTTCCCATACCTAAAGTTCCCCATCAAACCTCCCCATATGATTACAAACCTATTAGCATGTGCAAATTTATCTAAAATATTATTTCTAAAGTCCTAGCTAATAGGCTCAAACCCCTTCCTGAAAAACCCATCTCTCCTTATCAATCAACTTTTGACAAAGAAAGATTTATCTCAGATAATATCCTAATTGCTCATGAGATAGTTCATACATGAGGAAACATAAAGGGAAAGGGGAACTTATGGGTCTTAATATAGACATGTCCAAGGCCTTTGGTAGGGTAGAATGGAACTTCTTATTAGATGTTTTGAAATAAATGGGGTTTGGAAATGAATGGTGCAACTTAATCCATCAATAGATATGCACTAGCTCATATGTCATCCTAGTCAATGGCTCTCCGAGCTCTTACTTCAAAACCTCTAAGGGCCTGAGGCAAGGTGATCCCCTCATACCCAATTTTTTTATCCTTTGTATGAAGTCTTTCTCCAGAACTATCTCCAATGTTGAACAAAATGGTCTTATCTCTGGTATTAAAATTAACACAATTTTGAACACAATTGTCCTCCTATTAGTCATCTTCTCTTTGCAGATGACTGTTTGATATTTGCCAAAGCCACTACAACGCAAAGCACTAACCTGCTTAAGATTCTCACTGATTATGGGAAGTCATCTGGTCAGATGATCAACTTTTTCAAATCAGGGATATTCTTTTCCCTAAGACTCAACCGTGCTCAAGGGAAAGAGAAGATAAGAATGGATGACAAATACTTGGGAGGCCCTCTGTTTACTAAAAAATCCAAATAGCTGATTTTGATTCCTTAGTGGACAAAGTGGATACCAGATTAAGTGGCTGGAAATATAAAGCCCTCTCTCCAGCAGGAAGGGGAGTCCTAGCAAAAACAACCCTTGAATCAATACCCACTTATACCATGTCTTCTTTCATAATACCCAAGACAGTAACAAAGAGAATAAACAACAAAATGAAAGACTACTAGTGGGGAAAGCTAGGTCCCAACAAGGGCCTATACATAAAAAGGTTGGAAGATCTTATGCAAGAGCAAGGACAAAGGGGGTAATGGTCTGTCTGAAGGAGCCTAGAAAACCTAACTTATCCCTGATTGCAAAGAATGGATGGCGACTCTTTCAACAACCTAACTCTATCTATACTAAGATCATGAAGGGAATATACTATCCTAATTCAAATCTTTTCCATTCTAATTGTAACAACGCTTCTTCTTGGGCCTGGAAAGGAGCTCACAAAGGTCTTATGATGATTAAGGAATTCAATATCTGGGAAGTTAGCAATGGGGAGAGTATCTTTATCTGGAAAGACAATTGGATCCCAGTTCTGTAAGGTCCTCTTGAGAATGCTCCCATATGAACCAATCCCAGTAATCCCAACTCTAACCTGGTCTCTACCTTGTTCTCTGAATATGGGTTGAACATTCAACTTCTCCATAACCTCTTCAGCGAAGATATTGTGTAGAAAATCATCACCCTATCCCCTAATAAGGAAAAAGGGGACACTCTAAGATGGGAAGATAATAATCAAGGCTCCTTCTCAAGCAAATCTTTATATAATATCCTTGATATGAAAAAACCTCAAGAAGAAGATAGAACAAAAAAACAAATTTGGAAAACGGGGGTTCTGCCGAGGATACAATACTTCATCTGGAAACTGGAAACCAAGATCATCCCTTTTAAAGCCTCTCTTTCGGTCTTCATATCCCACATTGAACCTAAATTTTTATGTGCAATACCTCTCATGAAACTGGTGAACATCTTCTCATGTGAAACTGGTAAACACCTTCTCATGTCATGTGCCTTAAGTAAAGTAGTTTGGTATCTCTGTTATTTACACCTTGACTCAGCTACTAATGGACACTCAAACCTACCAGACTGGTGCAACTCCTGGTTTAATAATTTTCACCCTCAAACCCATCTAGGCCCCTGGTCTGAATATGTTCCACAATATGTTTGTACATATAGAAAGCAAGGTGTAAAGTAAACTTTCAACATACTAAACCAAATCTAAGTTTCACTGCCAGTTCAATCATCAATCATCTAACTGATCAAATGAAGAGCCTAGTCCAGGTAAAAAATCCGAGGCCTCACAATCAAAGAACTATAATCCCAGAATTAGTTCATCAACCCATAAATCCACCTGAAAACTTAGTAAAAATCATATAAAGTTCTTATTTCAATCATACCACTGGTCTCACTGGATTTAGAATTTCAATTCTAGGCAGGCAATGAGAAACTCTTGGGAGACATGCCTCTAGAGGAAGGACCCATGGCAGGACAGAAGGAGACTGTGCAGCCGCAATGGAAGCTTTAGTATGGGCAGAGCAACTCCAATTCAAGCATTTTTTCCTACAGGGTTGGAACTCTCAAATCACACAAGCTCTACAAGGCAACAAGGAAAGCACAGGATGGAGAATGAACAGTAAAGTTGAAGCCCTGAGAGAAAAACTAAGCTCTTGATTAAGTTTTTTGCAAGACTTCCAAGTCGCCTATTACTTTAGACACTCGTAATCTTTCTGTAATAGGTAGTAATGAGAAAATCCCACGAAGTAGGGTGAGCAACACTCTATCAAACAATTTGTAATTCTTTTCTTTGTTATATAAAAATATGTCCAAAAATATTTTCTTCGTAACTCGCATAGTCCTGGCACTCGTCCCCACACTCACATATTCTCCAACTTTAGTCACCGTCGGTGTCTATTGTAGAATTTGATCCATGTTCCCTATATCCTCGTCTGAATCAATATGTATTCCATCTCCTTCCGAGACATTATTGTTTCAATATACACTCTTCTAGTCATATCTTTATCTTTTTCTTTTTCTTTTCTTTTATATCGAGTGCAAGACGTGATTTTATGCTTATGCTGGGAGTAAGGTTTTAGTGCTCACGTGTAAAGTGAGGCTTTAAATGCTTACATCATGAAAGGATAAGCTTTGAGGGGTCTGAACAATCCACATTTGGGATATCCACGCGTGTTGTTTAATACGAGGTATCACATATCTCGTATCCAAACAAAGTTATTGCGGTTGCGGTTCCTATTTCATAATTAGATCGTTGAAAACTCTTCTTTTGGTGCCAACCCCTGGGTCACTTCTGTCAGACCTGAAGATGCAACCTTTCTCGCTATCATCATTGATACTATCCTTCATCTCATGCTAATGCACATGAGCCAAGACCACTATTCTTAGTAGATATAGCATTTTCCAATTAAGAGAGATGTCAGCAAGCAATTCCAAATTATGTTTTATTTTATTTTGATAAAAAAAGTAATTCCAATTTAAAACTACGGTAAATTTTTTTTGGATAGAAAATACCAATCTCAAAGTCATACATGTGAATTAGAAAAGAAAATAGGTAGAGGTGGTTAAACTTTGAGGTGATTGAAACCAAAGGGATATCAAAAGGAAATCAGAAGGCAATCAAGGGATAGATCACACACAAAAAAGATCAGAAGGGATAGACTTTATCTCATGTGTTCCCAAATAAAAGCAACGGCATCCAATATATCTTCGATCAATTTAGTCCTCTGTTGGCACTTGGCACTTGGCACTGGCAGATGCCCATGCTAGTTTTATGCGATCATGAATAACCTGTTTTTATTCTGCTTTTGTTGTATTAAAATATTAGGTCAAAATACCCAGTCCACAAATTCTTCTATCCAAAAAGGCATTCAGTTTTAGTCAACATTGGTCAATTTAGTTGTGATTGTGTGTATAAAATAGGGAAAATACTCCATTAAAAGTAGATCGGTGTTGATGATGACCACAAGCCTCAACTCAATTATTTCACTATTGGAAATACTATAAACAGAATTTGCACTTTGGAACTATCTTATAGCTTTAACCGCATTTTTAAATTAAATGACTAATAACACACTAGCTAGTGCATTACATTAGCTAATGATTTTCCGAATGATTTGACATTTATTTTTTAAAGAGAATTTTGTCGTAACGCTACTGAATTTGGTATGATTTGAAAAAAAGCTACCCAATTTTCCCAATTAAGGGTACGGGGAATTAGTAATTTAACGAGTTTACATATCAACTTCGAATGAGTTTGAATGAGCTAAAGTTTTTGATTAAAATGACGCTTTACAAAGGAGAAAAGAGGGAAAACCAACAACTATACAAGAGACCAATTATTTACAAACGGGACTTATCAATACGAATAGGCTATTCGGTGTTCTCGATAATGGAGAATTCCCTGGTAAAGTGAAGAACGATTCGTTTGCATTGCCCCGGAGATTCCTGTCTTCAAACTGATAATCTTGATTATTCCTACATGTTCCGCTACTGATGTTCTCACCATTCGTTACAACTCGAACAACCACATCATCAGCGAAGCGAACTTTCTTCATCTTCTTTTCCTTTTCTCTTGTGCTCTTCTTATCTACATGAATGAAAAAACTATATCAACAACAAAGGGATAATAAGAGAGAAAATACAAGAGATGAAACTCAACGTACCTGCAGATAAACAAGGTCTTAATATTTGTGGGTTCGGCTTAGAATTTTGATCAACCAATATTCTTGAAGTAGAAATTAGAGCCTTTTGCTTGTATAAGGTAATCAAGACAACGGAGACGGAGATTGCCATGGCAGTAGCTAAGGCTAAACCTTGTGAACTCATTATTGAAGCCATCAAAGAAGTAGAAATAAAGTGAAACACAAAGAAAATCTGTAATCTGATGGGCTTGAAAATAATTTGATGGTTCAGTTTATATATGCAATCAAAACCTCAAAGTGTAAATAATGGAAACAAAAAGGTCGAAATGGAAGAGTTTATATGCTTGAGTCTCATATGTGAATGAGTCTTAACCAATCAATGTGTTAATAATGGGATGGTGGATCAAAGCTATTGATGACCCATTTCTTAGACAAGTGAGGATAACCACATAATTCCACTTTTGGGTTCTCAAATGGTTAGGATTGTGTTGTTGTCTTCACCTTTCTTCGAAGTGGGCAAACAAAATACGTAAGAGTGGGGAACTTTTATCTTGTAGTGTAGTAATCATAATAAAGTAGTCAAAATATATTAAAGAGTGAAGAGAATCACATTCAACGGTCAGAAAGAAAAAAGTCCATTTGCCTTTTGAATGAGCTATAGTAATCACAAAAAGAACTCAACTTAAGAAAGCTTTCAAGAGATATAAGTTCAGGATGATTTACTTCTCTGCATTGAATTGCAGGAGTCTTCTTGTGTATTTATATACTAGATGACTGCCGCAGCAGTGGATGCCGACCGAAATTTCAAACTTATTTGAATAAATCTAATTTATTATATTTTAGTATTTTATGACGGTCTTAAAAATATTAGCAACAGATATAAACGTTTCCATCTGTTCTGGTTGAATATTAAGTTCATCAGTTAGTAACGTTTATAAATGATACCTACGAATGTTGTTATTCAATTTTAATTTAAAGCATTTGAAGACGAAATCAACCCGCTTAGATCTATTCGACTAATTTAAACAATAATTGAGATCTGGAAATATCTGATTAGGAAATCAATTTCGAAAAAAAAAATGATCTAATTCGATTGAGTTTGATAAAATAAAAAAAATAATTACACCACACTTTTTTGATTTTTTCAGTTTGAATCAATTAAAGACCAAAATTAGATACCGTAAGGATCCTACGACACTATGATAAAAAGTTGGGTCGAAGAAGGAAGGGTCGTTATTGTCCAGTAAACGAGCACTACTGCCCATTGGAGTAGTAATATGCTTTACCCCTTCCATATTGGTTTTCTTTAATAAACCAACAATATGGTTTCTTTGTTGTAAGAACATTCAGGTAGTATCACGAGTGGCCTCAACACCTAGAAAATAGGACAATTCGCCAAGGTCCTTAACAACAAATTCATCTTGTAATTGTTTGATGATGTCCTTGATGATTGTATCGGATGACGCTATCACCAAAGTACCATCAACGTAAATCAAGATATAAGCAATGTGAGTGGAAGTAATACGAACAAACAATGGAGTATCTTCCTTGAGCTGACAAATCCAGGCACGCGACGCTTGCGTAAGACCATACAAGGATTTGTGTAGGCGGCAAATGTGATCTGGAAAACGAGAATCAACATAACCCGGTAGTTGTTTCATATACACCTCCTCCTCTAAAACACCGTGAAAAAACACATTCTATACATCTAATTAATACACATGCCAAGAACGACTAATGTCAATAGAAAAAACTGCCCGAGTAGTACAAGGCTTAACTACTGGCCTGAAAGTTTTCGAGTAGTCTACACCTTCTTGATGATTGTAACCCTTGTCCACTAATTGTGCCTTATAGCGCTCAGTAGTCCTATCATCCTTTCTTTTGATATGATATACCCACTTACATCTAACGATATTTTGTGAGGAATAAGGGGGAACAGTATTCCATCTACCATTGCGAAAAAAAGCATTAAATTTAGCATCCATGGAAGCCTGCCATTTTGGGTTGTCTTTAAATTGTCGTAATAAGTAGGTTCAACAACATTTGTACTAACAATTTGATGTCGGGAAGCTTTCATGGATTATAATTTTTGGTTTAAAAACTCTTTTCTTGGACCGTGTTTCCACTTTCCATAGGGTGATCATTGGCAGTGGCAGGGTGAATCACCACCTGTAGGTAAAGTTTGATTAGGTGGAGATGAAGGTATGTCTTGAGGATGCAAATTACCACCTGTATGTTTGGTTGTATTAAGTGGAGCTGTGGAGGTGAAATGAATTAGATTGGGATGAGTTTACATGAGTGTGAGGGACATGTGATAGTATTGTGGTAGGTGAGGGTGGTTCAGGTGATGATAGATGAAACAATGAAGTATGGACCATAGAGAGGGGGGAAAGGAAGAGCCATAATTTATCTTTATGGATGATGATTCACGAAAATGTTGATGGTGAGTTTTTTATAAAGGCAAAAATCGTAAAAATATATTTTCTAGTCATTATAAGAAATATAAAATTTAGGTATATTTTTATTTTACAAGGAAATTAAGAATATACTGATAATAATATATACTCGTACTTGCGATTTTCTCTCTCTCTCTCTCTATATATATATATTGTATGTGTGTTTCATCCATGGAGCAAAATAGTAGTGTTACTAATGGTTTGATCCATAGAAGTTCTTGCCTCCTCATCACCTCTTTGTTCTTTCTCGTCTTCAACCTAAAACGTCACTTCAATAAGTTAGAATGCTCCAAACACATGAACTCAAATACAAGTTATAAAATTCAGAGCACAAGTGAATTTATGATATGATAATTCACTATAAAACATTCATGAAGGGGGTACATGGTCCAAAAGCATAACAAGGTGTTTTCACAACAATCAAGTTAGGAACGTTTTACACTATGATTTACGGGTTAAAAAACTGCGGATAATGGAAAAACGTTCATTTATGTTTCTACTACAACATATTAAAAGGGAACGCTAATCGGATAAACGATCTAGGAGATATGACCCGAACATTGAACCATGTCGCAACTAAAAATTGTCATAATTTTTCCTGAAATTATACTGTCATGCCGTTTTGGCCCACCAGACAAGCTTAAAATCCAAAAAAAAATCTCATCAGAAGATATATGGTGTTTATGCGATTCCAAATTGGGGTTGACCATCGAAAACGGACATTGTATGAAGATTCTAAAGCGTTTTTACTAAAGTGTCCCATGTCTCAGATTTTCTGACGGTGAAGTGGAACGAAATTCTCCATTCACTCACAAGTATTTTTATTCATTCCACAATTCAAATACCAAGTCAACAAACCAAACTTGCACAACTAAACAAGCTTCTAGTGTTGTTCGAGAAAGTCCCAACGTCTGGATAAGCAAGCTTCCCTGTCTGGACGAGCAAGCTTTCCGTGTCTGGCCAATTTTTATGTT
Organism: Papaver californicum; assembly: GCA_023531435.1. NCBI lineage: Eukaryota > Viridiplantae > Streptophyta > Magnoliopsida > Ranunculales > Papaveraceae > Papaver > Papaver californicum. Next base: position 4,003,988 of record JAJJMC010023397.1, read on the forward strand.
TGACCAACTTTTGTGTCTGGCCAAGCGCACACCCATACTCTACCTACATACCAAGTCAGTGTCGTGCTGAATACAAAGTTAAAGCTCTAATTGGATAACCCCTAGCTTTGGACGAGCTTGAAGTACATATCTCTAAGGTTGGTCACACAAAAAAACAACAACCAATGTACGAGATACAAAGAAACCCTATTTTGTTCATAAAGAACTGACCGTGAAAGGTTTTTATTGTTTTCCAAACTTGGACGACCAAATATCTTCCCTTGTTTGGCAAAGTTGGCCAACCAACTTGGTCGGATAAGCTATTTTTCGTGTCTGGCCAAGTTGGCCAGCCCAAACTTAGCTACCGTTGTTAATTAGTGTGGTCATAGCCTGTCATAGCTAATTAGTGTGGTCATAACATGTTTTGTGTAGTCTATGACATGGCCGTATGTGCCATGAGATATACAACTGACTGCTAGCGTCTTTACATAAGATCTACGTTGTTAGCCTATTTTACATAAAATATGATTTTCAATATATGAAATGCCTGAAACCATTTTTAACATACATAGCTTGCCATATGCGACTGGTCATGTGTGTTATACCATTTATGGATGACCTCTAATGTCTTGGAAGACCTATACGGTAAGTCTAATTCTATTTAAATATGGCTTGCCACATGCGATGGGCCACTAGTTCCTTAACGCATTGACTTGTCATACACGGATGACCTACGTGGCTTACCACATACAACTGACTACCAGCGTCTTAGCGCAAGACTGACACGATAAGCCTTATTTCCATTAAACTTGACTTGTCATACGCGACCTTTCACGTATATCGTGACATACGTGACTTGATATATATATATAATTTTTGTTATATATATTTATTTTATACGGCTGACCGTGAGTGGCTTACCATGGAGTCTGGCAAAGAATGTTTTATTTCATATGGCTTAATGTAGACGTCATGCTAAATATACTTAACCACTTTAGTAATCATGTAATTCCTTTCTACCCCTTCACGACCATTCATCACCTCATGCTGATGTCATGAGGCGCAATACCTTCCTCACTCAATCCCAATTTCTGGTGTCACTCATTCACTAAGATATATCAATACTGATTGACACACCTGAGCTCTCACTTCTCATTTGAAATTTTCAAAGAATTGACATAAGGTCCATATAATACATATCTATTTTATTTTAATTATTCTCTACAAGTCTCACTAGTCTTGTCAGACTCATCGGTCATGTTTCTAGTCAGGTATGACAAGACGCAAGTAAACTGATTGACTAAGCAAGTCACATATGACCACCAGTGAATGTAATGGTCTGAGACGCGTCTTCAAAGAAAAGCTCAGGAGAATTACAACTGAGGAATGAAGGTATCCACGGGAGTCCCCTTCCTATTAGAAGTTTCACCCTCTCTGGAGAGCCGACCAACTAAATAGTTCAATCCTTGATGAAATGCATGTGTGAGCTTTTCCACTTCTCAAAGGATCAGCGTAAGAGTATTTTTAGTGATCTTAATCCAGTTGTGTTTAGAAAACGCTTTCCACCCTCTATTGAAGATACTCATGTTCAATTCCATCCTCCCCCGAAGGATATGGTCGACAAGAACAATGGAAGGCATGACCGAGGACTTCTCATCACGACGCGTCTCAAAGATGTTGAATCTAGAAAAACATTGGTCGATGCTATCATGGATGTTAATGTTATCACTGTCAAGACTCTCAAGGAAGCATGGATTACTCGACAAGAGGCTACACGCTCGCCAACAATAGTCAGAGACACTGAAGAGATGACCAGAAATATTTATGGGCACATCACACTTAGAGTAGAGGCGAGATTTACTCAAGTGGACACCAAATTTCATATCATCAAGGAGAAGCTCAATTATGATATGATCTTGGGACGTGCATGACTTCAACAATCAGAAACTTACCTGACAGCCCCACTTTCTTTGGCGCTAGAGTGATTTTAACAAGGTAGGGGATATCTTTCTTTTCATTTAAATTTAAATTGATACTGCCCTAATTGTGTTTTGATATGTTTTGGTCAAATTGAGTTTAGATTTTTGAACTTTCTTTGGTTTAGAATCATGGGTAGCTATCAAAGAACATCAATTCCATGTTTTGATAGTTTACTTTGATAGTTTTGAAAAAATATGGGTTTATGTTGTGAAATTGAGGATTTTTATTATAGCTCATGAAGATTTATAAATTGTTTAATTGGATACTTAATTCATGTCTAACAACTTTTGGAAAGAAACTTGCATGAATTGACCGTTATTCAATTTGTAAACCCTAGATTGTATGCTTTGATTATGATGATATCTTCAGTTCCGGCCGTTGGAATAATATTAAATTTCAGTATATTGTTCTTAGTAATGTTATTAAAGTACAATAAAAATTTGAAGACGATCGGGCATAGGGAATTATGAAAAATAGTAGACAAACTATGGATGTGTTCAGCAAAAGCGAATTATGAACAATCCGCTTATCATGATGTTTCTCTTTACTCATTTATTGGATGAATATAAATCTTTAGTATGATGTTTACTACTATGTAGGTAATTCTCTATAAAAATTTCATAACAACATTAGCATCTTAGATACCCCAAAGTATAAGAGAATCCTAGATGAATTCGACATGTGGGTAGAAAAATTAGTCATCCCGTGATGTATGTATCTTTTTAATTAATAGTTATAACTCAGTTATTTTTGGGTATGTGATTCTTAGTGATGTCAGAAAAACTCGATTAAAATTTCAGGATGATCATACTTGAGGAAGTGGCAAAAATTGTTGTATTGCATAGAAGCACACGGTATAATTTTTATAATATGATAGAATTTTGAAACTAAAACGAGGAACTTAGACTACATAGATTTTTTGATTTTTGGATATGAAGAACTCATTTTTGTGATGATTGAGATGTATAAATTATAAAACAAATGGATGATGGTAAATGCTCTAAATAGGGTTTTATACAGTTATGTCTCTTAGAATTCAGTCTCGTTGGAGCATATAAAATCACTCTTATCTCGATATATAACTGTTGTTTTTCTTTGAAATTTATATACAATGTCTTTCTATAGTGATGAATGTATGGTGGAAATATCGTTATAATCCGATCAACGAATCATTCTTCACTAGTTTATGATTGAAGTGATATCTTATGAACTATGACAACTGAATTCTATTGAGTGTTTATTTTCTTATGAATTCGTATTTGACTTCTTGGTACTTGGTAATTTGTGATGCCTTATACTATTTGTAGAATTCATAGAAACACCGATTTTTGATGAACTAAAATCGTGCTTCATCCCTTTTTGGGTGCGTAGGCAACCGCGTTGCGGTGCAACACGTGTGATAATAATACAACATGTAATTTGGACATCTTAATTCGAGTTGCTCATAAATTTGCTATAATTTATGGTTGCTAATTATTTTCGGTTTATTTTTATGTTCCATTGGGATTGGCAAATCTCATAATGGGTTAGTTGCGTACTCTGAACTTTAACAATGAAAAGTATATCAATTTTTTTAATTATTTTAATCCATCCAATGTACTTGGATTGAGTAAATTTGGCTTGGATTTAGATATACATGTAATATTTCGGGTTTTGGAATTTGGATTGTGGGTAAAAATCCATGCCCAAAATTTGGGGTGTTACACTCACGGAAACGACTGAGGCGGGTACTTCAAGATCTCAATGGGACGACGAAGTTCAAGTCCTCACTGATCGTCCACCACCGAGGAACCAAAAATATAATTTTGTCATGCGTGAGGATATGGATAGACTCCTGCAAAATCATGGTAAGGAATATCCATCATCATTCTATTAACACCACCTTCCTTACCCACTCGAGATCCAAAGGATCCCACTACCGAGAGGATACTCCTTTCCTACTTTCTCACTGTATGATAGGACTGGGAATGCCCGTGAGCCGTCTCCCAATTCTTGGAATCACTAGCAGAACATGAATACAATCATGTGCTACGTCTCAAGGAGTTCTCAAAATCTCTCACTGGAAGGGCATATACCTGGTACAACAACATTGCTCCCAACAACATCTCTGGTTGTGGAGAGATAATCAATGCATTTTATAAAAAGTATTTCTTCGTCTCCGAACAAATCACTCTGTCAGACATGGGAAGAATGTTCCAGATGAATAATGAGCACCCCAACGAATACGTGAAGAGGTTCAGGATTCAGGCTCTTGTATGTCATGATCAAAATGTGACAGAATACCGATTGGTGGAACTCTGTATCAATAGTATGATTCCTGTCTATCGCGCTTTCTTAGAAATTTATACTTTCAGACCTTCTCTGAGTTACATGAAGCCGTGGGAACTGACGACTAGTCAATAGGAAGTATGCCATTCAACCATCGATAGGTGTTGTCAGCAACGAATGAGCCAACAGGAAAGTTCTGTCTCAACAAGAGTCACAAACCAAGCGCCTCCCTTCAAATCCATCCACGGCCCCAGTTCCAACTCAAAGGTTAACCTCATCTCAAAACATGATCAAAACTCCAAGACAAACAGCAGTAACCATCACAACAACAACAGGAACAAGATGTGAAGACGAACATAATGTTTCAAGATTTTCCATTTCCAATGGAAGAGGTACTTGAATTGCCACCAATAACCCAGGAAATAAAAGATCTGAAATATTGATACTAAGTTGACTTCTGCCTTGCTAATAGGATTTTATGAAATTGCACTCAAAAGATGCATTTTATGGTTCTCATGTGTGCAGGTAGGAATGAAGATAGAAATCATGTACACGTTGAATGGTGGGAAGAATAAGAAAACTTCCAAATTATATTTTGCTATCCCATAGAAACGAGGGATGAAAATAATTTTTTTTTTATTATCTCTAAGAAAGGAAATCAACAACAATGTGAGGATGGGAATGCTTACTTACCTTCTCACCCGAACTACAATCAACACCACTCTCACAGTAAATAGAAACTTCTTCGATTTTTGGTCTTCAACTGTTGATGATGAACTCTTGAACTTTATAGAACTTCTACAAATTGTAACTCTTTCCTCAATTCCTTGTTGCTTGAAAATTCTTCATATATTCTTGTTCTTGCCCACGGCCTTATTGAATAAATACAAAATAAATATACACTAAATAAATATAAGACACTAATGTGGTTGTGGGAGAAGGAATTTACCACTTGATTCTTCACAAGTTGTATTATCTCGGTATCATAAACTTCATAAAAATTCATATTTTTGCTTTTCTTTGCACTTGGACTTAGTCTTCAATTTGGATATAGAATTCTTACTCCTCTTTTTGTTGCTTGCAAACCTTGACTGTATCCAAGTTTCTTCTTGATTTTGATGTCGCTCCGCTTGTTGATGATGATGTGTTTCTATTGCTGCTTTGTCGTGAGATGGGTGCCAAATGCAAACAAAACTACAATATAGAGTTAGCAATTCTGATGACACCCTCATGATTGATGGAATTAGCACTCAAGGGATCAAAAAGTAGTTCTGAAGGGGTGCGAGGTTGAGTGGATCATCATTCTACCCGGAATTATCTTAAGATGACACACATTCTAAAGATTTTTTTTTATACATACAAAGAATTGAAGGTTTGATGCCTCACTTGATGTAACAATAGGAAGTCTCCACTAATGATTAATCAACTTCTCTAATGTTGTATTCTTTATGCACCTAATTCACCACTGACGGTTTAAGTCCCTTTTTGTCGACTATTGCCTCTCAACAATTAAGAAACCTGAATATAGTTCTCTAATATATCTAAGTTCAGTTATTTCGGTAAGAACTTCGTATGTAAACTTAGCTAAAAGTATACTAAGTGACTCTAAAATCTCTAAAATTTGGAAAAATAGAAAAAATTTACCTAAAAGTGAAAACTCTAAGTAAAGGACTAAACACTTTAGATGCAAAATATGCAAATATTCCCCCACACTTAAACATTACATTGTCCTCAATGTAATTGACTCCTCCAATGTAAAATCAAGATGGGAAATCCTAACATGATATGAAAACTAATAAAAATTAAAAGCAAAAGATAGAAATACAAAACCAATGGGTTGCCTCCCATTCACTGTTAAGCTTAACATCCTCAGTCTGACCTTCTGGTTATCTTCTGTAAATCAACATTATGAAAATCTGGGGATCCACCCATACAACAATCTGCAGTTCTAATAACAATTTCGCACAATGATTAGTATAAGTTAAAAATATTGAAACTATTGCTTTTTAGGAGTTTCCCCCACACTTAATCTTTTCTACACTTGGAAGCGTATAAAGAACATAGAATACGAGAACTTCTTTGGGTTCCTCTTGGTGAACCTGCACAATGCTAGAATCAAACACATCTAGTAGTGGATAGTTAGAAGCAAAATAATTCTTAAGAATTTTGGTAGAACATATACCCAACCCTAAGTGATGTAGATCCTTAAAAATAGGGTAAACAACTCTTTGAGGAACTAATTCGATTGGGGGAAGAGAATCAAAAGATATAAAATCATGCAAGGGATTAGAAAAACCTTTTATGGGATCCCCGTCATTCTTAAATAACTCAAGTGAATTATTTACCTCATATGTGTTATGGTCCTCTATCAAACACTTTGAAAGCCATTCTTCAATATTTTCTGCTTCAACCAAAATATCATCATCATTATAATCCTTGGAAAGCTCAATCAGGTCTTCCATAGAATCAATCAATTTAGTTTCATTCTCAATCACCGTGTCTTCAACACTCTCCTCACCGAAATAGGGTCCTCTTAAAGAAAATTTTCCTCGGTGCAGGTCTTAAAATCTTTGTTTGAGTATGTTACACCATTTATAACAATAGATAGGTTATACCCAATCTCCTGCTTTTGAATAAGTGAAAGATCGTTATTATGATACGGAGTTGGAATAACTTCATCATTGTTATAAGGAATTTCCAAAGTTTGATCATCTTCGGAATCAAGGTCAACCTCATAATCTTTAATATCCCAACGACGTTGGAGTTCCATTTGTATTACCCTTTTAATTTCTTGCAGAGTCTTTTATGATGATCCATCTTCTTCCAGTTGATCATGTTGCTTAGAGTGTTTTCTTATGTTAATATGTTTTCAACATTTCTCACAATAGAGTCTCTAGACCACGTCTCTTCCCTTTGAATGGGTGAATGATCATAAATATGAGCAATATGAGTGGGTATAGATGTACTATCATAAGTTTTTAGTTCCAAACTCTCTAACATATGCACATTACTAGAAAATAACTGATTAAAAGTATAACTATCATCTCATCCTTGTGGTTGCTCACTTACATACCCACCGTAAGGTTGGTAGTTGTTATAAGAATGAGATTGAAAACCATATTGATTACCCTATTATATGCCTGATCTTGTGCACCGTGCATGTTATTTCTGTAAGGAAACATGACGACTCACAAGAAAGACGAAAAAAAACTACTAAAACCTAAAAAAGAAAAAGTGATACTTACAACCTGTTTTCAGAATTTACCTCCCGAATGAGAGTTGAACACCTTCAACGAGTTGTTAACACCACGAAAACCTAAGAAAACACTCTTAAAAAATGTGAAAAATTCTAAAACAAGCTAAAACAAATAACAAATCAATTAGCGACTTCTCCCCGGCAGCGGCGCCAAAATTTGATGTGTGCCGTAAGTGCAACAAATTACTCAAGATATTTTCCACTAATTAAATAGTAATATAATGGTAGTAAGGATCGTTCGCACAGAGAGTTGTGTAATTGATAAGTTATTTAGATTAGCAAAACTAGAATAAAGGTAAATATTAGGGGTGTGGTGGGGGGGGGGGGGGGTGAATTATGGATTAACTAAAACACAATACAAATACAATAAAAAAAAGATATGATTAGGGAGTCCTTCGCTGTTACTGATAGACATATTTATGTGTCTGATTTGTTCCCTATTTGTATATTGTTATCTCTCAATTTTTATATTAATATTGCTATTTATTATTTTTTTAGGTATTTTTTGAAGAATAAACAATCGTGGAAAAATTGACAAAAAATGTTAAAGGTACCCAATAAATTGATAAAAGAACCCACAAGAATGGATAAAGGCACCACGGTTTTGGTTAAAGGCACCTATCCTCTTTATTTCAAATATGAGGCTTGGCGGGAATTTTATATCTCTCGGTTATGAAGATTTACATGACGTGATTTGGAGAGTATTTCAAGTTTTAAGACAAGATATATTCTTGTCTTAATTAAGGATGTTTGTACGTGGTTAGGAAAATGAAAAGCAACAAATCTCGTGAGAGTCTTAAGAATGGATTTGTTGAGAAGATATTTCCACGATTGTGATAAAGAAACGGAGCAACAAAGAGGGAAACAAAATCATCGAATTAAAATCAAAATTAAGAATGGGAAAGAAAATAAAATTATCGAGAATATTTTTCATTAAATCTAAGATCTGTGGGAGGATTTCAATGAGATTTGGGGATTGATTGATGTTCTAATATAAATAGAGGAGTTGGGGGAAGCTGAATAGGAAGATGGCTTCTAGCCAGATCACAAGAAAAAATCCAAAAAAAAAAAGTTTGCAACTAGGGTTCTAGCCGAGTAGAAGAAGAAGAAGATAGCTTAAAATTGTCGCTGAAAACCGTTACTAAATCATTTGTATCCAACGGCTACAACTACAGTTTCTGTAACAATTCCTGCAACAGTTTAACACTTTAAATACAAAGAAAGGCTCTGTTTTATCAACTGCATCTGAAGTAAGTTGTTGAATCATTAATTATCCCAAATAAGTTTTTAATGTTTCAGCGACACAATTGGTCTGTTCTTTTTGTAATTTTTTATAAAATCATGAATAAAATATATTTTCTTTTATTCTTTTATGATGAGTAGCTAGAATCCTCACCTAGGGTTAAAGAGGAAGTCATATTTTGTTTGCTAGCATGTTATGATTATTTTCTATAGCATTTCTCTTGGTCCTATTTTCTTGATTCATAATGATAAAAATTTCTTCATGTGTCCTTTAATGCTTAAATAATCATTCTAAATATTCTTTTTAGAGAATAGTATTCTATAGTGAAGTAAATTGTTAATCTTTTGAGAAAAGTAATTAAACTAAAATTCCATATTTTCCAAAATGTAAATATTTTACCCGAAATCGTTTTGTATAATGTTTTGAGAAAATTATAGAGAATGGTTGTAAACATCTAGTATGCATAGTAGTGATGAAATCTTGAGTCCTAGGTTTTCTTTCATCTATTTATCATTTTTAGTATTTTAACCTTTTCTTAATTTAGAATAATATAACCCAACCAATTTTGTCATTAGCATATAAATTAATTAAAAATTAGGTTTTACAATTTTTAAAATCCCTGTGAACGAACCATACCTGCATACTGTATCATCGACAGCCGTGCACTTGCGGTATAATTAAAATCCCATCAGTTACCGAAACATTGACTGAATTAATATACTTATATATCTTTTGTTAGAATCGTTCATCACCAACCTTAGAATAGCAACTAGCACAATGTTATCCTCAAAACTCCTTGTATCACTGAATGCCAAAGCGTTCGAACACCAGGTTCTATCCAACTGAGCCACCAAGTAGTACCGTACTGAAGGTGTAACCCAATCGAATGCTTTAGGGTTTGCAAAGTTAGGTTGATCTTAGCATCATAACTCTTAGCACAAATTTATTTTTACTAGTGTTGTCTTCACATGCGATTGGTCCACAGAATCCCTATGTAAGGTCTCACATTCTCTACTTGTGCAACGACTTATTCAACAGTTACACGAATATCCTAACTGTTTAGTAGAAATAGAATAATCAACCGATTAATTTAGCGTGCACTCCAAATAATCTAAGAATCACTCATAAACCTTCGATATAGTAAAGACAAGTGACAATGATTAAATCTCCAAATAAACTTGTAGAACTAATAAAGCTTTACGTCTAGAATATTGAATTTATCCTTAATCAAAAAAAGATTGGATACTCATAGTACAAAAAAGAATAGTTTATCCCTAAAGGGGTAAACCCTAGGTTTAGATGTAGAAGTTGTGATATGAGAGGTATGAGTTATGTCTTGTTTGAGCCTTAGATGATTTCTTTCATAGTCTTCAATGATTGTCCCTCAAGTATCCTTTCTATAGGATTTAAAATCCTTCCAGGACCGTGTTTCCTTGAGTTAGAAGTCAATTTCGCATCCACATATGCCTCAGGTTTGGCTAATTCGGTTGGAACACTTACTAGATGAACATCTCTCTATAAGCTCTTCGAAATATTGATTTTTATGCTTCAGGTTCGGATGATTCGAGTATGGACTTTTCCAGCCGAATCTGACAAGTTATTTTTACTTTAGGTGAGTGTCAGGTCCATTGTCGGAAAAACCTCATTCTTTTTGCGTTGGATTAGTATTCTCGTTCTCTTCAAGATGATGATAATAAATCATGGATTTGAATAAGTTAAATTTGGGCTTGGATCCTTCTCCATTAGTAGACTCTACTTACTTGCTCATTCTAGCACTTTATAGCTCATTTTTGGATGATTCACCTATAAAAAGACATAAACTAGAAAAAAACATAATAAAAGGTAATATGCAAGAATTATAACAATATAGTATAAATTTGACACTAAAATCATATGAATTATGCACTTATCATAAGCACCAGTGTTATTCTGTTAGTAATGTTAAAGTAATGAATGTTGATTCATTCAGTAAATTTGATCGTATATGTAGCTGTTTGTGATGAGTTCATTCATATATATAGAGAGACAGGGATGAACACTTGTGCTGAAATTATTTGCAGAATTCTGAAGTTTAATGTCTCTGAGACCCGGGTTAGAGATGTAATATTTTACTATTTTAGCCTTGACAAAAACCCAACATCTACATTAGTCCCTTGCTTAGCGTGGAACGAATAATGTTGCATGGTAAGCACTAGAGTAGTAGTTGATTTGAAATTTGGATAGACAAGCGAGAAAACCATCTTGGATGGATAAGTAAAAATACAAGGTTAGACAACTAAGGCAATGGCTTGAAATTTAGACGGACAAGCAATGTCCACGGAGCTTGGACGGACAAACTAAATCAGGAGCTAACGTGGACAAGCTTACAGTTAAGGCTTAGGACTTAGATGCTAGACGAACATACCTTGGTTGGTAGGAAGGCGGACAAGCACATCTTGATAGCAGGACGGACAAGCATGATTTGAGATTCGACGGACGAATTGGAGCTGAAGGCGGACAAGATTTGTCGTGAGGATAGACGAGCTTTGGATTAGATGATGGACTGACAAGCCTTGGATGTGAGGACGGGTAAGCTTTGAAGGGAGGACAAGGGTGAAGCTATGTTTGGCTGGACGGACCAAGGGGAAGTCCGTTCCCTTCTCAGATTCGAAATAGTTATTTGATAAAAATGGAAAATTTGCTCTTCCCTTCTTTAAGAACGATCAAGAAAGCTTATATCTCCTCTTAAATATCACTACCCTCTGCTCAACTATCACGGTATCAACCGGCCATTAATAGTGAGGTAAGCTCTGTCTTGTCTCTTTTAGAAATGCGTACAGCTCCCAGATTGAGTTTATATATTTAAAAAAAAACTTCTTCGACGTTTATTTGAACTAATCAACATCTCTAAACCTTAGCTCTTGCAGGCCATTATTAGTTCACTTTAATTGCTCCAGAACATCGTCCACTCCACCAGTTTTTGCGGCCAGATAAGTTAGGGTTTCCCAAAATATTCACGTGAATTTATTTATTTACTTTGTCGTGAGTAATAACTCAAGTTTCTCTTGATGTTGGAAGCATTGCTTGCTTCTTGTGAGGGAGAGATGAGTCTAGTTGTTTCCTCTAATTCATCTGTGAAGCTACTAAAGACTCAACATCAACCAATAAATAGCATTAACGTCAGGTATGCATGCTTTTTATTTTCTCTGCTCCTTATTATTTTGTTGAAACAAAGATGAGCATCTATTAAAGACATCATGGATTTGAATGATAAGATTTTATGTTTCTACTATTGTATACAAAATTATCACTTCTGTTTTTTGTCTTCTTATACAGTTGAAATAATTAGAAGCATTCCCGTTAATTATATTGAGATGGCGCATGATGATAATGATGATTATGTCGCTATTATTGGTGAAAATAATAATTTTGGATCCGGGCATGCTAGGTATATATCGAATATAGATGATGAATTCTTTATATTTTCCAATGCTCCTGCAAAGTCTATCCTAGTCATGTTATGTGTGTCCTTGCAACCTTGGACAATGCTGCAGACCTCCAGTTAGTTGTTCATGAACATGTGATGCGGTTCTTCCTTCAGAAGGTAGAGTATGCTGATTCACCTATTGACTTTAAAATTTGTTAGTATCCTTTACAAGGATGGGATGGATGGTATAAGAATATTCTTGATAATGATCACGTCGTGGTTTTATTGAAGAAGGCACAAATTCATGAAGTTATCAAAGTATCTGGTCCTCATTGGATCAAGAAAGATATGCAGAGGATGACTACTCTTATCTCTAGGTGGTGTATACCCACTCATACTATTATATGCAGGTGAGGAGAGTTGAGTCACTTTAGAGGATGTGGTTATCTTGTTGCATCTTCTAGTTTCAGGGAATCTCGACCCTCATTTGGATGAAAATGAAGAGTGATTGTGTGCGTACTTAGTACAGAAGATAGTGGAGTATGATGGGAAGTCTAGAGCTGAAAAGTGTTTCTAGGTGGTAGCACAGTGGTGGATGAAGAAAGCAAAGTTAGGTCAAGTTTTAGATGACATATTGAGTATTGTCGCATTTTATGCCTGTAGCTGTCGAGAGAAGTATTTGATGATGATTCTTGCTTTAAGATGAAGCCTATAGTAATTCGTCTTTCTATTAAGCTAGAACAGGGTGTGTCCTTGCCTATATGTAGTTTATTATTCGGTTTTTATACACCCATCTTGACCCTTTAGTATTATATATGTGTGTCTCCTATGGTTTTATGGAAGTAGGGACATTCGTTCTTGTTACTATTTTTCAAGCATGGTTGTGGGAACATTTTAGAGATTATGCTCCTCATCCTCATGTTGTATTTACTGATAAGGATGATCTAGTGAGGATATCTCGTTGGACACAAAAATTTCCAAGGCCTAGTATGGAACTTATTACATTTTTAGATAGCGTGTCATCAATAGATTTTTGTTCTTGGGAACCACTCCCTTGTGTGGCTCAGTTGAATACTTTTGCTGCTGGTCATGATTATTTTTTTTATCATTTGGTGGTCATACTGTTGATGATAGGTAAATTAATTTTATGTTGAGTTGTACCCATGATTATCTTTTCTCAATATTTATGGGATCCTACAGGGTCGAATCTTATATATTAACAGGATGCTCGTCAGATGGGATTTGATCAAGATGTCACTGTTTGTTGTATCGCTTCTCCTTATGTGGATCGGTTGGGACTTACTTTATATTAAGGTTCTCGTGTGGAAGAAAAAAGTTTTTCGTTCTTAATTTATGGAAAAAAAAACAGTGATAACCCCATGGTACAGAAGGTAACGGCAAAGAGAGCTCGATTGTTTTCATAAATTCGTCCAAGAAGCACAAACAAAATCACGTGCTCTTCCTTCTACTGATGATCTGAAAAACCATCCTAGGTTGAAACCTCTTCCCGCTAGCAAATGTGTAGTTCTTTCTGAGCCAACTCGAGTAAGTATTCATAATTCTGTCTTTTCTTGTCATTCATATGTATATATATATATATATATATATATATATATAACATATTTATGGCTCTTCTTCACTAGAGAGGACGTTAGGTGAAGCCTCGAAATGGGAAGAAAAAAAATAAAAACACTGTGAAAGCCCCCAAACAGTAAAGATTAGATCGAAGAACTATGTAGGTGGAATCCGTACTGAGAGTGGCAGCAGAAGCAGAGACCAAAACTTGTAATTCTGATGTGAGTGATTTTCCATGTATAACTCTTTTATACTTTAAACGAGTATATTTTGCTGAAGTAGAATATTGAAGACTGTTTTTTTGTTGTTTTTAGGATGAAAATCTGTCTCATAATGAAGACGGTGATGGTTTCAAAACTCTTTCAGAAGATGATAAAAGTAGTCGTCCTACTTCAGAAGAAGAGGAGGATAATGGGTCAGAACGCAATCCTGGTGTTTCAAATAGCTCAGATCATGGACGAGTAAGTATTCATCTTGTATCCACCTTATAATTGCTTGAAAATACCATTTGCATGAATTAATAAATGAAAACTTGCGTGAAAATATGAATAATTTTGTGAAACTTCGTTGTTAGAAAAATTCATATATAAAGTCTTCACTGAAAACGCTGTAAAATCCTCATACGATATCTGTTTTTGATGATCTAACCAAAAAATTTGATTCCCAAGAGACCAGCTATCTCCTTACGCTGAGAAATTTGAGTTCCAGGGTCGTTTAGGGCCTCAAAAAGAAGAAAGAGAAAAAATTCAGGAACTTTTCAGTTGTGAGATAGTTGAATGTTTTGATCATATCTCTTAGATCGTTTGTCCGATTGATGTGATTTTTTAGTATGTTGTAGTGGAAATTCATACGAAAAAGTTTGTTATATAACTCATTCTTAGATTCATTACCAATTTCTCCTAGATTAAAACTTTTTACAGGGTAGTATGAAATTGCTTTTGACAAACTTGGTGTAAAAATGCACTTTTAGGCCTCTGGGACATTTGCTTGTGTCTTGAACGTCTAATGAAGGATATTCATGTCATTAGTTTACTTATACTCAGGAAATTCTAGTTGGTGCTTTAATCTCATGTTTGTCATCAATTGATTTATTGAGATGATGTTGCAGTGCAAGGGCAGAGTCGAACGTAATAGCATTGTAAAGGTAGTGATTGTGGACCAAGTCGAAAAAACTATTGTTCCCTCCCGTCAAAGTCATAAAGAATTCTTCTCTGACATGATTGTTGACGTGGAAAATCAAAGTGAAGGTGTTACAGAGAATGAAAAGGCCATAGTTGCGTCTGAATACCCTGGTGCAGGCCTTGCCTTTCATCATCCACTTATTGTGCCTCTTCCGAAACATGTGCTCATTGGCGGCTTCAGCATTCCAACAGAGTATGCTGAGTTATATACTCAAAATATGGAAGAAGTATGGAAACGTTGCCACCACTAAAAAGTATGAAGACCTCACCTTTCTGGCCTTTCGTGTGAGTGAAGTATTGCCTTCCATGCATGAGATGTGCGCCGTGACCAATGCTACTATTACTTAGTAGATGTTCGTGAAACGGAAATATCATTTGGATGCGTATGACCGGGTTTAATTCAACGTAGATTGGTTTGTTCGTGGAACTGATGTTGTCAAGGAGTCATAGATTGCAGCGCGTGTGATCCCTTCTTATGATCTCATCAAGCAAGAGGAGGAAGATGTTAATAGGTTGACTCAAGAGTTAGAGTTGAAGAAGGGTGCTCTCTAAGATATGAAAGAGGCCTTATCTAATAAGAATAAGCCATTGTTATCCAGTTTCCCTTAATATTTATTAAGAACTCTGCACTTTTATCTTTCTTTATTCTTGAGAGATGGTAGACTTGTTTGATTTTGATTTTGTTTTTTATTTGGATTTGAATAAGTGAATGTTTGGTAGATACGATTGCAAATATTTTTATTTTGGATCATCATGGATTTTGAATTAATAGAATTGAAATTTTATTACTGAAAGGGAATTTGATACTGTATGCAAATGCATTGCATACGTTTTGAAGAAATTGAAATTACAAATAAACTAAAAAAATATCCCTGGATGTTTCAGGCGTCAAATTCCTTCAGCCATTTCTCCTATATTGCTGCTTTTACCAAATTTCCATCTGCAGTTGTCAACTTGTAGTATCCACCAATGGTAGCTTTGGAAATCATAAATGGCCCGTCCCAGTCAGAGTTTGTCTTAGAGTGGCGATTACGTCTTGTTGACTTCATAACTAAATATCCTACTTGAAAAACATTAACCTTCGTTGTCTTGGATCTGAATATATGTCACTGACAAGGTTTCCTTCATCTCTGTGTCGATATTAGCATTCCATGCAGATGTGCGTGTTGGAATTTTCCTATGGTGGTTCTGTGGCATATATGGACATTCGTGTAGCATCACAGGGAAGTATCCATATTGTTCCTTACATGGTTGGACATCAGATGGGTGATGAATGTCTCAATACGATTTTCAACTTGAAGGGGAGTTGAATTCATCCACTTGGAAAAATATTAAAATTGTAAAGTTATTCATTCATAACGTCTGACTAGAGAAGAATTGAGTTTTCCAGTAAACTCAAGTCCCCAAGCATAAGAGGTGTGAGGGATGTTAATGGTAAAGAGATAATCTCAGTGATCTTTACTTGAGCGCAGTACCTTTCGACATATGATGTTACATCCTCTCCAGGATCCTTCTTAGTTGCCATCAAGTTTTGAAATTTTTCATGACACAGAAGGAAATCATCTGCTACAGCCTTCTTGTTAGGTACTGAGCTGTCTGCTTGAAGTGGGTGTTCCAGTGAAGATATCTGGTGAGTTTTAGTATTGTTACAGTATAGCTATGGACGTCCCAGGATCATGTCATAACCCATATCCTCCCTGGTTATGTAACATTTTGTTGTAGCACATGCAGAACCCATTTGCATTTCAAGATCGATGTGACCATAGGCATTCATATATTTTCTTTCAGGGTCTTGAATTGGGGTTGGCGCATGGACAACTGTACTATGTGTGATCCCTACAACTCGGAGTGTCTTGACAGGGATGATGTTGACCGTAGTGCCTGCATTGCTTAAGGTTCTTCCAAATTTAGTATCCATAAGGCTAGCGGAAGTGAGAATTCCTTAGTCACACTTTTCTCCATCTTTACTCATCTATGCAGGTTCACTGTGTGCTTTGTCTTCATTAAGTGGAGGTAGTCTCCTGCCATATATAATGTGATTAAGAGTAGTGAATAGATATTTTCCTTGCGCCTTTGAGAGGTAGAGAAGTTCACACACACGCTCCATCAGGGATTGAATTACTTGATTGGTGGGATCTATTGACATAGTAAAATGCCTGACAGGGAGAGGGTTCCTAAGTACACCTTCATTCCAAAGTTCAATTGTCCCGACTCAATCCTCTTTTTGAATATCCGCTTCAAGGCGTTACAATCACTTGTAGGGTGATTAACAAATATGTGGAAGCCACAATACTTAGTTTTCGCCATTTCTTGCTCTGTTGGTGGACGTCGTATGGGAGGTAGGTTGATTGCACCACCCTGAATCCAGACTCTTCTAAAAGCTCGATCACTTCTTCAATTGGAAAAAGGAAATATGTGGTTGATGGGGCTTCCATTGGTTGTTGCAGCCGACATTGAGCTTGTGGTAGGGCTACAACTGCTTGGTTAGCCCTTCGAGGTGGACGGACTACTGGTTGTGCTGGAGTTGGAATTGGTGCTGGTGCTACACGCTTGGACTGTGGCTATGGTGCTAAAGCTTTTCTCTTACCTCATTCAGCTACGACACCTACTGATGGATGTATATTGTACTGCCTTTGAGACGGACGCCGACTACTACGAGTCTCACGTACTTCTTCATTCTTGAAAGGTGACCTTGTTCTTTCTAGCAAGCAGATTTAGTAGTGGCCGGCCTTTTGGAAGCTTCATGTAACTCGGAGAATGTTTGAAAATACATATTCTCCATTATAACACGATAGACCGGTATCATATCATTGATGCAGAGTTCCACCAATTGAAGTTCAGTTACGTTGGGTCATGGAAGTCTAGTGCTAGGACTCTGAACTGCTTCACATAGTCATTGGGGTGTTCATTACTTCACTGAAACATCCTTCACAAATATGGCAATGTGACTTGTTCAGATACAAAGAAGTATTTTCTGTAGAATGCATAAACCATCTCACACCAGTTAAAAATATTGTTGGAAGCAATATTATTGTACCATTTGTACGCTCTTCTAGTGAGAGATTTGGAAAATTCTCTCAGACGCAACACATGATTGTACTCATGCTCCCCTAACGATTCCAAGAATCATGAAATATGTTCACGGGCATTCCCTGTTCCATCATAGAGTGAGAATGAAGAAGAGGAGTATCCTCTGTGAAAGGAAATCCTCTGTATTTCATATGGGTAGGGGGTTGGTGTTGATGAACAACAGACAAATTCTTCCTTTTGCAATTTTGGAGAAACCGTTCCAAATCTTCACGAGTAACAAAATTAAGCTGATGGCTCCTCTCTAGCACTTGATTAGGGAGGATACGAACTTTATCTTCATCCTGAGGGTGACCCCTTGATGTGTTGGCATCACCAGTTGCCTCAGAAGTATTTCTAGTCTCCTCTGTTACCATTAATTTCTATGTAAGGGTCTTGAGGAAGGTGAGGACCTCCTTCTGATTTGTAGCCATCTCCTCTTGAATCCTAACAAGGATTTCTTGTATTTGCATCAAATCAATGATGATAGGCGGAGTCTGATCATCCCTTACTTCTTCAGCGTGCTGCTCAAATGGAAGAAGAGTGGTATTTTTGACATTGGTAAGCAGAGGAGTGTTAATTAGAGTACTAGTGCTGGTACTGAAAGAATTCACATTGGGGGTAGTCACTGAAACCGACCTAAAATCAACCATTTTTGAAACTGAGGAAAATCGAGAAATTGAGAAATTGCAACTGGGAGATTGATCTCCCACTGTGGTCGCCAAAATATTTGTAGGGAAAATGAATTTGAAGGCTAATTTAGGAAAAAGGGGTGGGCAGGTGATAATTCATCTAATCCTTAAATATTTGTACTGTTATAGTACTCTTTTTAGATTCGAGAGATCAATTTGTACAATCCTGGCCTAAACCAAGCAATGGTTTTTTCAGTCTTGCTTCAGTCACAAAGGAGAAGGAGAAGGGCTGGTCTTAGGGAGGGAAGCGAGAGAAAGGTTGAGGTCATAGTATTAGAATCTGTAGGATGTGATAGGTATTAATAGCTATGAAAAATTCTCTATAGATGAGAAGATTATAAAAGATCAAATTGCTCGACTTATGTTGTTCTGTTCTTCTGTTCAATAGATTGAGAAGTTTTATTTATAATAGCTATTGTAACCATTAACATGACCTTATCTTTTGAAGAAAGTGTCGATAGTTGAGTAATGGTGAAGTGGTTATGATGGAGAAAGTGTTAGTAATTATTCCCACTTCGATTGAGGATGAATGGACGGTTTCTAAACCCACTACTCCTCTACTCAACTGCTAATCAAACTTTCTAGAGTTTTCTCTTTTACGGATGCACTGTTGCACTAATGTCGTAGACCGCCAGACCAATACCCTAGTGAATATCCCCCCATTTGTGACATCTTTGATGTCTCATGCAATTTTTTAGTATTTAAGCACTATTAATGTTAAGGCGAATGAGACTTGCTTAGTTATTCTTTTGACTAAAGGCTTTTCCTGCTTGATTATCCTAATGAGTCTAGAAAGACCAAAATAAATATATATTTATTTTATTTTATCGTATTTATGAAGAACAGTGTGTGTTCAACTAGGTCAATTAATATTGACAGGCTTGCTTTGTAGAAGTAAATATAGCATGCTGAGCATAAGCATATATATATATATGTGATGCCACTCATGAAAATATATGTGAATGAGGCTTAATATGGCCTTTGATAGACAATTTAGGGTTTGGAAACTTGGATGATTGAAGCAAGCTTGGACGGACAAGCATCGCTATTAAGAACGGACAAGCTTTGTCCATCGAGCTAAGGCGGACAAGCATTAGGAGTAATAGCTAAGGCGGATAAGCATTAAAAACTAATGCATACAAGCGTTAACGACTAAGCTAAGACGGACAAGCTTGCAGCTAAGCTAAGACGGACAAGCTTAATGGCAAAGTTAAAGCGGGCAAGCACTGTTGTCAACGCTAAGACGGACAAGCTTTGTGGCATCTAACTAAGACAGATAAGCTTTGTGGCTAGGCCTAAGACGAACAAGATCTGTGGTCAAGCTAGGTAACTAAGACAGACAATCTTAGCTAGGTGTTAAGGAGAACAAACTTAGGAGCTAAGGCTAAAATGGATAATATTTTCAAGGATAAGACGGACAAGCTTTGTAGCTTAAGTAGGACGGACATGCTTTGTAGCCTAAGATGGACAAGCTAAGGAGGTATTAGCTCGTTATACTGGAACGGAGAAGCTTGTTAGTTTTTAAAGTGGACAAGGAAATGGGGCATTATCCCCTATACTTTGGACGGACAAGCCAAGGATTGGCCGGCCAAGTGAGCCATTTGTGACACTTTATAAGCATTGCAAATTCAATTTTTGAGTCGTTCCCTTTGCCGAATTAGGGTTTGAAGGCTTAATTGGATATTTGAGGCACTTATAAGTGATGCGAACTCAATTTTAGTGTTTCTTAAGTCCTGAATTGCATTTCCTTTTTGTTCCATTCGCATTAGTTGCTTCCTTAAGCAAGGATTAACTTGACCAGAGCTAGATTTAGATAGTAGAATCTATGTTTTTTGTTTAGCACAATTCTTGATTTGGTATCTGAGCACATCTATGGTACTTTAGTCGAGTAAATTCATATGTAACTTGCTACATACTTCTATACAAAGTTGTATAGGTATTTTGAGTAAGTTAATATCATCAAGTTGAGAATAAATGTTGACACGAGGTAATTTTGGGAATTCAGCTATGGAATATAGTACTAAATGATACTCAAATTGCTTTATTCTAGTGGTAAATCCATCTAGGAGCTTGGGATTTTATGTAAAAATCATAGAATATCTGGGAATATCGTAGTAAGCACCAGTGTTATTCAGATGATTTTGTACAGTTATGAATATTGATTCATTAAGTAAATTTGATCGTATATGTTTTTATTTGTGATGAGTTCAGTAATATATATATAGAGACAGGGATGAGCACCTTTATTGAAATTATTTGTATAATTTTGAAGTTTAATATCTCTGAGACCCGTGTTAGAGATATAATATTTTACTATTTTACCTTTCATAAAAACCTACCATCTACAAAGCTTCACCCTCTCGGGAGAGTCAATCAGTCGGATAGTTCAATCCCTGATTGACCATATGTGTGAACTTTCTACCTCTCAAAGGCGCAGTGCAAGGATATGTTTAGTGCCCTCAGTCGCGTTGTATCCGGTAAGCGCCTACTCTTTACCAAAGATACTCATGTTCAAGTCAAGCCTCCTCTGGAGAACATGTTCGACATGAAAAATTAGAGATATGACTGGGAAATCCTCACCACCGCTCACCTCAAGGGTGCTAAGTTTGGAAAAACATTAATCGATACCGGCACGGATGTCAATGTTATCACTATCGACACCCTTAAGACCACATGGATTCTTCGGTGAGAAATTATTCACTCCCCAACCGTAATCAAATATTCCGAAGGAAAATCCAAAGACGCATATGGATATATTACTCCTGAGATAAAGATCGGAGACACTCAAACGGACGCAAAATTCTACATTGTCAAGGAAGATCCAGACGACGATATAATTCTGGGGCTCCCATGGATCCATAGCAACAAGGCGGTCTCCTTATCATTGTCAAAGCTTGGGGACTCAATCAAGACTTTGGAACTCGACCAAGTAAGTCCTGCTCCACACGTTTCTTTGCAGCAAATTATACTATATCTTGTCAAGTCCTAGGGCCTCAATTCAGAGTTCAATCACGTAACAACCAGACGGTGTGAATGGGAAGGTGATCCATTCTAATATTTTATCAAGTGGTTAAGAATTTCTCTTACAGAGCGTAAGAGGACTAGCAAGTCTATGGGTGAAGTTGTTTCTAACCATAGGAAGGAGTGTCACGGTCAATCCCCAATTGTGTTAAATAAAAATAGTGCAAATGAAGTATTAAAATACGGTCCTTTTCAAGTTGGAGACACAGTCTTAAAACTACTAAGGTACACAACTCTCAGCGTCGTCTCCTCCAGCTATTGAATAAGAACCTTACATAATTACTGAAACTTTATTGGGCATCTATTACAAGCACATTAACAATGACAAGACATAAGGGGTAGTGATACATGGCAAGTGTCTCAAAGCTTTCAGGGCTTAAGAAAAAAAAATCTACCTTCATATTCCAAATATTTCTTGTATATGGTGAGTTTTTGGCAAGGGTCAGAATTGTAAAATTGCCCTTCTGCCTAGTTGCAGGAACATAGAAATATCTGCATATACTTATGCGCATACTTCTGACTTCACATCAAAATGCAAAATATTGTGTTCCTACTTATATCCGCAGGCAAATTTAGGATACAGTCTCTACAAAAGGCTATAGGCATTCTATGCTAACAATGTAGTCTATAATCGCTATATAATAAGTCTCAAGCTCCTAAATGGGTTTCCCACTAGTATAGAGCAACTTGAGTCTTCTCTAACAACTACAAACATTCTAAACTGGCTTCACAGCCTCCTCAATACTCACAACATTTATGCCATATCGAACTGGTCTCAAGTCGCATAAATTCCACGGATGAATTCCTTGACCTTGTCTCGAGTGCGCATCGATGTTCCGGTAACATTTGTCAAATTTGGGAATAACTAATGCTTAATCCCCAAAAAAATTCTAGTTTAATGCTTCATTCGCAATGAATGCTTCTCAAATACTCCTCTGAGCTTAAATATGCTATTATAACACTTTGTTTAAATAGAAGCCACAAATTATATGCCACTCCTCTCAGATGCGCCACAATCAAGATGCAATGCCTCAAAAGACGCATTGAGCCTATGAGCTAGGATAACCCTATCCTTTTCTCCTATCAGCGCCAAGATAGCACTAGTTGTTTGGCTTAGCACCACATTGGCACCAGTTAGCCACATTAGCGCTAAAAGCACTAACCCTAGCACCTTAGAAGCGCCAACTAACCTAACATGGTCTTAGCTATCACATATTGGCCTGATAAGGCCTTAACTAGAGCTTCACTAATTTAGCACCTTAACCTTAGCACTAAAATTGCTAACCCTAACCATAGCGATAAAAGCATTAACTTCTCTTGGACGAGTACCTTGACTAGCGCGTCCTCGAGAACGCCTCTCATGACTAGCAACGCAACTGCTGCAAGGCTGATGCGTCTTTAGCTTAGTGCCAACAGCCTGACGCGTCCTTAACTTGTCCATGGTGTCCCATCTTAGCGTCCATAGCCTAGCGCGTCCCTAGCTCCCTAGCCTTGATACGTTCTTATGCCTAGCGGGTCCTTGGTGATGCGTTTCTGGATTAGCGCCTTATCTGATACGTCCCTGCTAGCCAATGTGTCCTACTCTCCAACGCGTCCTAGATCCTTAGTCTAGCGTGTCTTGGCTCCAGCACGTCTCTTGGACACAACACCCTAGCTGATGCTCCCTTGGCCGTAACACCTCTAGGTAGCGGGCCCCTAGATTAACATCCTATCTTGATGCGTCCCTAGCTTAGCATCTCTGGCAAGCACGTCCCTAGTCCAATGCTCCCGTGAAAATACGTCCTTGGCCTAGCGCGTCCATACTTAGCGACTTATCCACAAGCGCATTGGTGCCGGTACTTTAGTGCTAACTATATTTAACCTAGTTGAAGTCCTAACTTCAAACCTCCTTGAAACTAGCTTCCTATCCCTAGCATAATTAATATTTACTAGAAGCTATGCATGTTGGTCTTACTCCTGAGATGTTAGCACATTAGACTTTTATACTAAAAGAGCTAGCACATTACTATTTTTGCTAAGTAGCTAGTACTATCTTTGATAGCTACTTTTCAGAAATACGCCCTTCTTCTCAATATTTGTCCAATACCAACCGTATATAGTTTTCTAATAAGTCTTCTTGCTTAAGAAGCCCTCTACAATATTTGGCCTGAAATGCCTCTCAGACTTATGCTAAGTCACTTCTGAGCTAATACTTAGCCATTAAATGGGCCATATTACTCCCAAGTAAGTACATGATCACCGAGCTTCCTAGAATGGAAACTAATATGTTTAATTATTAATTCAGTGAGTTGTGCAACTTGCCCCACTGACTTAGCGGGTCATTTGACTTAACTTGACTTAATCAAAACAATAGTGGCTTATAACTCCACTATTACCAAGAGATATCAAATACAACACATGGGGGGATTCTCATTGTGGTAATTTTTTGGCGGTCTACGGCAACCATGCATGGTGGCAACACCTCCACGAACAAAAAGGTAACAAGTAGTGGGACAGTTACAGAGCAGTTGAGAGGATGAGGAGTAGTGGTCTGACAGGTCTTCCTTACTTTCTGGACATCACCTCACTATAATCTCCATAATCATATCTTCTCCATCTATCCCTAACTTCCACGACTTATGAGAAATCAGTGTATCTACTTCGAACTATAAATAGATAGTTTTCATCTATTCGAAAAAAGACACGACAATCAGTCAGTCAGGAGAAACTAAACATATAGAAATAGTGATTCATCTCAGAGATAATCCTTTCTCCTTCACACACTACTTATCATGCTGATATTTCTCAACCTTCTTTGCTTCCCTCCCCTAAGACTAGCATATCTTCTCTACCTTTATGATTGAAACAAGAGGTGAACGGCCATTTCTTGGTTTAGGCTCGTCTTGTTCGATTTTGATCTCTCGAACCTACTTGAAAGTACGATTTTACCGTACATTTGTTTTCACCCTAAAAGAATTGGCCAAGAGATTCTAGGGAAGGACAAATAACGCAAATAGGGTAAAAATAAATGGCCATTCGACATCTCAGAAGAACAATGATGCAACTAGGGTTTAGCAGAATAATATTCTCAGTATTATCGAGATATATGATATGTGAGAAAAATTCAAAAATTCTAATGAGATTACTACTTAAAAATCCTAGCTTACCTAAGTTTGTAATTCAAAAAATAATAAAAGAAAAGAGGTGACGTAGAAGGAAGAAGAGAAGTTCATTATACCAAGGGTTGAAGGCTATACAAGCTAATGGTGATGCCTTTGGAAAGTATCACATAATTTTGTTTTATTGTCAAGGCCTAACTCATGCCTTGGACCAACACCTAGGCTATTTCAAGCCTAAGATTTCGCTTCATCAATTTTATTTCGACCATGCGCTGGAGCCTGCACTTATCTTGTTCTTGACAAAAGTGCAACATCCAGGCACATGCCATTCCACGTCGCGACGGTTCCAAGGAAGTATGAACAATCCATCAAATGGAATTGCAACTACCTCATCAAGTGTGGCAACAATCATCTCTTGCTTAGCATTGCCGAGCCAGATGATATGAGTTACCATAATGTCGCAATCATCTCCCAAATTAGATGATATGAGCGACAAGGTGTTGCACCTCAATGCATTGTATTGCGGCTGCCTACGTACCCAACCCGTACCTTGATGGGATCAAGCATGACCGTAGTTCATCAAAGGGTCAATTTGAAAGGGACAAGCAACTTAAGCCTATTAAGGCAAAGCCAACTTCGATTCCAACTTCATCGCAAGGGCAAAGGCCAAGCAAAGCCTAGTCCGTGTAGGACAAAGGGCTTTCACAAGGTATGAACTAGCTTGTGCATAACTATCACTATTTATTATGCAAATATGCATTATCAAGTACGTAACACAATCGAAAGATGCTGTCGCATAGTTCAAGCTTCATCGGCTAAGCTACTAGCATATTGATGCTTATGCATCAAGTATGCTCCAATGTATAGGCTACTTCGCATATCTACATGTGCATTACTCCTCATGCACATTTAAGCTTCATCGGTTAATCTACAAGCATATTGATGCTTATGCATCAAGTATTCTCCAACGTATTGGCCACTTCATATCTATATGTGCATTACCGCTCATGCATATTCCAACAAAGCTCCTCCCTATATATGTTGTATTCGCATTTCCACAAACAAATATTAGAAAGGTAGGGGTCATCCATCGACCGCAAGGCCGCAAATGAAGATTTCTTGCCAAAGCCAAGCGAAGCATTCTCGGGTAAGCTATAGTTAAACACGTTGATGAGCATCAAGTATGCTCCATCGTATAAGCTACATCGCATTTATATGTGCATTACCGCTCATGCACATTCAAGCAAAGCACCATCCCTATATATGTTTTATTTGCATTTCCACAAATAACTATTTGAAAGGTAAGGGCCATCCATCGACTACAAGGCCGAAAATGAAGATTTCTTGCCAAAGCCGAGCATTCTTGGCTCGGTGATGCATTCTCGATAATACATCACGGCATAATAGTGCCTTAACACTATGATGCATTTATCGAATAACGACATTGGCTCGGTGATGCATTGAATCATGCATCACGGCATAATAATGCTTTAGTACTATGATGCTCTCACTTGCGCAACTTCGGCTCGGTGATGCATTGGGTCATGCATCACGGCATAATAGTTCCTTAGCACTATGATTCTCCAACTTATGCAACTTCGGCTCGGTGATGCATTGGGTCATGCATCACGGCATAATAGTGCCTTAGCACTATGATGCTCTCATTTACGCAACTTCGGCTCGGTATAATAGCGTCTTTGGACTATCATGCCTCCTCGAATACGCATCACGCGTAATAGGTCGTTAACACTATAATTCAAGGTCAAGGCATCCACACCTCAATTCATATAGGTAAGCTTTGTAAGCTTAGGATGAAGCTTCAACCCAGGGCATGACGCATCCATGAGTAAGCGTCATGCAAAAATTACGGGTGTTACACTCTTACCACCTTCAAAGAATTTCTTCCCCAAAATTTAACTCAAAACTATTGTGGACAAGCTTCATCGATTAAGGTTTTCTATACATATGTCCCATTCCATGATGCACAAAAATCTTGCAAGGGTCCAATGTTTGTTAGTGAGGACAAATTAGAACCTTCTGAATATACGTCCCATTCTGCATACCCCAGAATCCTAATAGGGCCCACGATTTGCCATAAATGTCGATGGAGACCTTCCAAACATACGTCCCATACCGCATGCTCTAGGATCAACAAAGGTTTTTATAACTTTACAGAGAAAATCCAAATTGGATCCCTAAACATGCGTCCCATACCACATGCTCAAGAATGCAAAAGAATTTACTCAACACGAGATCTTAAGTGGACGTCCCATACCATACACTTAAGAGTCCCCAAAATTGAAATAGGTTGAAAAGGGTCATCGCGAGTTTTTAGCGTAGTACTGTGAGGACCGAACTCTAATGCCAGTGCATTCGGATGCAAGCGATCGTCCCGGACGATCTTCCACTCGTAAGTGGGTGCTAGCCGACCTAACATCGCACACCATGCCGCACGGGTGAGGGGTGATCAGTCCCTATCAAGGGTAGTCGAATACCAGTCACTGTTCCAAACGGGTTTCCTGGAAAACTCACATAACACTCGAGCGCGTCCAAATCTTAGCAGTGTAACTAGTGAATTACAGTTTCTTTTGTATAGGCACTTGGCCTTATTTATCCATTCTATTTTCGGAAAACAGTTGGCCTACTCTTCAAACTTTTCTATTTCCTTTGAAGGAAAATTTTGTAGTCATAATACAAAATGCTCGACGACGAGTCCTAAACTCACAGTCCCTAGTGTTTTTCTCGGAACTTGCTCTGATACCATTTGTCACGGACCGGATGATTCCCGCCTCCGGGCATTGCGCTGGGCAGGCCAGAACTCCCCGATGCGTGATTTTAAAGAGTGTGAGCGGACCTTAAAGCCTAACTTCTCGCTCGAAAGTGCAGGTAAATTTTTGCTTTCCAAGCCTACCTTGTAAACATTATACTCAAAACGTAGTTCCCACATCATTCAAGCTACGTTTATACCGTTCCAGGCATATTTGCCTTTCCAAACATGCTTTGCAAGCATGTTACTTAAACTGTAGTCTCCATATCGTTCCAACACACCCTTGTCTTACAAAGGCTGCAAGTCCATTAAAGCCCATGGTGAATGCCTTTGACTAGCATACCATTCCAACTTACCCTCATTATACCAATTGTTGAAGGCTATACAAGCTAATGTTGATGCCTTTGGCAAACATCACATAATTTCGCTTTATTGTCCAGGCCTAACTCATGCCTTGGACCAACACCTAGGCTATTTCAAGCCTAAGTTTTCGCTTCATCAATTTTACTTCGACCATGCGCTGGAGCCTGCACTTGTCTTGTTCTTGCCAAGAGTGCAACATCCATGCATATGCCATTCCATGCCGCGACGTTTCCAAGGAAGTATGAACAATCCATCAAATGGAATTGCAACTACCTCATCAAGTGTGGCAACAATCATCTCTTGCTTAGCATTGCCGAGCCAGATGATATGAGTTACCATAATATCGCAATCATCTCCCAAATTAGATGATATGAGCGACAAGGTGCTGCACCTCAATGCATTGCATTGCGGATGCCTACGTACCCAACCCGTACCTTGATGGGATCAAGCATGACCGTAGTTCATCAAAGGGTAAATTTGAAAGGGACAAGCAACTTAAGCCTATTAAGGAAAAGCCAACTTCGATTCCAACTTCATCGCAAGGCTAAAGGACAAGCAATTCCTAGTCTGTGTAGGCCAAAGGGCTTTCGCAAGGTATGCACTAGCTTCTGCATAATTATCGTTATTTATTATGCAAATATGCATTATCAAGTACGTAACACGATCGAAAGATGCTTTCGAATAATTCAAGCTTCATCGGCTAAGCTACCATCATATTGATGCCTATGCGTCAAGTATGCTCCAACGTATAACATACTTCGCAT
Organism: Papaver californicum; assembly: GCA_023531435.1. Lineage (NCBI taxonomy): Eukaryota > Viridiplantae > Streptophyta > Magnoliopsida > Ranunculales > Papaveraceae > Papaver > Papaver californicum. The sequence continues at coordinate 4,032,647 of JAJJMC010023397.1, forward strand.
ATCTACATGTGCATTACCCCTCATGCACATTCAAGCTTCATCGGTTAAGCTACAAGCATATTGATGATTATGCATTGAGTATGCTCCAATGTATTGGCCACTTGGCATATCTATATGTGCATTACCGCTCATGTACATTCCAACAAAACTCCTCCCGATATATGTTGTATTCGTACTTCCACAAAGAAATATTAGAAAGGTAGGGGTCATCCATCGACTGCAAGGCCGCAAATGAAGATTTCTTGCCAAAGCGGGCGAAGCATTCTCGGGTAAGCTACAGTTAAACACGTTGATGAGCATCAAGTATGCTCCATCGTATAAGCTACATCGCATTTATATGTGCATTACCGTTCATGCACATTCAAGCAAAGCTCCCTCCCTATATATGTTTTATTTGCATTTCCATAAATAAATATTTGAAAGGTAAGGGCCATCCATCGACTACAAGGCCGAAAATGAAGATTTCTTGCCAAACCGAGCATTCTTGGCTCGGTGATGCATTATCGATAATGCATCACGGTATAATAGTGCCTTAACACTATGATGCATTTATCGAATAGCGACATTGGATCGGTGATGCATTGAATCATGCATCACGGCATAATAGTGCCTTAGCACTATGATGCTCTCATTTACGCAACTTCGGCTCGGTGATTCATTGGGTAATGCATCACGGCATAATAGTGCCTTAGCACTATGATTCTCCAACTTATGCAACTTCGGCTCGGTGATGCTTTGGGTCATGCATCACGGCATAATAGTGCCTTAGCACTATGATGCTCTCACTTACGCAACTTCGGCTCGGTATAATAGTGCCTTTGGACTATCATGCCTCCTCTAATACGCATCACGCGTAATAGGTCCTTAACATTATAATTCAAGGTCAAGGCATCCACACCTCAATGCATATCTGGGTAAGCTTTGTAAGCTTAGGATGAAGCTTCAACCCAGGCCATGACGCATCCATGAGCAAGCGTCATGCGAAAATTACGGGTGTTACATTCTTACCACCTTCAAAGAATTTCTTCCCCAAAATTTAACTCAAAACTATTGTGGACAAGCTTCATCGATTAAGGTTTTCTATGCATATGTACCATTCCATGATGCACAAAAATCTTGCAAGGGTCCAATGTTTGTTAGTGAGGACAAATTAGAACCTTCTGAATATACGTCCCATTCTGCATATCCCAGAATCCTAATAGGGCCCACGATTTTCCATAAATGTCGATGGAGACCTTCCAAACATACGTCCAATACCGCATGCTCTAGGATCAACAAAGGTTTTTATAACTTTACAGAGAAAATTCAAATTGGATCCTAAACATGCGTCCCATACCACATGCTCAAGAATGCAAAAGAATTTACTCAACACGAGATCTTAAGTGGACGTCCCATACCATACACTTAAGAGTCCCCAAAATTCACATAGGTTGAAAAGGGTCATTGCGAGTTTATCAATAGTTTTTAGCGTAGGACTGTGAGGACCAAACTCTAATGCCAGTGCATTCGGATGCAAGCGATCGTACCGGACGATCTTCCACTCGTAATTGGGTGCTAGCCGACCTGACATCGCACACAGTGCCACACGGGTGAGGGGTGATCAGTCCCAGTGTCAAGGGTAGTCGAATACCAGTCACCGTTCCAAACGGGTTTCCTGGAAAACTCACAGCACACTCGAGCGCGTCCAAATCTTAGCGGAGTAACTAGTGAGTTACAATTTCTTTTGTATAGGCACTTGGCATTATTTATCCATTCTATTTTCGCACAACAGTTGGCCTACTCTTCCAACTTTTCTATTTCCTTTAAAGGAAAATTTTGTAGTCATAATACAAAATGCTCGACGACGAGTCCAAAAATCACAGTCCCTAGTGTTTTTCTCGGAACTTGCTCTGATACCATTTGTCACGGACCGGATGATTTTCGCCTCCGGGCATTGCGCTGGGCGGGCCAGAACTCCCCGATGCGTGATTTTAAAGAGTGTGAGCGGACCTTAAAACCTAACTTCTCGTTGGAAAGTGTAGGTAAATTTTTTCTTTCCAAGCTTACCTTGTAAACATTATACTCAAAACGTAGTTCCCACATCATTCAAGCTACGTTTATACCATTCCAGGCATATTTTCCTTTCCAAACATGTTTTGCAAGCATGTTACTCAAATTGTAGTCTCCATATCGTTCCAACACACCCTTGTCCTACAAAGGCTGCAAGTCCATTAAAGCCCATGGTGAATGCCTTTGACTAGCATACCATTCCAACTTACCCTCATTATACCAAGGGTTGAAGGCTATACAAGCTAATGTTGATGCCTTTGCCAAACATCACATAACTTCGCTTTATTGTCCAGGCCTAACCCATGCCTTGGACCAACACCTAGGCTATTTCAAGCCTAAGTTTTCGCTTCATCAATTTTACTTCGACCATGCGCTGGAGCCTGCACTTATTTTGTTCTTTCCAAGAGTGAAAAATCCAGGTACATGCCATTCCATGTGACGACGGTTCCAAGGAAGTATGAACAATCCATCAAATGGAATTGCAACTACCTCATCAAGTGTGGCAACAATCATCTCTTGCTTAGCATTTCCGAGCCAGATGATATGAGTTACCATAATGTCGCAATCATCTCCCTAATTAGATGATATGAGCGACAAGGTGATGCACCTCAATGCATTGCATTACGGATGCCTACGTACCCAACCCGTACCTTGATGGGATCAAGCATGACCGTAGTTCATCAAAGGGTAAATTTGAAAGGGACAAGCAACTTAAGCCTATTAAGGAAAAGCCAACTTCGATTCCAACTTCATCGCAAGGCTAAAGTCCAAGCAAAGCCTAGTCTGTGTAGGCCGAAGGGCTTTTGCAAGGTATGCACTATCTTGTGCATAATTATCGCTATTTATTCTGTAAATATGCATTATCAAGTACGTAACACGATCGAAAGATGCTTTCGCAAAATTCAAGCTTCATCGGCTAAGCTACCATCATACTGATGCTTATGCATCAAGTATTCTCCAACGTATAGGATACTTCGCATATCTACATGTGCATTACCCCTCATGCACATTCAAGCTTCATCAGTTAAACTACAAGCATATTGATGCTTATGCATTAAGTATGCTCCAACGTATTGGCCACTTCGCATATCTATATGTGCATTACCGCTCATGTACATTCCAACAAAGCTCCTCCCTATATATGTTGTATTCGCATTTCAACAAACAAATATTAGAAAGGTAGGGGTCATCCATCGACTGCAAGGCCGCAAATGAAAATTTCTTGCCAAAGCCAAGCGAAGCATTCTCGGGTAAGCTACAGTTAAACACGTTGATGAGCATCAAGTATGCTCCATCGCATTTATATATGCATTACCGCTCATGCACATTTAAGCAAAGCTCCCTCCCTATATATGTTTTATTTGCATTTCCATAAATAAATATTTGAAAGGTAAGGGCCATCCATCGACTACAAGGCTGAAAATGAAGATTTTTTGCCAAAGCCGAGCATTCTTGGCTCCGTGATGCATTATCGATAATGCATCACGACATAATAGTGCCTTAACACTATGATGCATTTATCGAATAGCGACATTGGCTCGGTGATGCATTGAATCATGCATCACGGCATAATAGTGCCTTAGCACTGTGATGTTCTCACTTACGCAACTTCGGCTCGGTGATGCATTGGGTCATGCATCACGGCATAATAGTGCCTTAGCACTATGATGCTCCAACTTATGCAACTTTGGCTCGGTGATGCATTGGGTCATGCATCACGGCATAGTGCCTTAGAACTATGATACTCTCACTTACGCAACTTCGGCTCAGTATAATAGTGCCTTTGGACTATCATGCCTATTCGAATACGCATCACGGGTGATAGGGCCTTAACACTATAATTCAAGGTCAAGGAATCCATACCCCAATGCTTATCTGGGTAAGCTTTGTAAGCTTAGGATGAAGCTTCAACCCAGGCCATGACGCGTCCATGAGTAAGCGTCATGCGAAAATTGCGGGTGTTACAAAACTCAAGCGAGGGCTACGATTAGAGAAGAGTGGTTAGTATATTCAACAACAAAAGAAAAAAAAAACGATATACTTACCTTACGCCACCAACAACGAAGTTAGTGATGGAGACGTCACTGGCAGCCATGAAGCTAGGGCTACCGTACCTGCAAAGAAGACGCACAGTTAATAAAAAAAATGAACAAAAAAAAGGAAGAGCAAAGAAGTAATACTTATCTGGGCAGTGAACGGAAGCGTGGTGACGTCGATGACAAGGAATAAGAGATAACTGAGAGAGCGTGAAGAGAAGGAAGGAGTTGTGACTCCTTGTTCGCGGGAACATATATAAAGGGATACTTCCCTTTCAATCCATGGATGATCAAGTCAAAGCCTAACAGATTCTTACGCATAGTGTCTCCCTTTTGATTGTTCACAATCAAATCCCATCTTGTCACTCATGGCATCAAGGCTGGCATCTATTAATCCCATATAGGGTTAATGCTAAGGTGTGTATGCCTTAATCCCACAAACCAGAAGTTAAATACATCTTATTATATTCTTGAATTTCTGACTTTATATAATTGTTAGAAGCATATTGTCACCATCTAGTGCTTACTATGAAACATTATTGTTCCTCACTAAGCAGGGGACTTAATGTTGATGGTGTATTTTTTACAAGGGCTAGAATTGTAAGATTTCCCTATGCCCAGCAGCATAAATATTGAAATATCTGTGTACATATATTTCTAGATTTGTATCAAAATATGAAATAATATATCTCTACATATGTTCCACAAGAGAATTAAGAATACAGTCTCTACAAATAGCTACTAGCGTTCTATATTGATCTCGTAGCCTCTCTAAATATGTACAATATTTATGTCATATCGAACCAAACACAAGTCGCACAACTTCCATGGATGAATTCCTTGAACTCGTCTCAAATGCGCATCAATGTTTGAACGACAATCAATCTAATACTATAAGCAAGGAAGCGTCATACCTCTATGACTGATCCTCGAGAACGCACCTTAATTAAATGTCCAGACCTCGAAGAAGCGTCAATAGCCTCAAAGGCTATCATCGAGACCAAAACAGCGCTAACTCTACTATGGCGCTAGCTATTGCTAACCCCCCCTATCTTCACTGCCCAGTCTAATGCTGGCACTAACATTCGTCATAATGCCAACCTATTGCTAGCGGTGACTGCATCAAACAACGTCATCCTATTGATAGCGCTAGCTCTATTAACAACGCCAGCCTATTGCTGGTGCTACCTCTCCTACAACGCTAGCCTATGCTGGCGCTAACTCTTTTACACTGGCCTAATGCCAGCGCCTATTCTTGTTCTTGAGAACATCATGTTCGTCTCTTGCTTTCTCCTTGAGAACTTTTATATATTTTTGGTTTCAAACACTTCCAAATTTATGCCATGTTACTCTTAAACTAGTACATGACTACTAAACTTACTATTTTTACTAGACTTGACATTTATCAGTCTATTTAATCACTTAGTAAACTGGGCAACTTGCCTCACTAATTCAGCAAGTTATTGACTTGACTTAACCAAAATAGTAGTAGTCCATGACTTCCCTATTTTTCTATGAGATATCAAATATGTCACATGGGGGGATTCTCATTAGGGTATTGGTCTGGCGGTCTGTGGCATCATGCAATATGGACACACGTCCACGATGAGAAGGTAATAAGTAGTCTGACAGTTAAGAGAAGTTGAGAGGATAAGGAGTAGTGGTCATACAGTCCTCCTGACTTAGCAGACATAACTCCTCTCCACGATCATCACTTTTCCATATCTTCATAACTTCCACCACTTACGAGAAATCAGTGTGTTCACTACAATATTATAAATAGATGGCTTCATCTATTCGACAAAAAAAAGGAAGAACATAACAGAGATCTATCCCAGAATTAATCTAGTTTATAGTCCTACATCCAGTCTTCAATGATAGACACAATCTTGAGTCTTATTTAAGCTCATATTTATATTGTTATTTCTCAATTTATGTACTAATATTACTATTTTGTATGTTTTTAGGTAATTTTGGAAGAATAAACTTTTGTGAAAAATTGGCTTAAAAGTTATAAAGGCACCTCAAAAGTGTTAGAGGTACCCCCTGGATTTGGATAAAGGCACCCACTGCAATTGTTAAAGGCACCCATGGCATTTCAAGCAAAATTCTTGGCGGGAACTCAATCTTCTCAACTGTACGAGTTTTTGGTCGATTTTCTAGGAGATTTGGAGAATATTTTAGGAATTCAGACAAGAAAATATTCTTGCCTGGTTATTAGAAGCTTGGATAAGTTTGGAGAGACCCGAAACAACCCGTGAAAATAGTTGATGTGTTTAAAATGGAAAAGATATTCTCGGATTTTCTTGTGAAACAAATAAAATATCCTGTGAGATTTTTTCTCGTGTTTTAATAAGAAATATCATCTCTGAAAAGGAAAGAATATCACAAAGATTTATAAGAATCACAGACCGAGAAAGAGAAAATAAATAATGCCGAGATTTCCATTAAGACAAGATATTTTGTGAAGATTCGACGAGATTTGGGTTTGGTTTTGATGTGTCAGTATAAATACAGAGTTAAGAAGAGTTTCGAGGGAGGTCGGCTCTGCCAGATTCAAAGAAGAAAAAAATTCAGAAAGAATACTTTGTTCTGAGAAGAAGAAAGAAGAAGAACAGACCACGGTTTGGTTATGTCGTTAAAAACCATGGTCTTAACTCTTAAACTCAACTGCTTTTGTAATTGTTTTATCTACAGTTCCAGCGATAATTCATGCTTTTAATACACTGAAAGTTTGTTCTTCTATAACTGCAAACGAAAGGTGTCGTTGATTCGTTAAGTTTCACTTTCAGCAATACTAATGGTCAGTCTTTCTTTTAACTTTTAAAATAATGAATAAAAAGACTTATTCTTTACTTTATTGTGTTATAATTGCCATGAATAGCTAAATCATTTTTCTAGGGTAGAGGAGGAAGCTATTTTTGATGTGTATTTTTAACCTTTAATTTCTTAGACATAATTTATACTCTCAATTTGTGTTTTTTAATTAATAATTATTTCTCTTTTTAAATAAGCTTCATTTTAATTGTCTTGATTTTTCTAGTCGTACGAACGAGTAAATGAGCAAGATATTAGTTCTATATTTTAGAAAATGCCCTCAGGAATTTTATAGAAACTCCACTAATTCTTGATTTTTCGTCTGATTCTTGGAATAATAAACTCAATCAATTAGATGAAAAGACGGAAGATAATAGAAAGACTTGAAGCTTTAAATACTAATCTCAGTGAACTTAATACATGTTTATACGAGGAGAAAATTGAAGATGAACGTTCAACTGCTAGTATTTCTCAAAATGAACTTAATTGCCAAAATAGTATTTCCAACTTTACCCTTGATAACAATGATAAATATTTACCTAATCTAGAGGATAAGGTCAGGGTTGAAGACACTACTTATTTAGATAAGTTTCAATCATCTTCATATTAATATGACGATGAAGAGAGTGTTGATGAAGAATTTGAAATTCGTAGTCATAATGACGAGGAAATTGTCACAACAATTGAGCTTCATGAAAATAATTATGTTTCTAGTTCCAATCCTAATAATGTTGATGCTTATTTACCTATTCAAGAGGAAAAGGATTTAACTAGAGACACCATCGTTATAGACGGTGAGATATTTCTTGTAATTATGAAGACAATGATGGTTTAAAGGAGTGATCTTATCATGAGACTTCTGTTTTAGAGTCCAACGATTCAGGAACAATAGTCTCAAACGAAGATGATAGACTCTTAAATAATTTAACTGTGAGTGAAGGTACCCCACCTGATGATAACCTATATAAAACAATTGACCATTTTCCTAAATATGATAGTTTGGAAATTAAGGAAATTATGAATAGTTCATCTAAGAACACAATGGAATATATGAAAGTTGTGGTCAATCTTAAGAAAATGTGTCGATTCAAATTTTCTAAAATAATCAGATTTAGTTCCAAAATTTAAAAATTGACACATTTGAAATGCATACGTTCCCACACTTGAAAGAAAAATATTTGGTGGAAAAATAAAATCAATCTTGGTATCCACAGTTATTTCGATTATTGTTATATGATTCGTAAATTGTCATTAATCCTTTCTTGGTATGGCTGAAAACTTTAAACTTAACGCTCTATGGGAGGAAACCCATATGTTTTTGGTACACGGTGCTGGTAATATCTTTCCTTATCTCTTTTACTTTGTTCATTATTTTCTCTTTGTTCATGCTTTCATTCATTTATCTTTAGAACATCGAGGACTATGTTCAATTTAAGTTTGGGGGTAAGGGAGAAAAATTTTAAAAATTTAATTGTACCAGAAACTCCAAAATCTAGAAATTTATAAAAAATTCAGGATGACACTGTTAGTACCTAAAAATTGATTCTAAGAAAAACAATATACTGTAGAAGTATTTATTTAGATTCGAAAATCAAAACCGAACAGAGCAAGCCTAAACCACAGTAGTAGCCATTCCGCTCTGCTTCGGTCACACTGAGAGAAAATGGGTTGATCTTAGGGGAGGGAAGCAAAGAAAGTTGAAGGAAACGAATGTATTGTATTATGTGTAGAGTTGTAGAACTAATGACAAAAGTAACAGAGCTTGAGAGATTCATAAGCTTGTTCTGCTTTTCCAAATCGAATGCGTAGCCTATTTAAAATCGATTGTGACCTTCTTCAGCCATCATGACTTCTTTGGTGAAGGTGGCGCTACTTATAGCTGAGCTGTCTGGTTTTCAATTAGATAAATGGCTATGGAAGCTTTAGTGGAAGGTATCAGGTGCGTATCCACGACTATACGGTTGAGAGAAGCAAAGGTTTCGACACGTTGATCCTTGGAAAAGTGAAGAAGCTCACACAGGTTTTCAATTAGAAAAATGGCTTCTTGGTTCACTAATTTTCCTGTAGTGGTGAAGCTCCCGATGTTGTGATGTGGAGAATCATCAGTAGATAAATTTATCCCTGGTCCTGTGGAGCCTGGGCCTAGCTCGAAAGCGCTACGACATCCTACTTCTTCTATTAATTTGACAAGAGAAGAGAACAGAGCACCTACCGCATCTTCCAGTCTTGATAGAGTTCTTGCTTTAGCTTCTTGTCTTTGAATCAATTCATCCACAGTGATTGAGATTTAAACCACATCAGTAGTACCATTGAAGAGATGTGGGTTGGTGGCGCCATTGACTGTTGGAAGGGGTTGTGAGCATCATCATTGACATTGACAGGGTGATATTAGGATTGGTGGTAATTGAATCTAACCTAAGACCAACCATTTTTAGATAGTTGAAGAGTTGGATTCGTGACCGAGAGATTGACCTCCCACTATGGTCGCCAATTGTTAGTACCTAAAAATTGATTCTAGGAAAACAATATACTGTAGAAGTACTTTGTTTAGATTCGGAAATCAAAATCGTACAGAGCAAGCCTAAACCACGATAGTAACCGTTCCGCTCTGCTTCGATCACAATGAGACAAAATGGGTTGATCTTAGGGGAGGAAAGAAAAGAAAGTTTAATGAAACGAATGTATTATATTGGGTGTAGAGTTGTAGAACTAGTGATAAAATTAACAGAGCTTGAGAGATTCATAAGCGTGTTCTCCTTTACCAAATGTAGCATATTTATACTAGTAAAGAGCTCACACGTTTCCTCGTAAAGTTCTGGAGATAGTGAAGAGGTGGAGAAGTGAAAGTCATGGAGTTAATTGTTTAACCGCCTTGGAATCTTCGAGAAACCATTATTCCACTATTTATTAACTGCTTCCATGGTGGGCCAGTAATACCCAAGGCATTGAAGACGTCTGTACAAGGTTATCACTAGTGTTTGATCGTATATTTCCCGGTGTACTTGATTAAGTCGCCCTTGTTCCTCATCGTCTTCCAGATATCTTGACAGGGATCCATCTGAATTTCTACGGTATAACATTTCATGCAATAAAAACAAATGTTTTAATTTTTAAGACTGACCTTCCCCTGACTGTTTGAGTTGTTGAGTTCTTGAATGATAGGTTTCCTCTAGTCGTGGACTTGTTCTTCATCATGCTTGCTCTTCCAGGTTGAGGGCATGGTTCGTCTTTGCATAGTGAGAGTTTCTTCCGAGTCTTCGAATTAAAGTTTTGAGGCTAGAGTCGCCAGAAAATCAACATGTTTGTTATTGGTGCGTCCCGTATGTATAATTGTCGCCTCGGTAAAGTGAGTTAAGAGCTTCCGTACTTTGGCCCTGTATGGGGCCAGTGTTTATTCCTTGAGAGTATATACACCATTCATCTGATTCACCAGTAGATTCGAACCTCCCCTTACTTCAATACGTGTCGCTCCAGCTTGTTGTGCAAGCGATAGTCCTAGCAGGAAGGCTTCATACTCGGTAGAGTTGTTAGTGCACTTGTAGTCCATCTTGAACGAATGCGAGAATACCTTGCATGTTGGTGAAACTAGTACAATGCCGGATTCTCCAGTATTGGTGCTTAAGGTGGCGGAGCCGTCGAAGTATAACAACCATGGTTCTTCTTCAATGAGTGAGATGTCCGAGAATTCTCCACGTATGTCTTCATGAGTTGTTGCATCATCTTCTCTTGGAAAAGCTGCAAGTATATTTGCGACTGTTTGTCCCTTTATTGCTTTTGGTGATACACATGATATGTAAAACTCTAAAATTTGTAGCAACCATTTTTCTGCTCATCCTATGAGAGCGGGATTTGATAATAAAAATTTCATAGGGTCATCCTTGGCCATCAATACTACTCTATTTACTAGTAAATAATGTCAAAGCTTCTGAACAACATGCACCAAGGATAAACACGCTCTTTCAACTTTAAGTTATCTCATCTCTGCATCTCTTAACGTGCGACTGAGATAGTAGATAGGATATTCAGTCCCCATGTCGTCTTCATGAGCCAACAAGGCTCCTATGGTTACTTCACTGAAAGCCGTGTAGAGAAGTAATGGTTTCTCCGTAGTTGGAGATTTCATAACAGTTGGTGATAATAATAACTGCTGGACTTGACGAAACACGTTTTGCTGTGTAGATAACCAGACAAAACTTGCTTCTTTCTTCAACAGGGGTGTAACCCAAGCAATAAATTGAGCTAATCCAGGGATAAAGCGTCGAATGTATGATACCTTTCCCATGAATCTTTTAAGTTCCTTTACGGTACGTGGTGGTGGCATGGTGGTGATAGCTTGCATCTTGATCAGGTCCACCTTGATCTCTTCTGTTGTTACCATAAATCCTAGATACTTTATGGAGGATACACCAAAGGCATACTTCATAGGGTTCATCTTCAGATGATACTCACGACATCTCTCGAAGACTTGACGTAAGATGTCCTGGTTTTAAATTTTACTACCACGTCTTCAACATAATCCTCTACTTGCTTGTGCATCATGTCATGAAAGATCGTTTCCATGGCTTTTTATAAGTAGCACCAGCATTCTTCAATCCAAAGAGCATCACCGTATAATAGAAATTCTCGAGAGAAGTTTGAAACACGGTCTTCTCAGCATCGTACTCGTACATCTTTATTTGATTGTAGCCATTATAGTCGTCCATGAATGAAAACATTCCATGTCCACTGGTAGTTCCCACGAGCATGTCGATGTTTGGAAGAGGAAAGTCATCTTTGGGCCAGGATTTGTTCAGGTTCCTGAAATCTACACAGTATCTTATTTGCACATTCTTTTTCTTGACGGGGACAACGTTAGCTAACCATGTGGGGTGTTGGATAGGTTTGATGAAGCCTGTTGCTAGCAACGTCTGAATTTCGATCTTGATTTTTTCCTCGACTTCGTGTATGAATTGTCTGAGTTGTTACTTGACGGTTTGGCATCTGGAGCAACATGTAGATGATGAGTGACCAGCTTGTAATCCAATCCTGGCATTTCTTCATAATTCCAGGCAAAAATGTCTTGATATTCCCTGAGTAGATTGACAAGCTTCACTTTTTCTTCTGGTGATAAGGCTGAGCTGATTGAAACTGGTCGTGGGCTTTCTTCTATTTCTAGATTGATAGTCTCCAGTGAGTCAGCTTTAGCATATGTGTCATCTTGTAATTGCCGAGGCGCATCTTGGACTTCCTTATGATATTGTTCCTCAATGTGGATGCATATATGTGGTTGGGGAAACTCTTCGTAGGCCTCTCATGTTAATTGATAACAACGATTGCGCAGGTAGACCACTTTTCCTTTATCATCGCAACGAGTCAAGAAACTGTGGCTTCTCTTAGCAGGTTGCGGGTTTATGACGCTGGAAGTCCCCTGATGGTATTTAGAGGGTTTGTAAGATGCTCCTGATGACCCGGCTTTTGTGTCAAAGGTCAATGGTTCGTCTGCTATTGACGCCCAGTCGGGCAACGACGTGCTTTAGATTTTATCGGGTGGTTTGACGACATCGTTCTCTGGTTTGAAGAATTCAACATCATATATTGGAGTTTAGGGTGATGGTGACGCTGTTATGCAGATAATTTTCTCGTCCATCACTGCTTTCAAGCATTGATGATAGGTGGAGGGAACTGCCTTATTATCGTGTAGCCATGGGCGCCCTACTATATTTGATATTTGGATTCTTTTGCAATAACATGGAACTTCACCTTGGATATTATAGGAAAACATGGTCATAGGAATTAGTGTGGTTACCTTCGAAATCCTTCATTACTATGGGATGTTGTATAATCAGGTTCTGAGGGACCTGAGGAACTTTGAGCATCCTGAGTGTAATAATATTAGCAGCTGCTCCTATTTCAATAATAGCTCTCTTGAATTCGGTTTCCTTGACATGAGGGGTGACATACAATGCTCTATTGTGACCTTCTTCAGCTATCATGTCTTCTTCGGTGAAGATGACACTATTTATAGCTGAGCTGTCTAGTATGGTTATTTTTATTTTCATTGGAGACGAGATCAGGTGTGTATCCACGGCTATGCGGTTGAGAGCAGCAAAGGTGTCGACATGTTGATCCTTGGAAAAGTGAAGAAGCTCACACGGGTTTTCAGTTAGAAAATGGCTTCTTGGTTCACTGGTTTTTCTATAGTGGTGAAGCTCCCGATGTTGTGATGTGGAGAATCACCAGTAGAGAAATTTATCCCTGGTCATATGGAGCCTGGGCCTCGCTCGAAAGTGCTACGACATCCTACTTCTTATATTAATTTGACAAGAGAATAGAACAGAGCACCTACCGTATCTTCCAGTTTTGCTAGAGTTCTTGCTTGAGCTTCTTTTCTTTGCATCAATTCATCCAGAGTGATTGAGGTTTCAACCACATTAGTAGTACCATTGGAGATATATGGGTTGGTGGCGCCTTTGACTGTTGGAGAAGGGTTGTGAGCATCATCATTGACATTGACAGGGGGATGTTAGGATTGGTGGTAATTGAATCTAACCTAAGACCAACCATTTTTAGATAGTTGAAGAGTTGGATTCGTGACCGAGAGATTGACCTTCCACTGTGGTCGCCAATTGTTAGTACCTAAAAATTGATTCGAGGCAAAACAATGTACTGTATAAGTACTTTGTTTATATTCGGAAATCAAAATCGTACAGAGCAAGCCTAAACCACGATAGTATCCGTTCCGCTCTGCTTCAGTTACAATGAGAGAAAATGGGTTGATCTTAGGGGAGGAAAGCAAAGAAAGTTTAAGGACACGAATGTATTATATTGGGTGTAGAGTTGTAGAACTACTGAGAAGATTAACAGAGCTTGAGAGATTCATAAGCTTGTTCTCCTTTACCAAATGTAACATATTTATAATAGTAAAGAGCTCACACGTTTCTTCGTAAATTTGTGGAGATAGTGAAGAAGTGGAGAAGTGAAAGTCATGGAGTTAATGGCTTAATCGCCTTGGAATCTTCGAGAAACCATTATTTCACTATTTATTAATTGCTTCAAACTTTCCACGACTCTTACTTATCATGGGATGTCGGTACACCCATGTTGCTATAACCGCCAGACAAAAACCCCATGTTTTATCCCCCCATTATGGTTTGATTTCTTAAGCCATTGATGAGCTTGTGTCAACATATCATGATTTTGGCTATGTATTGGTGCCAGTAGCACAAGCAAGAGTGAAGGGCTGAAAGTCACGCTAAGGAGAAGAAGAAAATTGGCATTAGTATTGTTGTTGGCAGTGCTAAGGCCTTTGCTCCTATGTTAGCACTCGCTAGCTCTGCTGGCAACGGTAATGGCCTTAGCGCGTGTGCTAGCACTCTCTAGCGCTGCTGGCACCGCTAATAGCCTTAGCGCTTATGCTAGCACTTGCTAGCGCTGCTGGCAGCGCTAATGGCCTTAGCTCCTGTGTTAGCACTCGCTAACTTTCTCCCTTAGCGCTAGTTATGGCTCGTTTGGCACATTTACTTTAGTGGCTTTGTTAGCTTTTTGTCCTTTTTGGCTTTTTCTTTTTTTAACTTTTGGAACATGTGTGTGCTGCTTATTTGTGTTAGAAACATGGCTAAGGTTTTGCCAAGGTTAGCACTTTCTAGTGCCATGGTTATTGTTTATGCACCACTAACTTTGGTATTTGTTAATGTTGTGGCCATATTTATGGCCTGTTTTTAGAATTTCTCAGTCGCACGAGATTTTGATATTAGCATTGCGCTTAACTTTTATGCAGTACATTCAGAACATATTCAAGAGATTCTGTCGTGGAAGTTTTCAATCTTGAGATTATGCTTAATGCAACTCTGCAATTAGATGGTATGCATCTAAATTAGTATTTTTATCCAGATACTAACCATTCTAGGTAGATGGAAACAAAATTCTTGTCTATAGGAATTGGCGTGCCCAAAAAATGGTCTATTCATATTTGAATGCGTAACTCAGTTGTTCGAAATAATATGATAATCATTGAACAAGCATATCTCAGAATCATCATAATCATTCACTTTCTGTTTTTATTTTTAAAATTTTGTGTTTCCCTAAGTGATTTGGTGGGGCACTAGTATCGCCTTGTTGTCGCCGTTGGGATGAAGTAGAGTGATTGAGATCAAGCCCCATTATTGTATTTTATTTAGACAAAAAAAATCAAATATATATGTATATATATATATATATAATTTTTATATTCAATAAATCGACCGTTGGGGCCCTTATATATACCAGCTGAGTTGATATTAGTATTAGGATTCAGACCAATGGGAGCGTATCTCAATCCATTAGGATTCATCCTGGCATTGACTTTCGTACAAATATTCTGGGAAACACCATTCACCTTATTCAACATATGCACACTTCATCAGTTTTATTTCCATCTTCTAATCTATCCATATGTTTGAATTTGATTGATTTCGAGCAATGTGAATGTTGATTTTTTATCCAGTTTTGGAAAGTTCAAAGATTATCTGAATAGAGTTTTGTATTTTTATCTGAATTTTAGTACGCTGAGTGCAAACTCCTGTAGAGCAATTGGGTCCATGCAGGGTAATGATTCTTATATCCAAAGAATGTAGTATGCCAACTAAATAGCTTTTTTAGTGTCTATCCTCAATCGTTCACAGGTAGCTAGGAGTTGGAGTAAAGGTTTTATGGGTATACCTCTTGTAAACCCTCATGAGACAAAACTCGTCCACTAAGGCCACTTAGGGGTTTAAAGGCTTGTTACACATGCTAAGTGTAGTCACGATTCCTGCAAAAGTGATTTAGGATTTTTATTTAATTTTTAGGTTAGTTTTTCATTTAGTGTTGCTCGAGGACTAGCAAAATATAAGTTTGAGGGTATTTGATAGACATAATTTTTTGTCTTATTTAAGCTTATATTTATATTGTTATTTCTAAATTTATGTACTAATATTACTATTTTGTATGTTTTTAGATAATTTTGGGAGAATAAACTTTTATGAAAAATTTGTTTAAAAAGTTATAAAGGAACCTCAAAAGTGTTAGAGGCACCCATGGATTTGGATAAATGCACCTATTGCAATTTTTAAAGGCACCTATGGCCATTTCAAACAAAATTCTTGGGGGGAACTCAATCTTCTCAATTGTGCGAATTTTTGGTCGATTGTTTAGGAGATTTGGAGAACATTTTGGGAATTAAGATAAGATAATATTATTGCCTGGTTATTAGAAGGTTGGATAAGTTTGGAGAGACCCGAAACAACCCGTCAAAATAGTTGATGCGTTTAAAATGGAAAAGATATTCTCGAATTTTCCTATGAAACAAATAAAACATCCTATGAGATTTTGTTCTCGTGTTTTAATAAGAAACATCATCGTTGAAAAGGAAAGAATATCACAGAGATTTATAAGAATCACATACCAATGAGGAGAAAATAAATAATGCCGAGATTTCTATTAAGAGAAGATATTTTGTGAAGATTCGACGAGATTTGGGGTTGGTTTTGATATGTCAGTATAAATAGAGAGTTAAGAAGCGTTTCGAGGGAGGCTTGCTCTGCCAGATTCAAAGTAGAAAAAAAATCCAGAAAGAATACTCTGTTCGTAGAAGAAGGAAGAACATACCACAGTTTGGTTTCGTCGTTAAAAACTATGGTCTTAACTCTTAAACTCAACTGCTTTGGTAACAGTTTTAGCTACAGTTCCAGTGATTATTCATGCTTTTAATACATTAAAATTTTGTGCTTCTATAACTGCAAATGAAAGGTGTCGTTGATTCGTTAAGTTTTTAATCTTCGAGTGACACTAATGGTTAGTCTTTCTTGTAACTTTTAAAATAATGCATAAAAACACTTCTTCTTTACTTTCTTGTGCTATAATTGTCATGAGTAGCTAAATCATTTTTCTAGGGTAGAGGAGGAAGCTATTTTTTATGTGTATTTTTAACCTTTCATTTCTTAGACATAATTTATACTCTCAATTTATGCTTTTTAATTACTAATAATTTCTCTTCTAAATAAGCTTTATTTTAATTATCTTGAATTGTTTTCAACTATTGATATTTAATAAACGAATGAAATTAGACTTTTGCGAGACTATGAAAGTCGTATAAATAGTTTTTAAATGTTGTATATTCTAAGGCCTGAGATTGGGTTCGAAATGGTCTTGTAGTAGTATGAGAGTATTATGTTTAGAATATTAAGTTTGAATCACCAACATCAAAATTAGTGGAATCCCAAACCCTAGACTTCTCTTCTTTTTGATTAATCAATTTTTTTAGTTATTTTATCTTTTTAATTAGATTCATGAATTTTATCCAAAATATTTTCTCTATTTTTAGGAAATAATTTGTTTATTAATTAAAATTAATATTATCAATCCATGTAGACGATCATGTATTTGCCGCTTCTACTTTATAGTCGTTGTGCAATTGCAGTTATAGGTTTTTGGACTATCATTCAAATACGCACCATAACTTTCTCATCACAGAGTGATTTCTCAACCTCTTTTGCTTCCCTCCCCTAAGATTAACCCATCATCTCCACCTTTATAACCGAAGCAAGATGTGAACGGACATCTCTTGGTTTAGGCTCGTCTTGTTCGATTTTGATCTCTTGAACCTACTGGTTTGTTTTCACCCTAAAACAGGCTTCAACTCTTGATGATAAACTTTCGAACTTCATAAAACTTTGACAACTTGTACTTTTTTTTCAATTACTTGTTGATTTGAAACTTCTTTATCGATTTCTTGTTTTCCCATGACTTTGATCAAAATATAATTATTTTATTTTTATTTTTTTGAAAGAATGAATAGGCTGTAGGAAATAACTTTAGCTCTTGATCTTTACAACTTGGTATTTTCTTGGTCACATAAACTTCAAAAATTCACATCTTTTTGCTTCACAAAATTGGTATTAACTTGGTAATTTCTACTCTTCTTTGTTGCTTGTAAACCTTAAACGTCTTCAACTTCTTCTTAAATTGACATTGCGCCGCTTGTTGATGATGATGATGATATGTTTCTTTGGTCACTACGTCAAGAGATTTGTGCGTCCTGTAATTCAGACTACATGATGAGGTAAGTTCGGTATTCTGATGTCACCCTCATGATTGATAGAATTAGCACTCAAAAGATCACAAAATTTTGAAGGGGTGCGAGGTTGAGTATCTCATCATTCTACCCCGAAGTTTGTGCAGATGAAACACACTAAACGGATATAAATATGTTGAAGGTTTGGTGCCACACTCTTATTTCTATGGGCAGTCTCCACTAATGAAAGATCAACTCTCTAATATTTCTTTCCTGCTGCACCTAATTTGCCACCGGCATGGTTAAGTTCATGACGGTATCTCTCTCAATGACTAAGAAACCCGAATATCGTTCTCTAGGACTTCTAAGTTCATTTATTCGGTAAGAACTCCGTATGTAAACTTAGCAAAAAGTATACTATGTGACTCTAAAATCTCTAAAAGTTTGAAGTTCATGCAAATATATAAAAAAGTTTGAAAATATTTACCTATGAAGTAAAAACTAACTAAAAAATAAAAACTCTATATGCTAAATACTCCCCCACACTTAAACTTCACATTGTCCTCAATGTTCAAAACCGAAATCTTTGATTTCTGAAGCAGCAACATATTAACCTCGAAAAATGTACATATTGGTAAGAAATTTGGCAAAACATCCTTAACAAAAGTTGTTCGCCAACGTCTTTTCTATAACATGTCAAAAGGAAACAATGTTTCGATAAACGGTTTGACAGTTATGGTCTCTGGACTGACTGATGTGCTAACCCAAATTACCAGGCCAATCGTTCCAACCTAACAGACTCCAAATTCATATTCTATTTTTACAAAAGAAAGATGAATATTTTCCCTTCAAAAGTTTGGGTCAACCACTCAAATCGGACTTCAATTGAAGTCGTTAGAGACGTTTCATCGAACGATGTCAGGACCAGAATTATTTTGACGAAAACAATTTTGGAAAAATTTTCTTCATTATAAATTTAGGACTCTATGAAATTAAATATGGGAATTCAAATATGATATGAAAACTGAAAAAAAAAAAAAAAGATAGAAATACAAAACCAATGGGTTGCCTCCCATATAGCGATTAGTTTAACGTCCTCAGTCTGACCTTCTGGTTATCGTTTGTACACCGACAGTCTAAAAATCTGAGGATCCATCCAGATAATAATCTGCAATTCTAATAACATCTTCACACCGACATTAGTATATGATAGTAATAGTGAAACCATTATCGGCTGGAATTTCCCCCATACTTAGTTTTTTATACATCTTAAAGTGTATGTAGAATATAGAATTCGGGAACTTAACGGATTCCTCCCGATGAACCTGCACAGTGTCAGAATCAAACATCTCTAATGGTGGATACTTAGAAACAAAATATTCCGTAAGAATTCTCAAAACACATAAATCCAACCGTAATTGAGGTATTTTCTAAAAGTTAGGTTAAAAATTGGGTTATTTGACGTTTGGTACTTGGGTTTTATCCAACATTAATGTTTGGTCTAACTTTTATCCAATTTAGGATTTGATACCTGAAATTGATGTTGACCCGCGTTGACTTGGTTACCTTTTGACTTTTGTTCAAAAATTATTAAAATAATCTAATTAATAATCTAATTTATAATCTCATTTACTATCATGCCCTTTATTTTACTAATATTTACTATCACTCAACAAACACCCCTCGAACCCATTTGTTTCTTCGATTCAATTTAAACTCGAATTCTCAGTTTCTTAGCAGCAACATCTTCACTGCTTGTTCTGTTCTCCAAAATCAAAACCCAAAACTCGATAGCACTGATGGAACCATTTTCTTGTTGTAACTCAAATTCAATTCACATCCAAAACCTTAAAACTATTGAGTCTGGTTTCATCCTCTTCACATCCAAAAGCCTAAACCTATTGAGTCTGATTTCATCCTCTACATCTCAAATCCGAGATCTCTAAATAGCCCCTTTGATAACCCATTCTATGATTTCAGTCCATCTCATATGGCAGCAGCAACATCGAATCTCACTACAACTACCAATAAATTTAGACCTCTAATTCAACTTATTAACTTTTGATTTAACGAATTTCACCCTTTGTGGAGTCTCTATCTCAGAAGATCTTGATGGGTTTATGAGAAATTCGTTAAATCAAAAATTAAGAACTTGTGTGATTAGAATGGTTTTTTCTTTTGGCTTGCATAATCACGAAACAGAAACATGAATCACCTTGACGGAAGCGTAAGAGTTAAGTCGCTTCCTTACTATAATTGATCTTCCTACTACGTAAAAGCTATACTAGAACCCCTGATTGATGACATGGCTGAATACCAGGCTGTCTAGGATGTATGCCAGGCTGTAATCCAACCTGTACATGTATATATAAATAGTGTCTATATTCATTGTATTCAAAAAAACAAAGTGAAAGAAAGTTAATGTGAATTCAGAGTTTCTGTTATGGTATCAGAGCAAAGTTAATCTTGGAACAAGATTTTTTTTTTCGTTTCAGAAATTTTTCAGAGTCATTCATCTTAATTACTGGAGCAAATTAATGAATTCATCTCCATATTAAGTATTGTTTCTCGATCTTTACATCTTCTCAGCAGAATTCAAAATCAAATTCTCGATTGATGAATCAATCAATGAACGATTTCTTCAAAGCTACATTTTCTTCATTTCAATTAAATCAAAGCAGAAGAGTGGTACACAATTAATGATAAACATTCAATGCCTTCAATTAAACAGCAGAGAGAGACATTAGCAGTAAGTAACGTATGGCAGACAATTTCTGAATCTTTTTAACTTTTCTTTTAAATTCACAAGAAGTCAGTGTCTCGATTTCTGTCACGCATGCTATCTTTTCCATTGATCAGAGAGATAATAAATGAGCAGCAATTAAACTTCCTTTTCTTCTCCATTCTATAAACCGAAACTCAACATTTTTACAAACAGAGTTGTTTATTGATCAGGTTTGATTTCTTGCTTTCTCATCGTTGTTCATTATCTCTGATCTTCCTTACAAATAGAGTTTCCTGGTTTTCTAGTATTAAGAAAGATAAAATCTGATCTTAATATTTTTGCACCAGAAATACTCTTTGTTTGTAGCTTTTAGATCATTATAGTATTTTTTCTTCTTCTGTTTCTTCAAATTTTACTGGATTAATCATTTCTTTTCACCATTTTTACCTCTTTACACCACAAGAAACTGATACAATCAATTTATGATTGAAACTTTTCCGTCATCATCAATTTCCACATCTTCTGATACATGGATACTACATCATCAAACGCCCTGTCCAAAGTTCCACTAAATCAGCTAACTAGTTTTATTCAGATAAAACTAAAAGAAGAAAACTACATCACCTGGAAAAACTTGATGAATCCGGTGATTCAAAAATACAAGATCAAGAAATTTCTTGGTGGATCCTATCCATGTCCTCCTCAGTATACTAGTCCACGGAATCAACAGAATGACATTGATAATCCACTATACAGTGATTGGTTGGATGAGGATTCAACAACCACTATGTGGATTAACTCTACCATTTCTGAATCGGTCATTGCCTACTTTTCAAGATCCCAAACTTCTGCTGAACTTTGGAAGAATATTGAAGAACGTTTTGGTAGAGCATCTTCCACCCACACCATTCAGTTACGAACAAAACTCATATCCATCACTCAAGGTAACAAATCTATCTCATCTTTAATTGGTGAAATAAAATCATTATCTGATAAGTTGGCGTCAGCCGGAGAAATAATTTCCGATAAGGAATTAGTAGTTATAACGCTAAAAGCTCTTGGTGATGAGTATATACCTTTTGCAACTTCGATGCGACACTTGAATCCTCCGGTGTCCTGTATATAATTACATAATAATCTCATCAGTGAGGAATCGATCATCCAAGACAGACAGAAAATCCAAAAGGAACATCAATCGCCTAAAGCCTTCATAGCTAACCCAGGAAGAGGATATAGAAATTTCTCCTCTGGATCTAGAGGTAACTATAGTAACTTCAGAGGATCTAATCGACCAACATACAACAGTCCAAGATATCCGAATCCAGCATTCTTTCCAAGATCAAGTTATGGCAGAGGATCCTATTCAAGGCAAATATGCAATTGTTCAGGTCACCTAGCAACAACATGTGCCCATAGACTAAACTTTACCTATCAAGGCAGAGCTCCACCTTCTAACTTGACAGTAATGTTAGCAGCAGCGGATATTTTTGATGAAGCTGAGTGGATAGTTGATAGTGGAGCTAATCAACATATAACTTCAGATATCAAAGATCTAGCAGAATCCAACATATATGAGGGACCTGACAAGATTCAAACAGCAAATGGTGCGGGTATGACTATTACTCATCGAGGTAGTTCAAAGAAATTTGTGATAATACTTCCTTTGTTCTGAATGATATTCTTCTGGTCCCTGAGGCATCACATAATCTGTTGTCAATTCACAAGTTTACATCTGATAACCAATGTTCTTTAACTCTTGACTCTGCTGGATTCACTGTGAAGGACAACAAATCTGGGAAGATACTTTTCCAAGGACCGCATAGGAATGGTCTATATCAAATTACTTTTGCTGCATCACATCATTCACGAATGGCTCTGGCTTCCACAACCACTGATAGTCTACTACTTCATCGGAGATTAGGTCATCCCTCCTTTCAAACTATGCAACGGATATGCTCACAGCTAAAATTGTCAAGTACTCTTTCAAAAACCTTTCATTGTAATGAATGCAAATTGTGTAGGTCAAAGAAATTTCCTTTTCGAATGTCTAGTTCACTGGCTCATAAACCATTGGAACTACTTCATATAGACCTTTGGGGTCCATGCCATGTAGCCTCAGTTTCTGGTTGTCTATACTATGCCAATATAATAGATGAATATTCTAAGTTCTGTTGGTTGCTTCCAATATCTTCAAAATCTGAATTCAAGTTTGAATTTGTATCTCTAGTTACTAGACTAGAAAATTTGTTATCCACCAATGTTATTACAATAAGAACAGATAATGGTGGTGAGTTCCTGAATACCTTCTTAAAGAACTTCTGTTCAACTAAAGGAATCACACATCAACTGACATTCCCTCATACACCAGAACAAAATGGTGTAGCGGAAGTTAAACATAGACATATTTTAGAGATCACTAGAACCTTTCTATGTCAGTCCAAATTGCCAGCATGCTATTGGGTGGATGCAATACAGACTGCAAATTTTGTTATAAATCGACTTCCAACAAAATCCATTCAGTTTCTGTCACCTTATGAACTATTGTTTGGCAAGCCTCCTGCATATGAGTTGTTTAAGGTTTTTGGATGTTCCTGCTTCCCATGGTTGAAACCGTATACCACTAACAAGCTAGAACAGAGAAGCAGACATTGTATTTTTCTTGGGTATAGCCTAAATCACAAAGGGTACCGATGTCTTGATCCTACAACAGGAACTGTCTTTATCTCTAGGCATGTCTCATTTGATGAGACCACTTTTCTGTATTCTGTCTTAATGAATTCAGATCATGATCAACATACCACAGATATGGCATTAATAGATTCAGCTTTTCAGTCTAATCCATCTAGTAATTCAATATGATCAAAGATCCTTTATAAAAAACATCTTCAGCTGTCAATAATCATCTGATGCTAACCAGGTCCAAGACAGGAAATATCAGGCCCAAAGCTAACTTCTCAACAATGTATCCACTGACTGTAGCTCTATTAGGTGAGATAGTATCCATACCAACTTGCATCAGTATAGCTCACAAAGATCCTGTCTGGAGAACATCAACCAGAAATGAATATAACGCTCTAATAGAGGCAGGCACATGGGAACTAGTAGACTCACCAGCCCAAAATAATGTAGTGGGTTGCAAATGGGTTTTTCGTGTGAAATACAACCCAGATGGATCAATAAACAGACACAAAGCCCGGTTAGTAGCAAAGGGATACCATCAACAACAAGGCTTAGATTATGAGGAAACTTTTAGCCCGGTGGCAGAACCAGCAACAATAAGGGTAGTATTAGCTCTTGCGGTTCAATTTGATTGGAAGCTACATCAACTTGATGTATCAAATGCCTTTCTACATGGTGATCTTAAAGAAGAAGTATACATGGCCTAGCCACCAGGCTATATTGATTCAACCAAGCCCACTGCAGTATGTCTACTTCACAAAGCCAAATATGGGCTTAAAAAGGCACCAAGGGCCTGGTACAAAAAGCTAAGCCAAAGTCTCATCAAATTGAACTTTAAGCATTCACAGGCTGATTCATCATTATTTGTCCATCACTCAGAATCACTTATCACAGTTGCCCTGATCTATATAGATGATATAGTGCTAACAGGCAATTCGGAAAACCATCTACTTCAGGTAATCAAGGAACTACAACTCAGTTTTCCGATTAAAGATTTAGGAACTCTAAATTTTTTCTTAGGCCTGGAAGTTAGCAGATCAACTGGGTCATTATTTCTTGGCCAACAAAAATACGCATTGGACCTGTTGGTAAAACATAATATGGATGAGTCCAAGCCCTGTCAGACTCCATTAGCAGCTTCAGTTTCACTAAGTAAAACATCAGGAGATCTGTTGGAAAATCCAACAGCTTATTGATCATTGGTAGGAGCTCTTCAATACTTGACTTGGACACGCCCGGATATTTCTTTTGCAGTCAACTTGGTCTGTCAATTCATGCACGATCCACGAACAACACATCTTGAGGCTGCAAAACGAATACTACGATACATAAAGGGGACTATCCAGCATGGTCTTTTGTTCACAAAGGGATCAACTATTCTAACTGGATACTCCGACGCAGACTGGGCAGGTTCAATTGATGACCGGCGATCAACAGGAGGGTATGCAATCTTCTTGGGATCTAATTTAGTAGCTTGGTCATCTAGGAAGCAATCGACAGTGGCTAGATCAAGCACAGAGGCTGAATATCGGACATTAGCTCACACTGCGGCAGAGGTAGTATGGTTGTGCTCACTCTTTAAGGACTTACACTTTCATCCAACAGGAACACCAAGGATAGGCTATGACAATATCAGTTCCGTCATCTTAGCATCAAATCCTGTACATCACTCTCGAATGAAGCATGTTCATATCGTACGTGAACTAGTACATGGTCGTTCTCTTGAGGTCTTCTATGTCCATACAATACAACAACTAGCGGATATATTCACTAAATCTCTACACAGTCCAAGATTCATTGATCTCAGATGCAAGCTCAACGTTATTACACAACCTGTGAGCTTAAGGGGGTAACAGCTATACTAGAACCCCTGATTGATGACATGGCTGAATACCAGGCTGTCTAGGATGTATGCCAGGCTGTAAGCCAACCTGTACATGTATATATAGCTAGTTTCTATATTCATTGTATTCAAAAAAACAAAGTGAAAGAAAGTTAATGTGAATTCAGAGTTTCTGTTACTACGGATTGGATTGAATGTTGATTGAATCAAAATTTGGGGGTTTCGATTTAGGGTTTCTTTTTCATCTGCAGAGTTAGAACTTAGAAGTTTGGTCTTTACAATTGAATGAATTGAAGAAAAATTAGGAAGTTTTCTTTAAATCGTTCCATTCTTGAATTTGGGTTTTTGACTTAGGTTCTGGTAGATGCTATCTCGTTATGTTTGATTGAGTTTAACTGAACTGAAAGTGAGGTTAATTTATGGTATTGATTTGTTAAACTTGCTTAATTGCTTATATATGGAAGGTTGATAATCTATTTTAGATTACTGTTTTTTACCGTATCAAACTTTTGTAGATCTAGAGTTGGTTTTGGAATTTACAGATCTTGAATTAGTATTGGAATTCGATGTAGTGATGTTTATATATTCTTAATGGAATTGCAGTGTTTTTTTTTAAAGGGAGAAGATGACAGAAAATGAAGTAGATTTGGGGTTTTTGTTCGGAACCGTTGGTTTAAGGCCTTTGTTTGTAGTGGTTGGATCTTACTAACAAGAGTCCACACTAGGGTTAAAATTGTAGTGTCATGAAAATAATAATACAAAGTTAATTAAAACTTGACTTAACTTAGTCCAACGAGGGTCAACGTCAACTAACCCTTAAGAATTTGATAATCATATGAAGGTTTATATATAGTAAGGAAACCTTCTAAATTTGTACTTGGTATGTGGTGCTCTACCGTTGAAAGCTCCCTTAGATCTTCTAAGCAATCCGTATTTTCATTCTCATTCTCAATTAAACCGTTTTTTTGAAAATTTTAACAATATCATATTATGAATCTGAATCTTCATCAAGTAGGCCTTTGGCGGAATCCTTGGAATTCAAGACAGTAGTTCTATTATACCAACTCTCATCCTTTTGAATAGGTGAATGCTTTTTATTATGATCAGCAGTTAGACTAACTTTATTATTGTTGTTAAGGCTTTTCAAATGATGAACTTTTTCATAATCATCATCGATCAAATATTCATTATTATCCAAAGGTATTCCACAATAATTGTGGCTTTGAGACCAACACTCTTTTTTATCTCTTTCTTCTTTATACTGATCAATTTGTCTTCTTATGTTGTTCAACCCTCTTTAAAGTTCTTGGAGTGATTCATTAACACCTTGATGATGTTCAACCATTACTTGGATCAGTTAGTCAAGACGTTCTTCAAAACATGGATTCTCCACGTATGGTTGCTCACTAAGTGGTTCCAATGTTGATGGATTGATCTTCAGATGAGAAATAAACTGATCAAGTGTCTGCTTAAATCTAAAAGATAACTAATTAGAAGTAAAATTATCCTCTCATCCTAGTGGTTGTTCACCTACATACCCGCCATAAGGTTGCTGGTATGTCTAGGAATAACCGAAAGGTTTCGTGGATATTGATCATAGCTAAAAGATTGTGATTGTACCCCATGGTTGGTTGGTAGCTATCAAAAATTTGAGAATAAAAAAAAATGATTACCATTATTATCTACTTGATCTTGTGCATCATAAATATTATTTTTGTAAGGAAACATGATGACACACAAAGAGTAGAAAAAAACCTAAAAATAAAAATAAAGTGATGTATACAACCTGTTTTAAGAATCTACCTCCCGCTTTTGACGGTTGTTGGATTCCACCAACGAGTTGTTTCCACCATGAAAATCTAAAAACTTGAAAAACACTAAAAGAAGAACGTAAAATAGAACAAAAAAAAAATATAAAACAAAAAAGAAATGCTAACTGCTCCCCAGCAGCGGCGTAAAAAATTGATGTGTGTCATAAGTGCAACAAATTACTTCAGATGTTCCCCATTAATGCTAACAAGTAGTATATCGGTAGTAAGGATCATTCCCATGAGGAGTTGTGCAATTGTTATTTGTTTTCAACTTCTTATGTAACCAATAGGGGATTGTAGTGAATTAAACTAAAGAAAACTAACAAAAGAAAATACCAAGTAAATAAAGATTATCGGATGTAAGAAAATACTGGTTATAGGTTTCATATTCCATCACCAAACATGCTCGTCAATCGATTTGAGTTAAAGTTTAACCTTTTTGTATCAATAACCCTAAAGCATCCTATCGCAGGCTTACTCTGGAAAAACTCCTTGTATCACCAAATGCGCAAGAGCCCCTTTTTGAATCTTTCTCAATGAATAACTTGGCGCAAGAACCACTCAAGTTTAACCCAGTAAAATCAATGGTCTTCGTGAGTTGAGGTTATTCTAAGAAATCCGGCGCAAGAACCACACGTACTTAACCTAGGTTAAGCTTCTACACATAATCGTATGGCAACATCCCGTCGTTAACAACTACGTTGTGCTACTTGTGATTAGAGTTCTTCGACAATTCTGGATCTCAAACCCTAGTCTAGATTTAGATATGAATACGTGACCATTCAATTTGCAACTTAAACGAGCAAGTCATCAATTATACATAGCGATATTAACAGTAGAAAATAAGAGATAACAGTGATCATTAATATTAAAACTAACCATCCAGATTGATTTACATGTCTAAGACTTAGAAATACATCCCCAGCCAACAAAAGAAAGTTACCTACTCATGAAAACCCATGGAAAATTTACAAGAGAATAGGGAGAAGAAGAAGAAAAAAGTGTCATTGTTCTTTACCTAGGTTAAGCTTCTTTCCCTAAAGGGGAAAACCCTAATTCGCTCCAAACTTTTTTAATTTTGGTGTTGTAGATGATATGATCTCTATGGTATGATCTAGGAAGTCATCTTATATAGGAAACCAAGTATAAGAATGTACGTGCTCAAATTCCGTTCATACTAGGTTCTGGAAACTCATTAAAACTCTAAAATAGTATAAAAACCCGTCAAAAATACCGATCTCACGTAACTTTCTCGGCCACCTGACCCTCCGAGATTTATATTCTTTCTCGGATACCTAAACCTCCGAGAAAATTCAAAGTTTCTAAATTTCCCTCGATCACCATCATGGCCGAGAATATCCTGAACTTATTTTTCTCATAATTTCTTCATACGACGTCGAAATGACCTCATTATTTCACTGTTGGGCTTGTCTCTTAGCTCACTACAAGATAATAAGAAGAAATCATGGATTTGAAAATTTTCCACTTGGTATTTGATCCTTCTTCACTTGTAGTACTTTACTTCCTTGCTCATGCTAGCACCTTGTAATTCCTTTTTGGATGGTTCACCTAATAAGAGATATAAAATAGAAAACAAGCATAATACAGGGTAATATACAAGAATTATAAAAAAATATAAAAATATATTTAATTCTAAAAATATGTAATTTATGCATACACTTACCAATTGCACTCTCATATTATACATAAAATATATACTACCGCCCCCTGAATGGGGGCATCCAATGAGTTTCTAGCACCCATAAAATCAATGGCGATACTAGAAGTAATTCTTTATTCCAAGATGGAATCATCAGTTTCTAAGTTTAGCACCTTATCAATTTTAGTTTGCTGCTTCGTAAGCATCTCATCAAGATCACTTTTCTTAAACTACTTTTCTTCGGAACCCATCAAGAATGAACCTTTTCTTATCACACGATGGTTTCTTCATTGATGCCAACAACTAAGTCATTAAAAACAAGATCTCCTCTTCCCAAACAACGATGGTTTCTCGCATGATTAAGCCTTTAAAAGACGTCACCATTAAAGTTAATGTAATCTTCTTCCAATAATCGAATATTCATTAAAAAAAGCACCATGTTAACAAGGTTTATGAATTTAGAAAAAATAAAAATAAAAAGAGTTTCAGTGTGAAATTTAATACAACGATTTTATAAAGAGACTAAGAAGCAAATAACATGAAATATATGAATTTAAAATATAAGAAAGTAATAAATATATTTTTATTTTCTAATTTCTGCTTCGAGACATTATATAACTATGTAACATGAAATATATGAATTTAAAATATAAGAAAGTAATAAATATATTTTTATTTTCTAATTTCTGCTTCGAGACATTATATAACTATGTAATATCCAAGGGTTAAGAGGTGCATCCTTACATTAGTTGTCACGAAGGTGATCTCATCACTGCATGACTCTATAAAGTTTTAAATTTTACAAGTAATATTTGTGATCCTTTTTTTAAAAGAAAATTTAGTATGTGGATTGACTTTTAAAGAAAACAAAATTTAGAAAACAAAATTCTTCATGTATGTTGTTTGTGAAAATTTTAGTCACAAGATATAAAATTGTTATTGAATATATTTGTCCTAAGAAGTAGGAACTTCCAGGACTCTACTTGTTTCTCTGGTGACTCTTCATAATTGGTTTGCTTTTTCTTTAAACCATCTGATTACTTATACTTTAAAAATTGTTTTATGTTCTGGTTTGACAATAACTTAGGGGATTCTCCTTTGGTTGGCCAAGTATTAGGGCAAGAGCTATAGGATAGAGTGTTTGAACACTCTATCTTTTTCAAATGAATGAATGACTAGGTAAAGAAGTGATTTTTGCACTATGAAGGAGTGAAGTAGAGAGGCTAGACGAGTGAAGTTTTCCCGTCTAGTATAATATTTCACTTGGACGGAGAAAGATTACCCGTCTAAGTAATATATTTAATTATTTTAACAGTTATAACCAAGGTAGGACCCGCGTTTGGGGTATTTAATATTGAAAAAAATACCTAAATAGGTGAACTTCAGCTGTTTGAGAGGAAATTTTACCTAGATGGGTGAACTTCAGCCGTCTAATGAAGACCACTACTTCAAAAAGGTTTGACTCTCTACCCATAGTAGGGTCTAATTTACTAAATTTGGGTGAAACTTATTCACTTTGAATGAAAACTTTCTACCCATAGCCCTTGCTCTTAGGGCTTTGGTTTCTTGGTTTATTCGGTAAATCAGATGCAATGTGGTTTCAGTGAAACCATTACTAGAAATAATTGTTGCTTCTATATATTTGATTCTTTGGTGGATCATATTTTTCTTGTTAGATGCTTCATTTAAAAAAAAATTGACTTGCCTTTAGGTGTCATTTGATGTTTCATTGCACGAGTAATCGTAGGGGTAGGGGAAGCGACCACTTTTTTTAGCTATATCTTGGGCTTAAGATATAAACATGTCCAAATTCATTAGTGATTGTCCAAACACAGTTAATTATGTTAGTGGTGTCATTGAGTCAGTTAACTGGAGGAGTCAGGATTTTCTTAATGTTTGTAATTTGTAAGAGAATCCACAGTCATGAGACGAGTAAAGAGAAAATACCAAGAAACTAAAAAAATTTACTTTTCTGGGTGTTCAAGCGTAGCGGTATAAGAGTAAAATATGGTCAACCATAAAAAGATCCACGCGAAACACACCTGTTATTTAGACGGATGTTAAATGAACGTTTGATTTGGAAGGTCGTGAAATGAACGCATGATGAGAAACGTTAGGTTAATCATTCGCTTGATATCAGTCGTGCGGTTAGAAGATCGTCCATCTGAGAGATGTGCATATTGCTAACGCATGGTGGGGAGAAATTTAAAACATACACCCGGTAACAGGCACTGGTATACACTTATGTATTTCGTCGCACTTATAACTGGGGCATGTGCATCTGGTGAGTGGAGAGGACGCTTACCCATACGCCCGTTAACAGGCGCAGCTACACACATACGCCTGATAATTGTAATTGTAATTGTAATTGTAATTGTAATTGTAGTTGTAATTGTAATTGTATCTTGTTTTGTTTCTAACAAGGGTTTAAACTTCCATGTTTTAGAATTATGCAATAGTAAAGTTAGTATTGGAGCTGATAAAAAAAATGTTTGTACTGGAAATGAAATTTGGTGTTTAAAATAATATAGAATCACTTTCCAACTTAATGGGTGCTGATACTTTATTTCTTTAGTAAATATTAATGCGTAAATAATACAAATAATTTCTTTAGTCAGTATTAATAGGTGTTGGTACTTGTTTTTCACGTTTAACCAACGCCCCCACAGAAACGCACATTTAACTTACGCCCCAAACAGGCGTAACGTATGTATTGAATACGTCAAATGGAGCGGACGCTATTTTTACGCCCAACACATACGGATAATTCGTGTGTGCTCCATCATTAGATGGTTCCATCGAATACGTCTGACACAAGATGTCCGCTAAACATACATCTACTATTAAATGCAGCCTATAATTACGCTCCACCAAATTTGGATATGGTCTGGATTTTGGACCATTTTTGGTCTGAAACCCTAGCAATCCGGACCAAATATGATTATGGTCCGTTCCACTGTGATTGACTCAACGAGTATATGTGGGTTTAGTCCATCGTTTACTCATGTGACTGTGGAAGCTCATAAGTATATCTATAATCCAATCTATGTTAATGTAATGACCTGACCCTCCACCGATACTGTCCCCACTTAGCCACTGCGATCCGGCAGTGTGGGATTTTCAACGGGCACCGATACGGTTATCCAACAGCAGCTTTCCGATAAGTCAACCATCCCTCGCTTACTCCCGTCCGAGCACGCTTAACTGCAAAGCTTTTTGCCAACTCTGGAGCCAACTGTGCTGAAAAGGCCTCGGTGTTAGGAAAGGACAAACCATTACCTATATTCCATTCGGCGAACCCTACCTGCCGAATCGGGGTATTACAATACCACCACATTAAATTGGAGCCGTTCTTGACTCCGGAATATACACAAGCCCAGATCTCCGACGTTTCCTGCCACTCATGAGCCCAATACCTGGCAACCCCCGTCCAGCGTACACTCTCACCCTAAGAAGGTGATCCGTTGTCGGCTCTGATACCATTTGTAATGACCCGACCCTCCATTGATATTGTCCTTACTTAGCCACTGCGGTCATCCGACATTGTGGGATTTCCAACGGGCATCGCTGCGGTCATCCAGCACATTAAATTGAATTACAATACCACCACATTAAATTGAGCCGTCCTTGGCTCCAGAATATATACAAGCCTAGATCTCCGACGTTTCCTGTCACTCATGAGACCAATACTTGACACCCGCCGTCCAGCGTACTCTCTCACCATCGGCAGGTGATCCGTCATCAGCTCTGATACCATTTGTAATGACCCGATCTTCCATCGATATGGTCCCCACTTAGCCACTGCGATCATCCGACAATGTGGGATTTTTAACGGGCACCGCTGTCGTCATCCAGCAGCAGCTTCCCGGGAGGTCACCCATCTCTGGATTACTCCCACCGAGAACGCTTAACTGCAAAGTTTTTTGCCAACTCTGGAGCCAATTGTGCTGAAAAGACTGTTAGGAAATGACAAATCATTACTTATATTCCATTCGGCGAACCATACCTGTTGATTTGGGATATTACAAAACCACCACCTTAAATTGGATCTGTCCTCGGCTCCGGAATATACAAGCACAGATCTTCGACGTTCCTTGCCACTCATGAGACCAGTACCTGGAAAACCCCGTCCACCGTACTCTCTCACCTTCGCAGGTGACCCATCGTCGGCTCTGATACCATTTTTAATGACCCGACCCTCCATCGATATTGTCCCCACTTATCCACTACGATTATCCGGCAGTGTGGGGTTTTCAACGGGCACCGCTACGGTAATCCAGCAGCAACTTCCCGAAAGATCATTCATCCCTGGATTACTCCCGCATAAACACGCTTAACTGCAGAGTTTTTTGCTAACTTTGAAGCCAACAGTGCTGAAAAAGCCTCGATATTAAAAAATGACAAACTATTATCTATATTCCATTTGGAAAACCCTACCTGCTGAGTCGGGGTATTAGGGTTAATACGAACAAAAACTCTTAAACCTGATTACGTTGCTACTTATGCTAAAAAGCACAATACTCAGCGTGTGTAAAATTCATGTCTGTCTTTTCTGATCCTTTCTTAAGAAGGAATCTTCAGTCGAAGTTTATAATTCCCCGGTTCATTTATAGAAGTGTTTTTTTCCCAGCAAAAGGTAAATAAATAGTTAACAAAAACAAACCCATATAATTCATCTGCAAATTTTTACACCGTAAGTAATATTTAAACCATTGATTAAGACTGTAAGAGATACAACCTGTTGGAGAAAAATGAACATTAAAATGTATTTTGGTCTTGGTGGGAATGGACCTTAGGACCTACAAGTCACTAAGGGACACTAGCTTATTTTTCACTAATGTGAATGAAGAACCTTTAGTCCCACATTGGAGAGACTAGAGATGAGTCCTCTCTTTATTACCACAAAAATTCCAATTAAGGGAGGGCCCTTAGGGTTTAGAATCTTTTGTTGTTGGAGGAGGACTAAGGAAATGGGCTAGTCAGAACAAAC
Source organism: Papaver californicum (assembly GCA_023531435.1). Taxonomy (NCBI): domain Eukaryota; kingdom Viridiplantae; phylum Streptophyta; class Magnoliopsida; order Ranunculales; family Papaveraceae; genus Papaver; species Papaver californicum. The sequence goes on from JAJJMC010023397.1 coordinate 4,066,265, forward strand.
CTACTTTTCACACATGTGCGGTGCTTCGCACTGAAGCACGCACGCTTGCGGTTGCGACTTGCGAGCTTGCGTGATTGCGAGCTTGTGAGCTTGCGTTCTTGTAGTGCTTGCAGACTTGCGGCAGTGGCTGTGGGTGTGGCTGTGACCGTGGCTAAGGCTGTGGGACTGAGTGTGTGTTGCGGGCGTGGCTGAGGCTGCGGACCAACCAAGATTTACGTTTTTTTAATTAATTTTTTTTTTAAATGTGGAGGCGTCTGACCCGGCTAGAATTAAGTTGTTTTAAAGAGAGAATATTTTCTGACCGTTTTATTAACGTTTCAAATTAAATTTCGCACTTAAATTTTTGATTAAATACAAAAATTATTCTCACTCAATAATGTGCGGATTTCACTCTTCTTTTGGCTATAAAAGAAAAACGAGTTTTTCATTTCAACTCACTCCAAAGCAGGCTACTATCCCTAGATCTTTTCATCCTCTTCTCGCTTTGTTTTGTGCAACTGTGTGTTTATTTCCCTTCTATTATCTTGTTGTTAAGTTCTTGAGGGTGATTAGTATTTTGCTTATACTAATCATAACGAGAAGTTCTATCCTGGACACATCTTCGTTGTTGGGGTGTAGCATCTCTCATTCTTGAGGAGTACCCGCGAACTATTGTGTTAAGGAAAATTTGCTGAGAAGGTGGCTCTGTCCTAGTGTGTGCATTAACATCAGAGTGTATATCATTTCAGTGATTTTCTAACGTTAACAATTTTCTCTGTTTAGTGTTATTTCCATTGTTGCAGAACCAACAATCTTAACACAATATCTATTTCTTCTGTTTCAATGGTTAAAAGTGTTGTTGATAGACCACAAAAATTCAGTGGCAAAGACTTCAAAAGATGGCAATCCAAGATGTTGTTCTTTCTGAGTTTCCACATGTTGGATGAATTAGTTCTGAAACCTTTTGATGAAACTTTGAATGATCCAAGTAATGAAAGAGAACTTGAAAGTTGGGGAAGACATAACTATGTGGCTAAAAAATCACATTCGGAACTGTCTAGAAGATGCTTTGTATGATTTCTATAATGCAAAAGAAAACTTTTCTGCATTTGCCTTGTGGGCTGCCTTAGAAGCAAAATATGAAGCAGAAACTGCTGGTAGTAAGAAGTTTTTAGTTACCCGGTTCCTAGAATACAAAATGACAAATGACAAATTTGTGGTTGACCAATTTCTTGAACTTTAGCGCATTATCAATGAAAATATTGTTGAAGGTATGGTCATAGATGAAACGTTTCAAGTGTCTGCGGTGATTGAGAAATTACCTTCTTCTTGGTCTAAATACAAACGAAGACTGAGACATGAAACTGGTGAAGTCAGTATGGTTGAATTGGGTAAGAAGATACAAGTGGAAGAATTGTTGTGCTCCAAAGAAAAGAATGTATCTTCCGCAAGAGACATGTGCAACAAGGCTCATGTGATTGAACACAAGACTGAAAAAGGTGACCGCAGCAACCGCAAGCCTGGTCCGCACAAAAAAGGTACTTTCCCGAAACCCATTGGTAAAATTAAAGGTGCTTGTTATGTTTGCGGAATTCCTGGCCATATGGCAATGCATTGTAGAAAACGTAAGGACTTTAATAACAAGAAAAACAATGCTAATTTGGTTGAAACCAACAAGATCGAGTTTTCTGGCACGGTGTCTGAAGTCAATATGGTAACCAATGTGAGAGACTGGTGGGTAGACTCTGGTGATACCAAGCATGTTTGCGGAAACAAAGATATGTTCACCTCCTATCAGAAGGTAGGGGAAGGGGAGAAACTCCTCATGGGTAACTGATGTGATTTTAATATAGTGGTAAAAAGGGTTTGATTCTCAGACTTGTGAAGATTTGATTTCTAGACCTAATTTTTAATGACTAAAAATAAAGAAGATTAAAACAAAGTTGATTTAAAATTGATGGGAAGAATTAGGGCTAAGATTCCACTATTAACCAATATTTCAAGTGATAAAATCTTACAATTCTTGTATTCAACTTATTTTAAATATTGTCAAAGTTAGGTTTTTAAAAGAATAATTGTAAATCTAAAGCATGAGATATCAAAAGTTTAAAACTAAGCATGACCCATCAAAAGAAAACACAATTATTTGAGAAAAACCATTTTTTTTCAATTTAATTCAAAGCAATTAATAATAAAAGAATTGTAAATAATAAATAAAATAGAAGTTACCACTTATTTATTGGAGAAATAGTTTCCTCCGTCGCCCCAGTGATGATGATTAGCTCATTGTATTGGAAACACCCTCAAAATATATTTCATAACTCAAAAAGTGCTTACAATGGTGAAAAAATAGTAACACAGGAGAACAGAAACGCTTATAAGCGTTACAGAGAAGTGTTCTCTACGTTACAGAAGAAGGAAAAGGAAACAGGAATAAAGAACGGACTTCAGGTACTTCAGAAATAGGACTGCTTGAGGGACTGTGTTAGCGACAGTTTCAGCGACAGTTCCCTGGAGACTTATGTTCTTCACCTTCTTCTTCACCAGCAGCAGAAGTATTTTCTCCTGGAATTTTTTCGGTGGCTCTGGCTGGTTTGTTTCTCGTTTCTCTTGGCTATATATAGTATTAGTGAACCCTAGAAACCCTATAGAACCGATAAGGACTCCAAAACAACACCCAATCAAACTCAATTTACGTGTAAATCCTAAACAGGGTCAAATTTTTTTTTCTGGCTTGATTCACTTCTGCAACCATTTTTTCCTGGGCAACATGTTTTGTGACGTGTATTGATCCTGTTTTGGTTGTTTACTTCCCTTGGGTAACTCATATTCACTTCCAAATCCCTTAGAATTCAATTCCAAACAACCCAGGAAGATTCTCACGTGAAACCCAAACTTCCCGCTATTTTCGTGATTTCAAATTCAATGTGAAGGGGTGCCCCTATCCAACAGTGGGGTGCCTTTAACAATTTGTCCTGGGTGCCTTTATCAACTTTTCGAGCTGATTTTTCCGTAATTATTTATTTTTCGAAAATACCTACAAAGACATAAACAACCATAATAAGTACAAAGTACAAAAATGTGTCTATCAGTAACTCGTCCGCAGCACAGGTTGCGGGAAAAGGCAAAGTTGGGATGAAGCTCACTTCTGGAAAAACTATCACATTGAATGAAGTTCTTCATGTTCCGGACATCTGCAAAAATCTTGTATCTTGTGGTGTATTAGATGATAAGGGTTTCAAACTAGTTTTTGAATCTGGGAAAGTTATTGTCACTAAGTGTAACGACTATATAAGAAAGGGTTATAAGACTGAGGGTCTATATAAACTGAATGTAACCTCTGTTGAAATGAGTAAAATTGATTCTTCTTATGCTTGTGTGTCATTGAATGTTTGGCATGGTAGACTTGGTCATGTAAACTATAAATCAATGAATAAACTGGCTAGCATAGGCTGCATACCCAAATTTACTTTGGAAAATGAACATAAATGTGAAATATGCGTAGAATCAAAATATGCTAAAAAATCTTATAAGAAAAATATTCAGAGAAATTTTAAACCTTTAGAATTAATTCATTCAGACCTAGTTGACATGAAATCAGTTCAAACTAGAGGTGGTAAAAAATGGTTTGTCACATTTATAGATGACTGTACGAGGTACTGCCACATATATTTACTTAAAGGTAAGGATGATGCCTTAGAAGCCTTTAATATATATAAACTAGAAGTTGAAAACCAAATGAGTGCTACCATCAAAACTGTTAGGTCTGACCGTGGTGGTGAGTATATGTAATTCCTGTAGGAGATTTTTGCATAGAACACGGCATTATACATGAAGTAACCCCTTCTTATTCACCACAATCTAATGATGTGGATGAAGGGAAAAACCCAACCCTTAAGGAGATGATGAATGCCATGTTAATTAGTTCAGGACGACCTGCAAACTTGTGGGGGGAGGCCGTTGATAGGCACATTTTTGTGTCTATATGGCGCCCGAATATCTGCTTCGATAGTACTCGATTTTACACTTTTTATGTCTTTTTATGTCTTTGTAGGTATTTTTGAGAAATAAACATTTACGGAAAAATTGGCTCGAAAAGTGTTAAAGGCACCTGGGAAGAATTGATAAAGGCACCCACACTTTGGATTGGTGGCACCCCTTTTTCATTTCAAACATCCGAAAATGGCGGGAAACTTTGGTTACGTGAAGAAATTGTGCTGCGATGATTTGCAACCGAGTTTTAAGGGTTTTGGAAACTTCTACGAGTTACCCAAATGATTCAAACAACCTAAACAACAATAACACACGTCAAACAGAGAATTTGAGGCGGAAATAATGGCCGGAAAACCAATCAGGAATCGGAAAACCAAGTTCTACTATGTTTGGAATTCTCACGTAATCAGAAGTGGATTTGGATAGATTTTTGGAGTCCTAATCGGTTCATAAAGCTTATTAAGGTTTACTTACCCTATATATACGAAGAGAATTGAAGAAAATCAAGGGGGAGAACCACCGGAAAAAGGATACAGACAACACCATTTTTCTGCTGCTGCTCACGTGAAGAAGAAGGTGAAGAACAAACAGCTCCAGCGAACTGTCGTTCATTATCGCTGGAACTGTCGCTATATTTCAGCTGCTTCAACAGTTGTCTTCATCAGCTACACATATTATCTGTCCTTCTTTCCTGTACCTTGTTCTGCACCTGTAACACGCTGAACCACCTCACTGTAACGCTTATAAGCGTATCAAATCGGCTGTGTTACTTCTTTTAAGCCATTGTAAACACTTTTTGAGCAATGAAAGATTGTTTTAAGCATATTTTCTCTACAATGAGCTAATCACCATCACTGGGACGACCGAGGAAGTTTTTTCTCCAATAATTAAGTGGTATGTATTTAATTAATTTATTTATGCAATTTATTTATGATTAATAAATTGATTGAAAATTGAAAATTGAAAATTGATTTAAAAGATTTTTATTAAGCAATTGTGATTCCGTTAGATGATGCATGCCTCGGATTAGGTCCCTAGATGCTCCATGCTTGTGTTATACAGTTGTTGTTTTGAAAATCTATTTTTGCAATGCTTTAGAATCAAAATAAAATGTTTTAATTGCATGATTAAAATTACTATCACTTGATTTATTGGTTAAAAGTGGAATCCTGAATCCTAGTTCTTCCCCATATTTATAAAAAGTCGTCTTTATTTTAATCTATTTTATTTTCTTTAATTCAAATTAGGTCTGAAATTAAATCTTCACAAGTCCGAGAATCGAATCTATTTTACCACTATATAAAATCACATCAGCCGTCCTCTCAGCTTGCTATGTCTTAAACAGAGTACCCTTTAAAGGATCAGACAAAACTCCATATGAGTTATGGAAAGGTAGACAACATTCTTATGCATACTTTAAAGTGTGGGGGTGTTTGGATAAGGTGTTCATTCCTCCACCTAATAAAACCAAGATAGGACCCAAAACCGTTGACTGTGTCTTCATAGGGTATCCTGATCCTACTACTGCATATAGATTTATGGTTGTGAGTTCTGAAATATCTGAAATTGGTATGAATACTATTATGGAATCTAGGGATGCTGTGTTCTTTGAAAATGTTTTTCCTTTGAAATCTGAATCTCGCATGATTTGTGTTGATCCCCTAGATGTCCCTTCTACTAGTCAGACATTACCTGTAGAGAAAGATGAATTTGAGCCTAGAAGAGGTAAAAGACTTAGAACATAAAAATCTTTTGGGCCAGACTTCATAACATGCCTAGCTGAGACTGATCCACAGACTTATAGAGAAGCCATGACTTCTTCTGAAGCTCCATGGTGGAAAGAAGCTACCATTAGTGAAATGGATTCCATTATACAAAATGATACTTGGGAGATTTTAGATTTGCCTCTAGGGTGTAAACCCATAGGTTGAAAATGGATCTTCAAAAGAAAACGTAAGGTAGATGGAACTGTGGAAAATACAAAGCTAGATTAGTAGCTAAAAGATATAAACAAAAAGAAGGTGTAGATTTCTTTGATACTTATTCACCTATTACGAGAATTACTTCCATTAGGATGCTAATTGCTATTGCTGCCATTCATAAATTAGAGATACATCAAATGGATGTAAAAACAGCTTTTCTAAATGGTGAACTAGATGAAGAAATTTATATGGACCAACCTGAGGGATTTGTAGTGAAAGGTTGTGAAAACAAAGTTCTTAAACTAAGAAAGTCTTTGTTTGGTTTGAAACAAGCACCTAAACAGTAGCATAAAAAATTTGATCATGTAATGATTTCTAGTGGTTTTAAAATCAATGAATCTGACAAGCGTGTTTATACTAAACTTGTGAATGATGTCTGTGTGATTGTATGCTTGTATGTTGATGATATGCTTATACTTGGTACAAACATGGATATAATTAATTCCACAAAGAGCATGCTAAATGATAATTTTGACATGAAAGACTTAGGCCCCGCTGATGTGATCTTAGGGATGAAGATTAGAAGAAATTCTAATGGATATAGTCTTAGTCAATCTCATTATGTTGAATCTGTGCTTAGAAAATATAACCAGTTTGATTGTAAACCTGCTTGTACTCCTTATGATCCTTGTTGTAGACTCAAAAATAATAAGGGTAACGGAGTTTCACAACTTGAATATTCACGTGTTATAGGAAGTCTGATGTATTTAATGAACTGTACGAGGCCAGACATTGCTTATGCTGTGAGTAGGTTGAGTAGGTATACATGTAATCCGGGACAAGAGCATTGGGATGTACTTATTAGAGTGTTAAGGTACTTAAAGTACACTTTGAACTTTTGTATAAGTTATGAGAGATACCCTGCAGTCCTAGAAGGATTTTGTGACGCAAACTGGATATCAGACTCAGAGGAGTCTAAGTCTACGAGTGGATATGTTTTCACTCTAGCTTGCGGGTATGTATCTTGGAAGAGTTCCAAACAGACATGTATAGCTCGATCCACTATGGAATCAGAGTTTATTGCGTTAGATAAAGCAGGAGAGGAAGCCGCTTGGCTAAGATGCTTTTTAGAAGACATTCCTCTTTGGCATAGGCTTGTGCCAGCTATATCTATACATTGTGATAGTCAGGCTGCAATAGCTAATGTTAAAAACAACAACTATAATGGGAAGTCTATACACATTCGTAAAAGACACAATTCCCTAAAACAACTAATCTCAACTGGCGTATTTCTGTTGACTTTGTGAGGTCTAAGGAGAATATCGCGAACCCTTTGACGAAAGGTTTGTCCAAGGAGATAGTTAGTAATGCATCGAGGGGGATGGGGCTTAAGCTCATCAAATAAACTTGCCATGAAGGATACTCAACCTTGCTGACTGGAGATCCCAAGATCAAGGTTTCGAATGAGACAACTAATTTGTGGTGGGTTAAAGAAAACACTATCAGAGAATTTCATTCTCTGTCCCTTCCCTATGGTGTAGACGTGATAGCGTGACTGTATGTGAGGATGACTTTTTATTAAGTCTTAATGAGTTCTATAGTTTCAATTTAAGATTGAAGTTGGGTGTAGCAGTAAACACTCTTGATAGAGCTCACCTATCTGAGTGAGGAAGTGGGCCGCTTCCTATGAGAATTGAGCTGATTCTCTAGAGCATTCTGAGAAACGGGATACGTCCAGGGCCAAAATGGACACAACGACACGAACTTAACAGCACCTAGAGAGATATCACGCGTGGAAGTTATTGATGAACTACACCAAAAGATGGCAGTTCAAGACATCGCTTTCACTGTCCATCAAGTAGTTCCGGTAATTTCTCACTAAGCAAAGGTTCAAGACCTTATGGACACCTATTGCCTAAGAGGTATTTCTCGCTTTTTGGTTTTTATCGGGTTTTCATTCATGTGGGGGATTGTTGGAGAAAAAAGAACTTTAAAATGTATTCTGGTCTTGGTGGGAAATGGACCTTAGGACCTAGAAGTCACTAAGGGACACTAGCTCATTTTTTACTATTGTGCATGAAGAACCTTTAGTCCCACGTTGGAGAGACTAGAGATGAGTCCTCTCTTTATTACCACAAAAATTGCAACTAAGGGAGGGCCCTTAGGGTTTAGAAGCTTTTGTGGTTGGAGGAGGACTAAGGCAATGGGCTAGTTAGAACAAACATACTTTTCACATATGTGCGGTGCTTCGCACTGAAGCACGCACGCTTCCGGTTGCGGCTTGCAGCTTGCGAGCTTGTGAGCTTGCGTGCTTGCGAGCTTGCGTGCTAGCGGAGCTTGCGGACTTGCGGCTGCGGGTGTGGGTGCGGGTGCGGGTGTGACCGTGGCTAAGACTGCGGGACTGAGTGTGTGTTGCGGGCATGAGTGAGGCTGCGGATCAACCAAGATTTTACGTTTTTTGAATTAGATTTTGTTTTAAATGTGGTTTAGTCTGACCCGGCTAGAATTAAGTTGTTCTAAAGAGAGAATATTTTCTGACCGTTTTATTACCGTTTTAAATTAAATTTCGCACTTTAATTTTTGATTAAATATAAAATTTATTCTCACTCAATACTGTGTGGATTTCACTCTTTTTTTTGCTATAAAAGAAAAACGAGTTTTTCATTTCAACTCACTCCAGAGCAGGCTATTATCCCTAGCTCTTTTCCCCTCTTCTCGTTTTATTTTGGGCAACTGTGTGTTTATTTCCCTTCTATTATCTTGATGTTAAGTTCTTGAGGGTGATTAGTATTGTGCTTATACTAATCATAACGGGCAGTTTTATCCAGGACACATCTTCGTTGTTGGGATATAGCATCTCTCATTTTTAAGGAGTACCCGCAAACTATTATGTTTAGGACAATTTATTGAACAGGTGGTTCTGTCCTAATGTGTACATCAACATCAGAGTGTATATCATTTCAGTGATTTTCTAACGTTAACAATTTTCTCTGTTTAGTGTTATTTCCATTATTGCAGAACCAACACAACACACAATAAAACTTGGAACGGAAAATGACCCACAAAGAAAACCTTGTTAACAATTTAGATGCCATAGTAACAAGTAAAGTCGTTAATAGATCTTAAAATCGAAACTCAAGTACATCTTAATGATCACACAAACCCATTAGCAAATCATTACAAGATATAAAGTATCAATTTAACAACCACTCCTCTATTTCCTAAACCCTTCTCCTCTAGAACACCCACCATTTTGTCATAACCAAACAAAACAAAAACATAAAGAAGCCAATTTAAATCACCTCATAATACTAAGCAATTTAAATCACCTCATAATACTAATCATACACTAATTATCTTACAGAATTAAAGGAAATATCATCTCTATTATCAGAAAAAGCTTTATATTATTATATACATTGATGATAAAATAAACCAGCCAAAAAAGACATCAAAGTAAAATAAAAATCTTAAACATGAAAAATCCAAGTATGGAGACAGCCTTGAAAGAAAGGCCAACTGTTTTCCTGTCTCCTGATACTTTTTTCTTCCAACGGTGGGAGTGGGTTTTCATTCACCAAACCCCTAATTCTTCTTTGTCTTCATCATTTTCATTACTCAAATTTATTAACAAATCAACTTAAGCGATTTATAGAAAAACATTACTGATCATTAAACCACAAAATAACGAAAACAAGTTAAAATCTGACCAATAGTGGGGCAACTTCCCTCTGCTGCAGCAGTAAAAAAAATTAATGAGAAATTAGACACACATAAAATTCATTTCTTCCTGTTCTTATCTTTTCCATTGCTGGTGAAGAGTGAACCCAAACCAAATAAATTACCAGAAATGTAAGGAGGTGGAACGTTATGAGCCGAGTTCATTCTACCACCATTAATATTGTTATAACCTCCATAATTCTTCTTCAATGGAGGCTTTTGACATGCCGAGGAAGACGAATTAGACAAAGAAGAACCCGAAGAAGAAGAATAAGCAGATTTTGACTTCTGTAATTTTTGCTTTTGATTTTCCTTTGATTTAAGGTTTGGTGCTGAACCAGTTGAATTACTTCTAGGTAAAATTGACAGTGAACATATTAAACTCTTCTTATACCCATTTCCACAGCTACTACTTCTCTTAAATCCCCAAAATGATTTTGAATTTGAAGATTCCACCGAGGCCGATGATGATGATGATGATAATGATGATTTCTCTGTTATAATTTCCTCTTTACAATCTGGCTCAGTCGAAGAATCTGGCTCAGTTGAAGAAACTGTTTCTAAAGCAGTTACAGTAGTAGTAGCAGTAGGTGGAGGATCAAAATGGGACTGAGAATTTTGTTGAGGAGAAGGAAGTAATTTCTGTTTGAGTAGAAGAGGGAGAAGTTTACCATCAGAAAAGAGTTCATCAGCCGAAGAAGATGATTCTTGTATGAAACTATCACTACTGATACAGAAATCAAAATTAGGTTCTAAAAGTAAAGAATCATCAGATCGAAGATGTTGATGATTTTGTTGTTGATGATGAGGAGATTCGATCTGAAGAACATCATTTTGATAAAGATTATGAGAAAATGAAATTCTTGGACTCATTATAAATCCTGGACTCTCTGTACACAAATTTACAGTACCCATAATTATCTTCAAATCTCTCAAATAAACCAGAAAAATCACAAGAACATATCAAATTGATAATGAATTTTTTATCACAAGTACCCTAAGCGTGTCAGGTCTACAACAAGAATGAATTATTTGAAGTTTTAATGAAGAATTTCGATGATACACTCTCTTTATGGTCGAAAGAAAAGAATGACAGAAGATGTTTGAAAATTGAGGTTAAGAGACAGAAAACTGCAGCTTTTACTCTGTGTGGTTTTCCTTTCTCTCTCTAATAAAAAATTCCCAGATTCCAGTTTAAGTCAGTGAATTGTCTTCCAACTAAAAGAAGATCGCAAAACAAAATCAAGAATTTCGTGCGAAACACTCTTTGGTTGCAGTTGATGAGAAAATTTGGAAATTAAAAACCCTAAAATTGGGATTTGGTACAGAGCAAATAGAGAAATAGGAGGAAAACTAACACTGAAGTTTGCTTGGAATGTGTATGATAAAATATCCCTACGAAAAAGTCTTATAATTAACAAATCCCTTTGTGTATGACAAAGTCAGTACACATGTAGTGTAAGTCCACCTAAAATAGTGTAAGACTAATTAAAAGTAGGAATTTTTAATTGCTTAAGTTTGGAGTTGGGATATGGTACGCGTACACGAACGTGCTGTAGTGTACTAGTGTTCGTGGTGATGCTTTAAGGATTCGGATGTACTGCGTCCAAGATCACAACGAGTTTGCTGGCCGACCAGTAGTAAGAATGATTTTTTCTGACATTCCGGATAACTGAAGTGAGCCGAAGTGCATTTAGTGTGTGAACTGGTGGGCGGCCATTTTTATCCGCTGAACTAGCAGTCTAGCAAGTACCAACAAGGTATCACTACTGGCTGAAGAACTAATAGTCTTAAAACAAAGACCAAAAGAGTGAGAAATTTAGTTGGGAGAATTTTAGTTTGATAAAACCATCTACAGCAACATAAAATCAAACATTGACAATTTTTAAACAACTGTGGTACGTGGATTCAGTTTTGCGTGCACCCAATTCACCTGGTTCACATGAAAGGCCAACATCTAACAATAACTAACAGAAACGTTGAAAATGGCTTCCTCCTACAAGTCCCATACAAATACCAGTAAACACTACAAAATTGATACCGTAGTGTGACTAGGTTTTGGTGAGCAAGGTTGATATAGGAGTTACAAAATTTTACAAGGGGTTTCCAGTACTGACCCAAAACCACCCTTTCAATCATATAGAGTTTAAAAAACTCTCCTGAAATTCGATAAATCCCTATAGCAGCCTCGCTAGTGATGTGCATCTGCCTTCAAAGTCATGACCAACTTGTGAACGTGATAGTCACAAATACATGCTTTACCATAGTCCTACGGCTATGGCCCCTACCACATGTAAAGGAAGGGCACTATTGGACTTCTCTTTTTGTAGGTAAACCGTTACGTCTCTTACTTAATGTAGTAGACGGTTCACAAAATTTGATTTATTAATAGGAAAAAGAACAGTTTAGTCTAAATACATCTCAAAATATATAGTTTAGTCATGATCGAGTTAATAAGGTATAAATTAGTCCTTTATTTATTTAAAATATAAAAAATACATAAATAACCTTTCTTATTTACAATTTAATCCAAAATGATTTACGATGATATCAATAATTTTAAATAATCTAAAAATAATTTATCTTTTAAATCGTTTATCCAAAATTCGTAAACTCTATATATTCGAAAATCTCTTTTCGAGATCTACAAAAAGAGTACCCATGTGACTGTATAATTTTCATTTTTAAAATTTTTATTTTTAAATTTTTTATTTTCTCTTTATGGTAATCTCACGTGTACAAAAAGGTACACAAGCACAAAATTTTCATAAGATTATGCAGTCATTTTTTTACATGTGCACCACTTTGCACACCCCTGCAAAATATGCATGAAACCAATTATTCATAACCACACACTTAGACCTACTTTTTCATGAGAATTACACTGGTGCGCAATATGTACACCCCTGCAAAACATGCATAAAAACTGATCATTCATAACCACACACGAACCTACTTTTTCATAGGAATTACACCGGTGCACCAATATGTACACCCCTACAAAACATGCATAAAACTGATCATTCATAACTTCACGCAGTCCTATTTTTCATGGGAATTACACAGGTGCACCAACATGTAAAAACCTACAAAATATGCATTAAATTGATCATTCATACCCACACGTAGACCTATTTTTCATGAAAAATACACTAGTGCACCAATATGTACACCCCTACAAAACATGGAACAAATCAACCGTACTCACCTACAAAGAAATCTATTTCATGGGAATTACACTGGTGCACCAGTATGTATACACTAGGGGTGTCAACGGGTCCGGTTCCTCCTGGGTACCAATGGACCCGGAACCGGACCCTTATTAAAAAAGTTGGGTCCGGTTCCTAACGGTTCCGGGTCCGGTTCCTAATTTAGTGGACCCGGAACCGGACCCGATTAGAAATCTAAATACCCGCCGGGTCCGGGTATTTAACGGGTCTTTTAAAATCAATAATATTTTTTAAAAAATTCTTTATATTGGCTTGAAACGAATAATTTTGCATATAAAGTTATTGTTACATGTAGTAAATATTCTAATTAAAGATTAAATCTAAGAAAAAAAATAAAAAATGAAAAAAAATCAAAGTAAAACTAGACGAAGTCTTTGAATTTTAGGTAAAATTAACAAACAAATGACAAATATCCAGGTACCCAATACCCGCGGATACCCGCCGGGTAATACCCGTTAGGACCCATTAAGATTTTGGGTTCAATCGGGTTCACCCGCCGGGTATTAAAACTACTAATGGGTCTAATATGAGGTTCCGGATCCGGACCCAGACCCGATTCATTCGGGTAATCGGGTACCCATTGACAGCCCTAGTATACACCTACCCAGTATGAAGAAAACTCAAATGGATTTGAATCATCATCCCCTGCATACCTTATGATAGGTTTGGGCGCTCTACCATTTTGAGTTTATGGGTTTCTAAAAAAAAAAAATAATCAATATATGTACAACTATATGCAAGGTCACAATCAACATGTGTACAACTATATACACATGTGTACCTAAAACATGTATACTCATGTGTACAAGTTCATCTCCAAAAACATTAACGATCAAAAAGTGTACAACTATGTGCACATTAACGATCAACAGGTGTACAACTATGTGCACATTAAAAATAAACATATGTACAATTATGTACACATTAAGAATCAATACGTGTACAACTATGTGAACATTAACAATCCAGTAACAAAATTATCTTACTTTAAAATCAAGACAGCTGCATACGGTGATACTAACCGCAAAAAAACTAGTGACTTGCATGAGGTAGTTCTCATCTCGTAGATATTTTCATCCACAAGAATGATTCTATCAATGAAATACAGCTACAGAGAGCATGTAACCTGTTAAAGTTTGCGGGCATCCAACTCAAAACCAATTGGCAATGAGTGGAGTGACCCTTTTATATTATATTTTAAGTTTATTATAGGGATATTAGCAATGTGGGACTATTATCCTTCACACGCCCCCTCACGTGTAGGGCGCTCTATGTGGGCCTCTAACACGTGAACATTATATGTACGGGTAGCCGTTGGGCTTATTCTCGTACGGGGCTGGTTCTGATACCATGTTAAAGTTTGCAGGCATCGAACTCAAAACCAATTGACAATGAGTGGAGTGACCCTTTTATATTATATTTTAAATTTATTATAGGGATATTAGCAATGTGGGACTATTATCCTTCACATAACCAAATCAAATTTCCTATAAGAACTACTCTTTTCTATAATGATCCATTACAATCTCTAAGCTTGAGATTATCTAAAATGACAGCTTTACCAGCAGCATCGAAACCAACCGGTATATACAGACTCATCATTACATGCATCACGCATGACGTTGCATCTGCCGAATCCTATCTAGTTTTTATCCTCAATTAAGAATAAATAAAAATATAGCTTCAATCCAATGATCATCTCATCTCAGATAATCAATTAAGTTATTACAACATCAATCAATAAAAAAAGGTACTACGACATTGTACAACCAAACTAAGTATGGTTTGGATCGCCAAGTCTAAGTCAAACCAAGTCAACCAAAGATTAATCAAGTAGCATCCTAAGTTAGTAAGTTGCAATTCGTACAGGAACAAACATGCCGACTTCCTTTCGACCATTTCCTTGGTATTGAAGTATTCATATTCTTTTCACATAACATTTTAAAATTGCGTGTGCAAACATTTCAAAAAACCGTTGGAATTGAAGTTTTATCCGACTTGTTTTATCTCCACATCAAAAATAACTCATCAATAAATATATTAAAAAAAAAAACCTAATGGTTGGCCAAGCTGCTCAACAAGATCACAAATCAAACCCACTATTATACACTCAAGCATTTAAACAAAGTGAAAGCAAATCATGAGTTAGCACAAATTAAAAGTTGCAATTGCAGAGGTAACTAGTGTAATCACCGATTTGAGTCTACTACAGTGAGAACAGACGTAAAGATTTGAATTAGGACGAAAATCAAAACTAAATCATTTTTAAAAAGGTTAGATGGATAATAAATATTAGGTTGTGCTGATTACAAATTTTAAAATTAAATTCCATACCAAAATGAAAAGAAAAAAAAATAGATCGAAATTCAAGCTGAAACCTTAAAATATTCCACAAAAAAATTCTACAAACTTTTACATAATTTGTAACTTAAAAGGATGAAAAACCCAAAATATGAAAAAACAAACCAGATTTAGAATAACAAAATATTACTAAGATCTAACTTACAAAAAATAGTTGAAGCGCTTCGAAGAATCGAGCTGAAACAAGTCAAACTAAGATATTTTGTCTTCTTTATAAAGCTTTGCCGTTACAGATTAGTGAAGAAATGAACTGGGAACAAATTAATTTACTGTTTCTAAATGGAGGATATTTTCGCCATTAAGAAATGACGTTTTGATACAAATCGTCAATTAAAAAAAAAAACTAACCCGTTTGATAAATGCCACATTTAGATCTCCGCGTACACAAATTTAAAAGGCAAGACTAGATTGTCTAAAGTCAAATAAATTTGAGACTAAACGCTAAATCCTACTTATTAATATAGGCTCTGCTTGGTATACGACGTCAAAAGCGAAAACCCACCTACCGCTAATGAGTCCAGTCATTTTCCTATGACCAAGCCACACATATACTAGACCAGTTAAAAGCAAAAAAAAAATCGAGATATCTAACTTGGGATATTAGATATACTTGAGCATCCAATGTCCGTGTTTCAAAAGGTGCTTTAAGGATTTCAATGGACTGCATCCAACTCCAAGATCACAACGAGCTATCTAGAGGTCATTTAATAACCTTGCCTTCCGGTAATGATGTCAGTCGGGGAGCATTTTTAAGTTAGGTCTAGGGAGACCGTTTTGTCCCCTGCACTAGCCAGCTAAAAGCTATCACTTCGGGCAGAAGTCCTATGAAGAAACGAACTCAGCCACATATGAATCAGAACACCTAGCTAGAAGCAACGAATGTGGGAGCCTCATAACATGCAATTATTAGTATAAAAAAAGGAACCTGCTGGGGTATTTTAAGGATTATTCCAAATATAGATTAATGTCCTTCCATTAATGGATTAGTAGGGGTGGGCTAATTAAAACATGGATAAAACTTTAATCCAGCGTATTTGGTAGACCTTAGTTAGTCTACCTTAAATGTTTTCGTAAAAAAAAAACAATCCAAAAAAGTTCTACAAAGTTTGGTAAAATATGCAGAACTCATTGCAATATTTTTTAGAATCCATTGGTATTAAAAAAACAATCTGAAAAGAAGGGAGTAACAAGCGGAAGATACACTGTCATAGACAGACCCCAGTTTACATCAGCCAGCAGCTAGCCATGGAATTACAAATATGAGCTAAACTCAAAGTTGATGAAAAATTGAGTACACATGCACAAGGGCGGGGCCAGCCAGCTAGGTTTGTAGCCAGGGATGCAAAAAGTTTCTCTAACTACGGATTAGGGGATGCACAATTGGTTTGGAAGACCACTATATATATATATAAATAATTATATTTGGACTTGGGAACCAGTTGGGTTGGGTGTTCAGTTGTCCATCCATGTTCTAAGCTGGCTCAGCCCATGTATATACGATCGATTTTGGTGTATTTAATAACTTGCTATGGCAACCTTTATTTCTTTGTCTTATTATCACCAAATTCATCTTGTTCTTGAGAGTTAAACAGACTATTATTGGTAACCTTTGATCTAATCACAGTGAAATCATCCCTAGCCCACGGGAGTAGGTTCTGATATTGAACCATACATACCCTTATGTTTTTGTTAAATTAGTACTTTTTTGTTCTATTTTTGATAAAAGTTTAAAGTTTTTTTCTAGTTCCAAGATACTTGAGGGTTTTCATATTTTTCACAAAATTACCAACAACATCTTTAAATTTTATTTCGGAACCATAAGTTTTTCCTAAACATAATAATAGCAATTAATGTTTGAAGATTTTTTTTTATGGACACATATGGAAAAAATTTAGTCTCTTTCATTTTTCTTAATCTACATGAAAACTCCAAAATCCTCGTCTAAAATGGAACAGAGGAAGTACTATGTTTATGGATAATTAAATTAATATTTAAATTATTCTCGGTTTTGTAGTCATTAGGTTACTAAATTTTTTAACAGTTGTTCTAGGTGTACCGCCTAAACAAATAACATAAAAACTGTCCACTCATATAAAAGGTGGGCCCCTCTTTCTGGATTTGTAGGGGCTGGTTTCGTGGGATATGTGTGTGAGTGGACGGTTTTTATATACTGTAATTTTTTTCACGGTACATTTAGAGTTGTTTCGATGTGGATACTTAAACATCCTAGTTATAGAACAGACTGTTAGCAGCACCAAAATTTGAGATTTTCTATTTGGATTCAAAGTCCTAAAAAACGAGAACCTTTTATTAATATCGTTTTTTAATTTCATTGTTCAGGATAAACATAAGTCTTCCTCTTCCTGTACATCTCATTGAGCAAGTGTTATGGCTTGTAGTATTAAGTTGCCAAAGTAGATATCTGATCTAAATCAGCCATATTTTTTTTTTTTTGGATGTTAGTAAAACAAAAACCTTGTGGTGTACAAAAAGATCTATTCCCCACTACAAAACGGCATTGGTCATTAGGCCAAGCACCATGGTGAGGGAAATTTCTTGGCTATAGCTTAATGTAGTTCAAATGCAAGTACTACAGGAAGAGAAAACGCTTGGCTTGGCTAGAAGAGGGATCAGATCAGATCCCTCCTCTATCCAAGCCAGAGAGAAGGAGATCCAGTATCCGTCAAAACAAAAAACTTAAGGTCCCACTATTTTTCTTTACGTTTCTATTTTATTAGTATGGACCCAAAAATTATATTGAAGGAGATCCAGTATCCGACAACATAGTACCAAACCATAGCCAAACACCATAGTGATGATTTTTGAGCTCTCCATCACTTGGCTATAATAATCTATAGCCAAGTAAAAAAAGCCTCACCATAATGCTTGGACTTAGACAATAGTATCAGGTGTTTAGTGATGTTTGTTTATTAAGCTATGACTTATGAGTCTTATGACCTACTATGTACTATGACAACTTGAGAATAAGTGGTCGTCACAAGCTTTTATGACAGTGTTGGTCGTCTTAGAACCCCACCACGTGTATTTTGGTAGTTATTGCATCTACAGATACCACACATTAGCTTGTAGAAAAAAAAACGTAGGAAAGAATGAAAGACTATTCATACCCTGGCTATATAGGGTTTTACTACAATTATTTGGACTTACCACTAAAAGTTAAAATAAAACATTATTAAAAAAAATAAAAACCTCCTCATCCAACTATTTATGTTATTAACTAATTAGCAAAGTTATTGTTAATTAATTCAAATGTTAGTTAAATTAGTTGGTGATTAAAATTAGATTATAGTTAGTGTTAGATGGTAAGAATTAAAGTAGATTTTTTCTTGAAATTTTTAAGAAGATGGAGTTGAGGAAAACTAGGGTTTTGGTAGCGAAGATGAAATTTGATTGTATCGACGTATATTCTAGTGGTAAAGAAGAAGTGGGTGCATCTACGTATCGCAAATCAGATTATCGTGCTTTCGATCCTAACGATTTGGGGGTTTTGTTGGACGAACAAGAACATGTGAACCAAAGCTTAGATGAGGATTTTTATCAAGAAAATGAAGATTCAACCCGGAAATGGAGATCTTAATGCTTCCAAACGTCAGGTATACATGTTAAGGATATCCAAACATGTATTTGTAGTCTATAATCTCCAAAAAGTATTTTTTTTTGCAAATTTGACCTATTTTCTTGCCTTCGTATAACTCAGAATCAACAGTTACGATGACATCATAACCAACTATTCCACCTATTCTCAAAAATTATGAACCAGAATCGACGGTTATGGTCATGAACAACGACGAATTCTGGTTCAGTTTTGTGGGAATTGGTAAGTCAAATAATAGGTCGATCAGTGTTGCTCTATGTAACGATTCTAGTCGAAAAAGTGTCCAGAAAAACTGCACTTTGCTGAATGCTAGAATCAATACACAAGTCAGTTCACGTGTGCCGATTCTAACATTTAGGGATTTTTTTCCAAAATCAAGACTAGGTAGAATCGGTGGATTTGAGAGGACCTAAAGGCCGATTCTCTAGAATCGTTCGACACGATTGTTACCTATCTGCTGATTCCCTTGGCCTAGTTTTTTCTATTTATATTGTAGATTGTTCAAGCGGTCGACGACCAACCTGAACCCGTGGCTTAGATGGCCCCTGATACTTCTGCCCACTACTACACTGGTTTGGTGTGGGAAAAGAAGGAAGATGCAAGGCAATGGTATGTGGACAAAGGTATGGAGATCAAATTAAACTTAGTCTTAGGCTGTCGTTCGAGGCGTGATCGTTTGGAAATTGTTTGCGAGAGAAGTGGTAAGCATGAAACTCACCTAGCAAAGGACAAATCGTATGTAAAAAGGACGTCGAGGGTCTACAAGAGTAAGTCAAATTCAAAGAAGCATGATTTCTCGTTTAAGATTAAAGTGAATAGAGTCAATGGGTGTATATAAGATTTTTAAAGTGAACAATGGTTGTCATAATCATAATTAATGTTAATCGAATTATTCGACACTCTCCTTAAGCTTTCTAATGTAAGAAATTTTTTCATTAATAGATAAAAACTTAAAATTACATGTTTATTTAAAATTATGAGATATTTATTTCCCGGTGCGAGACTCAACAATTTTGGCAGCTTCAAAATGATAAAACATCTTTCCTCTCCATTTGGTATATGCATCATGTGTCACAAACCTGTCCCCTCTGTGCCTAGCGAGAAACTCGTTGTACTTGTACCACAACTTCTTAACATGAATGGTCCTATCAGAAACATAGTCGTCCCTGTAATCAAAGCGTGGACCCCTGTACTTCGCGCCTAACTTGGGAATGAAAGGTCCTGATTTTACCGGACTCCAAAATATACCATCATCCTGATCTTCTTCGGGAAGATCTAAGATGACGTAAAAATTCCTAACCCATTCCGTCTCTTCTTCAACAGACTTTAATATTTCCCTTAGTTGGAACTGGTTGTAACCTTGTTTCTTGAGTACCTCTTTATCCATGGCACTAATTGGTTTGCTTCTTTTGAATATCTCTTCTTCCATTGCACTAATTGATTTGGTAGTTGATGATGATGGAGTAGTTCGTTTGCATCTTCTGAGTATCTCTTCAGTTAAATTGGTAGTTGGGGATGGACTTGCCATTGCAAAAGATTTTTATTTTGAATGAAGTAGTGTATGACGAAGAAGGATTTGTTTGGATGAAGTAGTGTATGGTGGAGAATGGGTTACCCTATTTATATAAAATAAAGGGCCAACGACTATATTTTTTCAAAGATAAATTAAACCTTATAGTCACTACATCAAAATCAGGTTTTTGCAACAAAAAATTGCACCGTTGCAAATTCACAATGAA
Organism: Papaver californicum; assembly: GCA_023531435.1. Lineage (NCBI taxonomy): Eukaryota > Viridiplantae > Streptophyta > Magnoliopsida > Ranunculales > Papaveraceae > Papaver > Papaver californicum. The sequence goes on from JAJJMC010023397.1 coordinate 4,086,825, forward strand.
AAGCGCATTTGCAAAAGTTTCGCAACGGCTTATTGTTGTTACAAAATTCGTAACTGCTTTTTGCTGTTACAATTTGCAACGGCTGATAGTTACATGTGCGACTAAGTTGTGTGAATGAACACACCTTGGTAACACCTAAATACTAGTACGCGTGCGAAATGCCTGTGCAATATGCATATATGTTCTTTCTGGAACCCTAACTTTCACTTTCTTTTCTTTCTTCATTCTTCTTCTAGTTCAAGGATACAAGCAGACAAGCACCATTAACAATGGCGTTACTTCCTCTTTGTACTACCACCACCATCAGCAGCAATATCAAAAATTCCCAAATCCCTTTAACAACTACTAAAACATTGATTAAAATTTCATGTCTTCCTTCATTAAGCAGGGTTTTGTAACCTTGTAGGTCTAGATCTAGGTTATTTAATGGTTTTATAAAGTTTTCAAGTTAGGATTTCATACTGAGAATTACTTGCGGGAACTAAGCTTGCTTAAAGTCGGGATAGGAAACGACATTGAAGTTCAAGATAGGAAGGTACGATTTTTTGAACTTTTACTCTTTGGGTTATTCGAGTATCTTAATTCAGAGATTTGGTAGAATTTCTAGGGTTTATTTCAGAATATGATTCTGGTAACTTAATTTGTGTAGGATTTAAAGATCAAAGGTTGCTTCAATATATAAATTGTTAACCCTAGATTTTACTGTTTGATTTTGTATCTCTAAATCTTGCACAAATTCAATGATAAGTATGAAATTGAAATTGGGATGCTGATTATGATGTGTTCTATGAAGTCTTGTAACTGGAATTCGATCAAAAGATTAAACTTGGTGTTTTTTATAGATAGAAAGCAAAAAGAAAATGGTTTCTGCTGGTAATCCTGTTAGTGTTATCTTGCGTTTTGTTTTGCAAGTATAAAACTTGTTCCGTCTTTTTCAGTTTCTTTTGTGCTTGAGCAATTGGTTGATATCCCTGTATTTTGGTGACGTTGTTAGATTCATCTGTGTTCCTGGGTGTCATTGTAAACCATGCATCTTTAATCATGTTCATGAAACTACGTTTCATGATCTCTCTGTTAAAAGCTATTGAGTCTTGATTGTTATATAAGGATTATGCTTAGACCTTGACATATTAAAGATATCATATTACCCTGATGAAGTCGCTTACATTGCTAATTGCCAAAAACAACCTCAATTTCAAAGCTAGCTGGAGCTCCAGATTCACTTAAAGCTAGCTGGAGCTTACAGATTCACTTGTATAGGGACTTCATTATCACTTGCAAACAAAGCTTATAAGGTCTGAAATTTTCCACTTCATTTTTATAATGGCCATGCTACTGCTATCATTAACTTATCTTTTTCTCCATGCAGGTAAAAAGCTGGTTTTGGAATCTTTCCGGGAGGAATTTATAGCAGAGATGTTAGTAGCACTCTCAAAGCTTGCAATTAAGTCGGTGCTCCTAATCATTTAACATGTACTCTTTTAATTTTTGAGTAAATCATGTTTCCAGCCTGTGATTAAAACCAAAGAAATGTGTAAAAAGGTTAGCTTTGTTCTTTTCATTGCATGTTCACCTTGTTCTAAAAGTATAAAAAATTTGCTGAAAATATTACTAGTTTTATGAGTCCAAGATTAGAGATAATTATGCTAACGTGGGTTATATGGAGGGGTCATACATGTGTAACTTAAAGAATAATTTATTAACTTTATAAGTTTGCACACGAAATTGAGAGTTAGAATTTATAATTAGATGTTCAGGAAAGGTTGCCTTGGAGGATTCTATCATAATACCCTAATTCTTGTTTCTGGATGTAGGTAGACTTGCTCTTGCCATTCCTGGTGCAACCATCTGCATCATGTGCGCAATCGACTGTGTTAAGATGTTTGAACTTTCTCTTGGAAGGAGGAGTCTGTTGTTTTCCTGTAAATGCTAGTCTACTGATTCTACTTGAAGCTTCTCGCATATAGTGGATAGAAGTACCCATCCATTGGGTTTGCAATGTGAAGCACTAAAATTATTGTGTAAGGTCAGTACTTTGTCTCTTTCTCTATCTGAACTGGTAAACTTTGTACATTTGTTAAGGCTGCAGCTCAATCTCTTATCTAATCCAAAAGATTATTGGCTCTCCGTCTTCTTGCAAATATATATTGTGACCATAGGATGGGAATGGAAATGATATTCAATGCAAATGGTCTTATTAATCTCCCATTCTGGGTCCTCTTGTCGCTATTAGATTAGATAGAGGGTCTTACTTCTCCACTGCACCAGATTTTCATTAGTTGGCAGGGGCATGTGAGCGTGATCAATGGGGTCTTGCGACTGCTGGTAACTTGGTTTTGGCTTTTGAAATTCATTCTTGCAATATCTGTATCTTATATTTTAATAATATATAATGTTGCTTCTTTAGGACATGTGAATGTAGCCCCTCGTCATCTGACAGCTGAAGTAGAGACCCTACTTTCGGCTACTCTTATACATGATGTCAGTGGTTGTCATCTAATTGTGAGTGCATAAATGTATGTTTTCTTATATGGACATCTTCCTCTTGTAGGTCATGCATGTGCTTGGTTTTGATCCTCACGCCTTTACACACTTCCAGGATGAGAGGAAAAGGAGGCGTAGCAAGGTATATACTTTTATGATTTCTAAGGATTTCTGTAAAACGTCATTAATATGTTCCAACTTCCATATTTGTTAAAGAACACTTAATGAGCTTTTAATTACAGGCCTTTTCTGATAATTTCACTGGGTTAGAGCTAGAAGATGGGGAAGGACATGGCACATCCGATATGTTCGTTTCTTTTACCTCATCCTATGTAAGTAAAGAAACAGTTTTCACATATTATATCTTCTCAACTGCACCAGATTTTCACATATGATATTTCCTGACACGATTCTTATTCTGATTGAATAGGTTGGTTCGGGAATCAGATCTTCTTGTTATATCTTTCATTGGTATAGATGCTGAAAGTTTCAGGACCATTTCAAGGCTTGCTCTAAATTGCTCAGTACTTGCCTGAGCGTACTTTGTTGTACTTCGGAATTTAGGCCTGAGTGTACTTTGTCGTGTATATGGATTCCCTTTGTATAAGATGTTCCCTAATTGACTCCAAGAATGCAAATTATTATTTTCATATTATTTGGTTTCCATATCATCATCAATTTTCATATTTATTTGATTTCCGATCAGGGAATCTGGATTTCGAATGGCTCCATTCCTAGCTATGGCTAGGAATGAAGCCATAATTTTTATGCTGATAAAAAAATTTGCAACAGCAGCCTGCTGTGACAAAGTAAAAAATTCGTAACAGCTGTCACCTGTTACGACCGAGCCGTTGCGAAAAAACTACAACACGGTGTTTTGCAACGGCTCATTGCCATTGCAAGCCGTTTAGTAACGGTATAGAACCGTTACGAACCCTAGATTTGGTGTAGTGAGTCACTACGATCCAAACATAACAAGTCGTTCTAAATAAACCTAAACTATTGTTTTAGATATTAATAAACATCCATAAACTAAATCATTTCAGCATCCTCTCACTGATCATCTTGATTAGCTTCATCATCTTTAGCAGCTTGATCAGCTTCAGCAGCTTTTCTAGCAGCGTTTGCCTCATAAAAATCCCTCCACATATAAATGTATTGGGTTATGAGTGTTGCAATTCTAATGACCTCGTCAAGTTCATCCAAAGAGAGCTCTCCAAGAAGCTTCTTGACTTTCTCCAACTTTGTCTCTTTTCTAAAACCAAACTTATATAGGTTTCGCACAATAGGTGGCTCCGGCTTTCTAAATACATCACACTCACGGATTTCTGTATAATAGCTAATTCTCTTGCCATTGTTCTCCATGCCTACGAAATTCAACAATCGCTAATTCAATGAACAACAAAATCAGTAAATCTCAACAAAATCGATGGATAAAATAATATGTATCCATCGATTCTAACCATAAAAATTTACAGAAAATGAGTAAGAATGAATCGTGTCAAGAATAGTTGGATAAGACAGACCTTATCCAACGATTTTCATATGAGAAAAGTAAAAAATGAAGCAGAAAAATCGGTGGATACGTTCGTCTTATCAAACGATTCTATATGGTATTTATTAAAGCAGATAATCAGGTTCTTATCCAACGATTCACATCTCAGAGAAGTAAAAATAAATGACAAGGTAGAATCGTTGGATACAGCAGATCGTATCCAACGATTCCCATATGCGAAAAAGTAAAAAAAATAAAAAGGTGGAATCATTGGATACAGATTGTATCCAACGATTCTAGGCATGGTAATTATTTGCGAATAGTATGGATTAGAATCGTTCGATGTCGATGTATCGTATCCAACGATTCTGATGCATGTTCTTCATGTTCATGAAGATCATACAGAATCATTGGATACGATACATCAACATCGCACGATTCTGGTAAAAATTCAGGAATTTGATTTATTAAAAGTAAGATTTAAACACTTAGATCAATCAAAAATGCTATTAGAAGTATGAGTTTATATAGATTTACCTTGTAGATCGAGTGAGATGGGAGATCCGAGATTCTTTTAGGAAAAAATTGGATTAGGGTGTTTAGATTTGGAAAGTTTGATGGAAATAGAAAGTTTTTTTTTTGTTTAGGGTTTTGTTAGATTTAGAATGTAATGAAATAAGGAAAGAATTTTGTATTTATATTATGATTTAAGAATTAGAGTTAATTAATTAGTTGATGGTAGTTTAGTATTTTTGATAATATTTAATTAGACACCCCTTATCCTACTCTCTAGTTGGAAGCAAAATTGTGTAGGATCAAAATAATTGGAGCAGGCTCCAATATAGCAAGGATTCATACGGGAAATGAGACACTTTCTTTTATTGGAGGGTATATTCATCAAAAGAGAAAGAATGACAAATATGTACGGCATGTTAGTACTTGAGTTAATCGTGTAGCAATTTACCATGTGCCTCTAGAGATTTTAGCGGTTAGGATTATTTTGTCTTATATAGATTCATATTCCCCTGCTATCATTAGTATTCCCCTTTATCAATAATGTAATAGTGTGGCATATTTTCAATTTTGCTCTTTTTCTTTTGGCACCTACGTTTTCTGGCTATATTGGGGCCTACAAGAATTATTTTGGCCCTATTAAATTTTACTCCCAACTAGAATGTGGTATAAGGGGTGTCTATTTAGCTATTATAAAAATTACTAAATTAATTACTCCTAATACTTAAATCAAAATATAAATACAAAAAACTTTCCTAATTTCATTACATTCCAAATCAAACAAAAATTAACTAAATAAAGAAACTTTCCTTTTTCTCTCACTCCAAAATCTAAAAACCCTAACCCTAACTTTTTCAAAAATAAAATTCCATCATCCGGAGTTAACTACAAGGTAAATATATATAAACCCTTTCTTACAATAGCATTGGTGATAGATCCATGTGTAGAAATCTTCGTTTTTGTGAATAAAATTCTTGTTTTTTTCTAGGATCGTTGGATGTGGATCTATCGTGTCCACCAATTCTGGTTGTGTTCTTCATGAGCATGAAGAACATGCGCCAGAATCGTTGGATACTATGGATCCATATCCAACGATTCTCGTTTGATATTCCTCGTACAAAGTTACCATTGCCAGAATCGTTGGATACTGAAGAACATATCCAACGATTCTAGTTTTTTTTTTTTACTTTTTCTATACTGGAATCGTTGGATAAGACACCTTATTATCCACCGATTCCTTTGCTTTTATGTTTTTCTACTACCTGATAAGAATCGTTGCTTACTACAGACCATATGTAACGATTCTGTATATGAAATTTGTTGTGTTTTATCAGTAAGAAGAATCAGTATCTAGACATACTACCTAACCAATGATTCTGGCTTGGGATTTTCCTGATAGCTTTTACAGTTAGAATCGTTGGATAAATATGGTCTTATCCAACGATTCTGTTCTGTTCATTCTATACACAATTTTTTACTGGTGATTACACTAAAGATTATCGTTGTTGATTATTAATTGCTTCAACTAGAGATTATTGATTGAATTTTTTGTTGTTCAATTTGTTTATTTGTATAGCCATTATGGATGGTGCAAAAGAGGTTATGGTCCAACAAGACAATGTGACATTGATAGAAGGCCACACAAAAGGTTGTCCGTGACCTCAGCTTCCCCAGCATGACCAAACTAGAAGAAGTCCTAGAACTCCTGCGTTTGTTGTCAATGGAAGAGCTTGACGAGGTGATTGAAATAGTATCCGTCTTAAGAGAGGATATTACTAACTGGAGAGCCCAAGATGCAATACTTGAAGAGGTTGCGGCTGAAGATGCTGTTGCTGCTGCTGATGGTGGAGATGATGGTGTCGCTCCTTATGCGGATGATACCTAATCAATGCTTTTAACACTTGTTGGCTATCCTAAACTAAGACTTGTTGCATTACCTAGTTTTTCTCGTTTTATTCGGATACTTATTTTTATTTTATTGGCGGATGGATGGATAAACTTATGGTTTATATGTTATATGAATGGTATGAAGTTCGTTATTCTTTGTTACGTTAAACTATTGGTGGTAAAGAATATCAATTTTTCGTAATTGTGATCCAGAATCGGTGGACAATGCACATACATGCCTACCGATTCCAGCTGCACCTGTTACGACAATTGCAAGTTTTTGCAATAGATCCAAAATCGGTGGACAGAACACTTATGTATTCAACGATTCTGAACGACTCTCTGGTATATGTGATTCAGAATCGGTCGACACGTATGTGTCGGATTCACCGATTCCGATTAACTCATTTTCAATTTTTCCTGCAACTGCTTTTGTTTTAAAAAAATTCCAACAACAATTCAAAGTAACCAAAAAGAAAATCCATTTCATTCATTAAGAGTGGTTGTTCTATATATAAAAGCTACAAACCATGGAGATCCGATAGTTATTTTGTTAACAAAAGACAAATATTTAATTCAACACGATTGCACCCTTGATTTGTTCTGTCTCGACTAATTAATCCCAAAGTTTCATGTTAGGCTCGTATTTTTTCAGCCATTCCTTAGAGATGTTGTTGATGAAACCCGGAAAATAAGTGAACTGATAGACACATCTAATTTGATCTCATTTCTCTATTCTTGTTAGTCCTTATTTTGTACTAATATTGTATTTTCATTGTGTTTATAGGTGTTTTTGAGAAATAAACAATCGTGAAAAATTGGCTGAAAAAGTATTAAAGGCACCCCTCATTTGGATAAGGGCATCCCATTTACTAAAAGCACCCACCAGTTGGTTAAAGGAATCCATTCTTTCTCGTTTAAAAATTAAAATGGCGGGAAAAGTGTTTTTCAAATAATTGTGAATCTGTGAAGAACTGAACATGATATTTTTGGGATTAATTGCAAGAGTTTAGGATAAGATTATTCTTGTCTTAATTAGAATATGAGTTGTACACGGAATCAATCCAAAATTTAAAACAGAATCCCGTATCAAATAAAAAAAAAATCAGTGGGACTATATTCAAAGATAATTTTTTGTAAAAGCCGTATAATTGTTTTCGATCTTTCAAGGTTTTTGGGATATCTAAGTACACAGAGCAGAGATGCAACAGGTCACATAGTTAAAAAAAAAGAAAGAAAATCAGGACCGAGAGAAAGAAAAGTATTTTGAGAAATATTCTCATTAAATTCGAGAGATTTGGGTCCTGTGAGTATGTAAAGGAGTTGTGGGAGTTGCAGAAGATATGGAGAGAGTTTAGGGAGAGCTTAGGAGACGAATAGAAGGAAGATAAATTAATTCAGAAAATTTGTTGCTGCTGCATGAAGAACAGAGAATAGGAAACAATATCTTCAACCAATCAACCAAGGTTTCTTCATCCATTTGCAACGAATATTTTCACATTTGCAACATTTATCTTCAGTTGAAACAGTTTCTTCAACTCATCTGTAACGGATATCTTATCATCTACAACGTTTATCTTTATCTCTTCTCTGTAATAGTGAGTCTGTAACGCCTATAAACGTTGTAAACTCACTGTTTTCTTTGTTTTTCTCATTTTTCATCATTTGTAAACATTTTGATCCATGAACCATAATTTTGAGCAAGTGATTAATATGGGGAGCTAAATCCCATCTCTGAGGCCACGTAGGAAGCTATTTTTTCCAAAATATTATGTGGTAATATTAATTTAATTAATTTATGCAATTCTTTTATATTTATTTGCCTTGGTTAAAAATTGATTTAATGATTTTTATTAAACAATTGTGATTTCGTCTGATGGTACATGCTTGGCCTAGGTTTTTGATGTTCCATGCTTTTGTTATACAATTGTTATTTTAAAAATCTACTTGTTGCAATATTTTAGAATCAAATTAAATGTAAGAATTGCATAATTATAATTACTAAATTAAATCACTTTAAAAATTGGAAAATAGTGGAATCTTAGCCTCAGTTTACTCTCAATTTTTCTATCAATTTTATTTGAGTTTTGTTATTTTCAGTTTTAGAAACTAGGTTTAAAAAAAAATCTTCACAAGTATTGAGCGAACTTTTCTTACCACTATAAAAAGCAACAGCTTTTGGCGCCGGAATTGTTTTTAGATTTGTTTTTAGATTTAATTAGCTTAGTTAGATTTTTATTTTATTTTTTATTTTTATTTGTTCCATTTTACGGTTTTGGGTATTTTCTTTGTATTACAGGTTTTGGATCAAAAAGAAATTGGAGCTAAAGATTATATTGATTGATTAAAGACTTGGAGTCAAAGGCAAATCGAAAAGAACGGAAAAGATGACAAGACTTTTTTTAGTTATTTTTTTTTAATTTTTTCTAGGGTTTTTATTTTTCTTTTTAGAAAATTGTATTAGAAAATTCTTATTATTTTTGTTATTATTTTAGGTATTTTTCTGTTTTTTTTCTTATTTTTGGACTTTGGACTTTGAACTTTTGAACTTTTGAACTTTTGAACTTTATTATTATTTTTAAACCCTACGGAAGGGTATTTAAATATAAACTGCAACAGGGAAGGACGACAATTACGATATTGTTTCGGCTCCTCGGGTTCGTACACTGACACAGGAATCGGTGGCCCGAGTCAACTACAACCGATTCATCCCCCTTATGGTACGGGAGGTAAGACTCGATCAACCCACGAAACCCCTGCAAGTGGGTTTACTGTATTCCTTCGTATAGATATATGTTGAGGAACTGAATACGGATTCGTTTTCTAGTAAAGGGCAAGGACTGGCCATATAAGATACGGACTCGGATTTCATCACCGTTTCCTTCTTGCCCTCCTTAGGAACACGTTACCTAACGCGAACCTAATCCTTAAAATTTGACTAAAAAGAAGACCGATAGGTAATCGGGCTTATTGGAAAATCATTCAAAAGGACTGTATTGGTTACTTTGTTAGCCTAACTTAAAGTTCAGAAGATTATTTTAAGTTGATTCGAGCCGCCTTCTAACTCAAGGAAACGTTGCCAAAGAGGCAGGGTTATCAAAGCTCCTTAGAGCTTATCCTGTTTCTATTCAACTTAATTTAATTCGGATTGTTCTAAGAGATTCGCTAAAACTGTAATTAGTTACCTTTTGGAAGAATAAAAGCTGGTCTAGAAACAATCTAAGTGGAGCCATCAGGCTTTTTTTTGCTAGATCAATAGGTTTGATTTGGTTGAGTCGTCCCTGTTTGTGTTTGTTTAGAATTCCCTTCCTATTATGAGTTATTTAATTGCATGCCCAGGCCGCCTAAAGTCTTGAGTGAGCGTGCCTAGTGAAGAGATTCTATTGGTCGTTTGATCAGTGACGAGAATAGAAACTCTGTCTTTGAAATTGAAAATTTAGAAAACCTTTCTTTTGAGAGCCCGATTTTTGGAAACTTTAGTTTTGAGAATTTGTCTCTTAGTGAGGAAGTTATTCCTAATTTTCCAGTTGTGCCAGAAATGGCAACCTTAAAAGATTTGTTGAATCCCACTAGGACTTCTCGTCCATCATGTATCAAGTTAGCTGAAACTCAAGCAAACTATGAGTTAAAACCTGGGACCATACAGATTCTCCCAATATTCTTAGGAAAAGAAAATGAAAACCCCTACTTTCACATTAGAGATTTTGAATAAATATGTAGTACCCTAAGAATTCACAACATGTCTGATGAAGCTTTGAAACTTAGGTTATTTCCTTTTTCCCTGAGAGACAAGGACAAATCTTGGTTATATAGTTTGTCATCTGAATCCATCGAAACATATGAACAACTTACTGCTGCCTTTTTATCTAAATTTTTCCCTATGCATAAAACATCATCTATCAGGCACAAGATTTCCATATTTGTGCAGCAAGAGGGAGAATCTTTGTATAGGTATTTGGAAAGGTTCAACGATTTATTGATGCAATGTCCCCATCACGGTTTAGAAAAGATTAGAATAGTCCAGATCCTTTATGAAGGGATAGATTATCCAACGACGACCATGGTCGAGTCATTGTGTACAGGGAGTTTTGGTAGTCAAAATGTTGATGAGGCAATGACATTTTTGAATGAAATTGCCAAAAAGACCCAAGCAATAGGAATGTAGTAAGGAACCACAGAGAAAATTTTTACTGAGCAGAGGTAATGTCAATATGGTAGATGGAAGTCTTGAATCATATGCCAAAATTGCATCTATAGCAAAAAGGTTAGAATCCTTAGAATTAAGTCAATCTAGTTGTGGAATAGAGTCCAAGTCATGTTGGGAAGGACAGACTGTTGAAGAACAAGCCCATGCTCTTTACAGTAACAGTCGATATGATAACCTTCAGAAGTTTGACCCATATGCAGAAACTTATAACCTTGGTTGGAGAAACCATCCAAACCTTTCTTGGTTTAAGGTCCAAAATCAAGGTCAGTCTAGTAACCCTCAGGTTCCCCAAGGTTTTGGTTATACTAAGAATCCTTCTGGTCCAGCATAATTTCATATTTCGTTAGAAGAGATGGTCATGAGTTAAGCAAAGTTCGTCGCCTCATTAACTCAGAACACTAAAGATTTTCAGCAGTTTGTCAATCAAAGTTTACGAGAAAATCAAAAGATTATTCAGGCTAACAATCAGGCTATTTCCAATTTAGAAAACCAGGTTGGTCAAATCGTTGAGTCTTTGAGAGAAAGAGAAAAACGCAAGTTCTCTAGTCAACCACAACACAACCCTAGAGGATTTCATGAGTTATCTTCTGGTGAAAATTCATCAAATTATGTGAATTCAATTAAAACCCTTAGGAGTGGTAGAGTGGTAGACAATAAGGTAACCATGCCCAATAGTGAACATGCTGTAGTTCACCCTTCTGAGACTGTAGTTGAAGAGACTGATAAAGTCTCTAAATAATCCAATGTGGTTCCCGCTGAGCCATAATTTGTGCCCAAAGCCCCATTCCCACAACTTCTAGTACCAACTATGAAGGAATCCAACTTTAATTATATATTGGAGATTTTTAAGCAAGTTAACATCAACCTTCCTTTATTAGATGCAATTAGGAAGACTACTTATGCCAAGTTACTTAAGGATCTCTGTACGCGAAAGCGAAAGCTTAGTGTACAGAAAAAATCCTTTATAGCTAGTCATGTGAGTTCAACTATCCTGAACAACACAACTCCTACGTACAAAGACCCAGGTTCCCCTACCATTTATTGCACAATAGGTAACTATCGTGTAGAGAAAGTGTTACTTGACTTAGGAGCTAGTGTGAACTTAATTTGTATCATGTGTACCTCCAGCTAGGACTTGGTGACATAAAACCTACCCAGATAACACTTCAGTTAGCTGATAGGTCTTTGAAAATTCCTAGTGGTATTGTCGAAGATGTTCTTATTGAGGTCGATAAGTTTATTATCCTGTGGATTTTGTTATCCTAGATACCCAACATGTTCCTGACCCAGAAAACCAGATACCTGGATATTAGGTCGCCCGTTTTTATCTACATCTAATGCGATCATTAACTGTCGAAATGGTATTATGAATTTATCTTTTGGTAATATGACTATTGAGCTGAATATTTTCAATATTAGTAAGCAACCCCTTGAGCTAGATGACACGTGCATTAAAGAGGTGAACATGATAGGAACATTAGTTTAGGAGTCATTACCAAACATCTTATCTGAAGATATATTAGAGAGTTGTTTAACCCATTTTGGCTTAGATTTCGACAATGTTAGCACCATTGATCAAGTGAATGCTCTGTTAGACTCTACCCCTGTGTTAGATACTAATATATGGAAATCTAAGTTCGAACCACTACCAGTTTCTAGTTCTACCTTAATTCCTTTTTAGAAGATCCTCCTAAGTTGGACCTCAAACCATTGCCAGATACTCTGAAATATGTATTTTTAGGCCCATCTGAGACTTTGCCTGTAATTGTAGCATCCGACTTGGATAGTGATCAGGAAAGAAGGCTAGTGACCGTACTTCAAGACAACAAGGAAGCTTTAGGGTGGACTTTAGCAGACATTAAGGGTATAAGTCCTACTGTTTATATGCATCAGAATCTTTTAGAGGGCGACACTAAACCTTCTAGGGAGATGCAACGTAGACTGAACCCTAACATGAAAGAAGTAGTTTGAACGTGCTTAATTTGTTAGATGCGGGTATTATCTACCCCGTTTCATACATTAAGTGGGTCATCCCCGTTCAGGTTGTTCCCAAGAAATCAGGTATCACTGTAGTCTAGAATGAAAACAATGAGTTAATCCCAACCCGAGTGACCACGGGGTGGCGTGTTTGTATTGACTATGGAAAATTGAACAATGTCACAAGGAATGACCATTTTACCCTTCCTTTCATCGACCAAATGCTAGAGCGATTATCTGGACATAGTCATTATTGCGTGTTAGATGGCTACTCTGGTTATAATCAGATTGTTATTTCCCAAGAAGACCAAGAGAAAACTACTTTTACCTGTACCTTTGGTATAGATGCATGCCTTTCGGGTTGTGTAATGCACCCTCTACTTTTCAGCGATGCATGCTGGGTATATTTTCTGACATGGTAGAACGTTTTTTAGAGGTCTCTATGGATGATTTTTCAGTGTTTGGTTCATCATTTGATGAATGCTTGCATCATTTGACATTATTGTTGACTAGATGTAAGGAAAAAAATTTAGTGCTTAATTGGGAGAAATGTCATTTCATGGTTCGATCAGAAATTGTTTTAGGGCATATCGTATCTTCTAAGGGTATATAGGTAGACAAAGCCAAAGTTGACCTTATTAAGAATTTACAGGTTCCCAAAACCGTAAGAGATATTAGGTCATTCTTAGGGCATTCAGGTTTTTATCATCGATTCATTAAGGATTTTAGCTTGATTTCTAGACCTCTTTGCAATCTGCTTGCAAAAGATGCTAAGTTTGTCTTTGATGATGCTTGTTTAGAGGCTTTTGAGAAGCTTAAGAATTTACTCACTACTTCCTCCATAGTCTAGGCACCTAACTGGAACCTACCCTTTGAAATCATGTGTGATGCTTCAGATTATGCTATTGGTGTTGTGCTAGGTCAACAAGAAAACAAATTACTTCATGTGATTGACTATGCTAGCAAAACTCTTAATGATGCTCAACTAAACTACACCACCATAAAAAAGGAATTGGTAGTCATTGTTTTTGCCTTAGACAAGTTTAGATCCTATCTCTTAGGTTCTAAGGTTATACTCTTTACTGATCATGCTGCTTTGAAGTATCTTCTGTCCAAGAAGGATACTAAACCTAGATTGACTAGATTGATCCTTTTGTTACAATAATTTTCTCTCAAAATTAAAGATAAAAACAGTGCAGAAAATGTAGTAACGGACCACTTGTCTAGGCTTGTTTTTGATTCCCCTGATGATTCCCCTCATGTGAGGGATAGTTTTCCTGATGAACAACTTTTCCTTGTTTCCCGATTACCTTGGTATGCGAATATAGTGAACTATCTTGTTACTGGTCGAATGCCCCAACATTGGGTAAACAAGATCGTTCTAGTTTTTTAGCCGAGGTTAAGCATTTCTTTTGGGATGATCCTTATCTGTTTAAGTATTGTCCAAACCATATTATTAGGAGATGTATACCTGAGAATGACCAATCAAGTATTATTTCCTTTTGTCATGATCATGCTTGTGGAGGTCATCTTAGTACTAAGAAAAACGCTGCTAAGATTGCAGTGTGAATTCTTCTGGCCTTCGTTGTTTAAAGACACCCACCGTTACTGTGTTACTTGTGAGCGTTGCCAGAAGTTAGGAACCATTTCTCGTAGAAATATGATGCCTTTGAACCCTATTCTTGTTATTGAGGTCTTTGATGTGTGTGGCATTGATTTTATGGGTCATTTTCCTAATTCTTCTGGTTATTTTTACATACTTGTTGGTGTAGATTATGTGTCTAAGTGGGTTGAGGCGGTTTCGTGTAGAACAAATGACCACAAGGTTGTGGTCCAGTTTTTGAATGATAACATATTTGCACGTTTTGGTACACCGCGGGCTATGATTTGTGATGGAGGGTAGCACTTTTGTAATCGACCATTTAGGCTTTTGATGAAGAAATATGGTATTACCCACAAAGTAGCTACCCCATACCACCCACAGACTAGTGGTCAAGTAGAGGTTTCCAACAGGGAGATAAAACGTATTTCAGAGAAATCAGTTAATCCTAATCGGAAAGACTGGTCATTGAGGCTTACTGATGCCTTATGGGCTTACCGTACTGCGTTTAAGACCCCCGTTGGAATGTCACCTTATCGTTTAGTTTTTGGCACGGCATGTCACCTGCCCATCGAGATAGACCATAGAGCATATTGGGCTGTAAAGTAACTTATTTTTTCGCTTAACAAGGCAGGAGCTCACAGGAAGCTCCAGCTCAATGAGTTGGATGAGATTTGTAGAGGTGCATACGATAGTGCTAAGGAGTATAAGAACAAAATGAAACTTGTGCATGATAGAAATATTTTAAGAAATTCATTTTCTCTAGGTCAAAAAGTTCTTCTGTATGATACTCGTTTGCATCTATTCCCTGGGAAATTACGCTCTCGGTGGACGGGTCCTTTTATAGTTCGCACTGTTTTTCCTAATGGTGCTATTGAAATTAAGACACTGGACGGGAGTAGTTCTTCAAAGGTTAACGGTCAAAGACTGAAACCCTTTTTAGAGCCTTTTCCTGCAGGTGACGTTGAGGGTCCCTCTGGAGGACCCTGTTTACCTTGATTGACCATCAAGGATCTTGTTGTACATTAGTAAGTTTTTGTAGGTTTTGTTTTTCTGTCTTATTCTCCAAAGAAGGATCGTTACGCTTCACCCAGGTACTATCTTTCTGACTTACCTCTTTATTCATCTAGTTACCTATATTTTATTGCATTTTAATTTGAAACATTGAGGACAATGTTAGGTTTAAGTTTGGGGATAAGGGAGAAAATTTTAGTTGAAATAATAAAACTCCAAACTTTAGAAACTTGTGAACAATTCAGGGTGACACTAACCATTCTAGGTAGATGGAAACTCAGCTCTTTTTCTATAGGAATTGGTATGCCCAGCTAAATGGTCTATTCATAAAAGGATGCCTATCTCAGGTGTTAGAAATAACATGATAGTTGTCACCAGGTCTCGAAATCTATTTCGACCATATCACCTTCTGTTTTTATTTTTGTAATTTTTTGTGTTTCTCTAAGTAATTTGGTGGGGCACCAGTATCAAATTGTTATCACCGCCAGTATGGGTGTTTGAGATCAAGCCCAATTATTGTATTACTTAGACTATGATTTAAAAAAAAAAATCGAGTATTGACACTTTGATAGCAATATGTGTCTGTTCTCCCTGTCTCCGTCGCCTAAGCAAGCGTGGAACGCAGGATCCATGAGAACTATCATGTATGATGTTGATAAGGAGCCTGCTCTTGGATTCATTTGATCCAATCATGTTGTCAGTACATTTAAAATATTTTCAATAAATCGACCGTTGGGACCCTTGTATATACCAGTTGAGTCGATATTAGTATAACGAGTAAGACTAGTGGGAGCGTATCTCAATCCATTCATCCTGGCACTGACCTTAAGACAGATATGAGAAACACCGTTCACCTTAGTCAACACGCGCAAACTTCATTTTGTCAATATCCATCTTTTAAATATTTTCATGTGATTGTACTTTGATAGATTCTGAGTATCGTGGTTGAACGACTCTAAGTAGAGTTTTGAATTATTGTATGAACTTTAGTACGCTGATTGCAAACTCGTGTACATCAATTGGAGTCATATAGGGTAATGATTCTTATAGGCGAAGAATTTAGTATGCCAACTAAATAGTTTGCTAAGTGTCTATCCTCAATCGTTCACAGGTAGCTAGGGTTTGGAGTAAAGGTTTTGTGGGTATACCTCTTGTAAACCCTCACGAGACAAAACTCGTCCACTTGGGACACCTAGGGGATTGAAGGCTTATTGCACACGCTAAGTGCAATCGCGATGCCTGGGAAAGTGAATTAGGATTTTTATTTTCTAAATTTGCTCGAGGACTAGCAAATAATAAGTTTGGGGGTATTTGATAGACACATATTTTGTCTAATTTGATCTCACTTTTCTATTCTTGTTAGTCCTTATTTTGTACTAATATTATATTTTCATCGTGTTTGTAGGTATTTTTGAGAAATAAATAATGGCTGGAAAAGTGTTAAAGGCACCCCTCATTTAGATAAGATCACCTCATTTACTAAAGGCACCCACCAGTTGGTTAAAGGCACCCATTCTTTCTCGTTTGAAAATTGAAATTGCGGGAGAAGTGTTTCAAACAATTGTGAATCTGTGAAGAATTGAACAAGATATTTTTGGGATTAATTACAAGAGTTTAGGACAAGATTATTCTTGTCTTAATTAGAATATGAGTTGTACACGGAATCAATGCAAAATTCAAAACAGAATCCTGTATCAAATAAAAAAAACAGTAAGAATATATTCGGAGATAATTCTGTTTAAAAGCCGTATAATTGTTTTCGATCTTTCAAGGTTTTGGGGATATCTAAGGACACAGCGCAAGAGATACAACAGGTCACAGAGTTTACAAAAAAAGAAGAAAATCAGGACCGAGAGAAAGAAAAATATTTTGAGAAATATTCTCATTAAACTCGATAGATTTGGGTCCTGTGAGGATGTAAAGGAGTTGTGGGAGTTGCAGAAGGTATGGAGAGAGTTTAGGGAGAGCTTAGGAGACGAATAGAAGGCAGAGAAATCAATTCAGAAAATTTATTGCTGCTGCTGCATGCAGAACAGAGAATAGGCAACAGTATCTTCAACCAATCAGCCACTGTTTCTTCATCCATTTGCAATATTTTCGCATTTGCAACGTTTATCTTCAGTTGCAACAGTTTCTTCAAATCATCTGCAACGGATATCTTAGCATCTGTAACGTTTCTCTTCAACCTTTCTCTGTAACAGTGAGTCTGTAACGCCTATAAACGTTGCAAACTCACTGTTTTCTTTGTTTTTCTCCCTTTTCATCATTTGTAAACATTTTGAGCCATGAACCATAATTTTGAGAAAGTGATTGATATGAGGAGATAAACCCCATCTCTGAGGCGACGTAGGAAGCTATTTTTCCCAAAAAATTATGTGGTAATATTTATATAATTAATTTATGAAATTCTTTTATGATTATTTTCTTTGGTTAAAAATTGATTTAATGATTTTTATTAAACAATTGTGATTCCGTCTGATGGTACATGCTTGGCCTAGGTTTTTGATGTTCCATGCTTTTGTTATACAATTGTTATTTTGAAAATCTACTTGTTGCAATATTTTAGAATCAAATTAAATATAAAAATTGCATAATTATAATTATTGAATTAAATCACTTTAAAAATTGGAAAATAGTGGAATCTTAGCCTCAATTTACTCTCAATTTTGTTATAAAATTTATTTGAGTTTAACTATATTTAGTCTTAGAAACTAGGTTTAAAAACAAATCTTCGCAAGTTTTGAACGAACTTTTCTTACCACTATAAAAAAACCATCATGAACCTACATAGTGGAGGTAATGGATAATCTCCGCGTAGCCTAAGACCGATAAAATATATGTTGCTAATGTTAACTATAACAATTCTTTGATCCTTAAGCGATTCATCACACTTTGTTCTCTTTAGTGTGAATGTAAGAGATGTTCCTTGACTAAAATAATAAACAACGCAACTCCATGTATTCTCCAAGAGATGGCCACATCGAGGCATGGTCATCCAATACTTATTGGTAATTGGTTCATCAGCCTTTGGACCTTGAACACGAGTAACCAATTCGTCGAACTCAACTTCTTTATCTTCCATTGTACCTTCCCTCATCATCGAGATATAAAATTCCTTGTCTTCTTAGTCGTAAGGCCATCATCTTTCTAAAATATTGGCATTGGGTTAGGTTCTCATTATCCGCCAAACTTAAATGGCCTATTTGTTCGGACGCAATGTGAAATCCACAATTTCCATCCCCATCCACTTCGTCGGTAGATAATACGTAGGGATGAACGGTTGAAGGGAGCTTCATAAGATACTCATGGAATATCGTATAATACGTTCGATGTGGTCTACTCCAAACATCCATAGGTGTAACATGATAACCAACTGCCTTTTTTATAGTCAACGACTCTTGCAGGGAATCCATGGACACTTTTTTCCTTACTTTCTCTTTTAGTCGTACTTGTCTTGTACTCTCTTGACTTTCTTGCGAAGGGACGATGAGAACCTTTTCCTTGACTTGTGTCGCTTGACTTTCTTGAGTTGGAACGATGGGAGCAATGGGATCCCTTTGATCCTTTGACTTGGATTGTTTCCCACTTGGTCCATTTTCTTGATTCTTCGGGTGACCCATTTTCTTTGGAGAGGAAGCGTCTTCATACATAGCCTCGGTATGCTCTTGCCCACTTGGTTCATTTTCTTGCTTCTTCGGGTGATCCATTTTCTTTGAAACGGGAGCTTCTTCACACATATCCTTGGTATGCTCATGTAGTGAAGGGTATATTTGGTTACTCATCGCCACCTTGTACTATTTTCTTTCTTGCTTCCTATCCAATTTGTTAGGTGGTCTACCCATCGGTGGTAGCTTATTTGGTTCTTCAATCGGTTGCATATGTGGATGAACGGCGAGGACCAAGTCAGCCATAAAAAAATTTCGTTGCAAATTGTTCTTGTTGGAGTAGCCCTCGATTATTTTTCTCCCAAGATCCGTGTCTACAAATGATTGACTTGCATCTTCTATCGGGCTTGGTGTAAAAGTAAGTTTCTTCCAAAACGGATCGATGAGCTCACACGGAATCCCTTAGGGGTTGCTAGCAATCATGTGACGACATGGGATCCCCATAGCCGTCATCGTCTTACAAGAACAAACAATCTTCTTTCTCTCGTGCTCGTTATCCTCAAAATATTTATAATCATTTATCATATAATGGATAGACCAATTCGACACCTAATAAGAAATACCCCTTAGCAACGTACCGTAATCATCGGAGTACGTGGTCACAACTTTCATCCTACTCTCTATCCCTTTTTCCACAAACCATTGGTTTGCATCGTCTCTCTTTTCCCACACCAAATCAGTGTATTTGTGGTCATAAGTATCATGCCCCATCTGAGACACGGGTTCAGGTTGATCGTTACCGAGTGTTTTAACAATCTACAATACATATCAAAAAAATTAGCCTGACAGAATCGGTGGACATGGGATAATCGTGCGAATCGTCCTTTATTTTTTCCCATATCGACAAATTCTGCCTTGTCAACATTTTTGAAAAAAATCCCCCAAGGCTGGAATCGGCACACGTGAACTAACTTATATGCAGTTTCTAGCATTCAACAAAGTGGAACTCTCTGGAAACTTTTCCAATTAGAATTGGCGTGTAGAGCAACACCTATAGAACGATTCTATTTTTGGAGAATTTTGGGAAAATCTTCAAGGGATGGAATCGTTCGATAAATGAGTCCATAAATGCCGATTATTTGACCTACCAATCCCGCCAAAATATATACCATAACCGGTCGTTGTTCATGACCACATCCACCGATTTCGGTTCATATTCTCCAGGAGATATAGAATTGTTGGATACGATGTTATCTTATCCAACGTTTCTGGGTAGAACATAACCTAGAAAATAGCTAAAAATTTTGCAAAAAAAATCCACTTTTGGGCGATTATAAGGTTGAAAAACATGTTTGGAGATCCTAATAACGTATACCTGATGATTGGAAGCATTAAGACCTTCATTTTCCCGGTTAGATTCTTCATTTGCTTGAGTAAATTCATCAAATATGCCTTGGTTCACACGTTCTATTCATCCAACAAATAATCCAAATTGGTAGGATCGAACTCTCTTTCATAGTATGATTGGTGATACGTAGATGTACCCAGTTCATCATAGCTACTAGAATCCTCATCGTCACTATAATTCATCTTTACCACCAAATCACAAAACACTAGTTTTCCCCAACTTTTTCTCCTTCTTCTATAAACTTTGAAAAACAATTCTACTCTAATTCTTACAATCTAACACTAACTATAATCTAGTTTTAATCATTAACTAAGTTTAACTAACATTTGAATTAATTAATATTAATCAAGCATATTAGTTAATAACATAAATAGTTGGATAAGGAATTTTTGTTGTTTTTTTTTATAATGACCCTATTATTTTAGTAGTAGGACCAAAATAATTCTGGTAGACCCCAATATAGCCAGGCTATGTTTCCATCAAAAATTTTGAGGAAAGGAAGGTTCGTCTTCGATCAAAATTATCAAAAAGAAGAATCCTTCTTATATCAATCCTTAACAGAAAAATTGCTTTTGGATTCTGTCATTCCGAGGAGGATATTAAACTGAGGATACCTGACATGTAGCAATAAACTGAAACCATTTTTTAGAAATGTATACCTCGTTGAAGGAATGCCTAAGATGAAATTTTTAATTGTTTTGTTCTCCTATCATAATATGATTAGCAACACAAGTGTCCTTGTAAGCAGTCAATCTAAATAGGTTAGGGTAAGAGTGGACGAGTGAAGCATTTCAGGCATATTTATCATGCTAGAAGAAGATATTTCAACCATAAACAATAGTAATATACACTAAAGTTCTTGTAACACCCCAATTACTTGTATGTTACCGGTTAGGCTGTCCCTAAAAGAAATTTGGATTTAGATAACAAAATAAATTAGGTTAATAAAATAAATACAGGTAAAGTTTTTTGAATTAAATTTTCAACTCGTTTTAAAAAAGAAAAATACTCAACAGCCACAGGAAGTGAAGTCTAGGGAAGAATGACTTAGTCATAGCAGCAAGGAGCGGAGATTCTAGGCTTTGATCTCAGTCTAAGGAAAATCTATTCTTGCTTTATCATTTACTATTGATAGTATTAAGTTTCAATTGTTGATCCCCTTGAAAACCTAGGTTAAGAAGTTGAATTTCTAGGGTAAATTTCGAGTTAGGGTTTTTTCTGTCACCTAAAAGAATGAGTACTGTTTTAACTATGACTTTAAATCTAACCATTAGATCTTTGTGAATTTTGAATATGTTACACCTTACGATGTCATATAGACTCTCTCAAAATTTCAGGATAATCGGACATGGAGATATCACAGAAACACTTGTAGTTCAGAGAACTTTTCTGCAGAATTTATGAATCCGGACAGTTCTGGAAACCTAAGTTTATATAGTTCTACTGCTTAGAATTAGCTGAAATTTTAATATGAGTAACCCATTTAGGTCATTAGTATGCTTTAAAAATTTGAATCAAACCGAGTTCGGTAGGTACCCAAACAAAAGATGTTTTGTAGTTACGCCTGTAAAAATTCAGATAGGTTGAGCGAATAGAACATATCCTAAATCGATATTCAACCATTAGTTTCCTTGAAATTCGTATAGGATGCACTTGAGATTGTTATGATTGTATGGTGAAATTTTCGTTATGATCAGATAGGTATACATGGTGTATTTGATAGGTACAACAAAGTTATACATATGTGCTTGCAGGGTAAATTATTGAATTGACCTAGTATGTGGTTGAAGTTTGAATTGAGTTGTGTGTATGTGTTTGAAGATTACTATGTGCTGAATTTCAAGATGATTTAAATGGTCTTGTATGTGTTGGAGTATTGTTAAGATACAAATTCTTATTTTGCGGTTCATTATGCTTGGATACTAATTCTTGTTTATCTACTTGCAAAGAGGTCAGGTCCGCAAAGCTATCAGGCTTATAAGAACCAGTGAGCAGTAGACGTGTATGTTGATATGTATGTGTTGAAATTATATGTTGACATCAGGTATCATAATAGCTATCACGCTTATGGGTACCGATGTGGCCACAATAGCTATCATGCTTGTAAGCGTACTAGATAAGGGGTTGTCGTTGATTTTGCTGAGTTCAGGGACGTCATTGTTCAAATATTGTGTCGCGGTGGGAAGTAGATGCAATTGTATAATTTGTGGTATGTGTGTGTTTTTATGGTTGGTGAACAACTAAGAGTGAGTGTTGTGTTATTTGATTTTGAAACTTAGTCTCCCGATCTTCCTACTGGCACAGTTTAGATGTTTATTATTACTTGATACTTTTGTTGCTTGTATGCTTATTAGTAAATCTGATGGATTGAGAGTGAGCTGGCGATCCAAGGCTCTGACCTTGTATTGATTTTATTCCCCTTTCAGGTAGCAGAACAAATAAGTGGGTTAGTCGAGAGGAATTTTCTCGAGTTTCCGCTGCAGTATCTGGGAAGAGTGTGACCTCTTCCTTGATGTAGTTTTCTTTTTAATTCGTTTTCCCTTAATCTCAATTAGCGAAACTTTGTTAAAAGATAAAGCTTTTATTAGTTGACCGTGTTAGTCTAGTTCATAACTTTTAATGTGATAAAATATTTTCTCTTGTTGAGTTTATTTGAAAATAAATATCTTTCTGAGCTAGTGTGAGCTATGTGGATTTCATGTTCATATAAAGATACGACTGTCTTTCTTTACATAGCATGATAGCACAACAGCTATCGGAGGTGCCTTAAACTGGAGACTCCAACTTCTAGAATAACGGGCATCCTCACTATTTAGATTCTTGTTTAGTCCCTATGTTGTTATTTCCTTGTGTCGACAGAACTAATTTCGTGCTCTATTCAGTAGTTGATTGACATTTGGCTCTATTCTACGATATTAGATGTTTGTTTTCCAGGGCGATTCATGAGATGGATTGAGGTGTGGAGCTTACAACTTTTTGGATGCTATCAAATCAAAGCCCGAGTTGGAGGGATTATTATCCTCATGCTCATAGAGTGGAAGCATTCTCTTTTTCTAGTTAGTTAGAAGACATGGGAATCAATCTCAAAATCAGGGGACTGAGAGCGTATTTAATCTCTTTAATTAGGTACCCCCTCTTTAATATACTTGAATTTCTCTAATTGCTTTCATTGCCCCAAGATCCTTACCATATTCTTTCCTTTTTATATGCTATGCCTGATATCATGTTACGGAGTTGGGTAGCCAATCTTTAACAATGGAGCAGAAAGAGCTGTGTGCGATGCAGAC
Organism: Papaver californicum; assembly: GCA_023531435.1. Taxonomy (NCBI): domain Eukaryota; kingdom Viridiplantae; phylum Streptophyta; class Magnoliopsida; order Ranunculales; family Papaveraceae; genus Papaver; species Papaver californicum. The sequence continues at coordinate 4,110,302 of JAJJMC010023397.1, forward strand.
TTATTAGTCCAGTCTCTCGTCCAGCACTTCTATGGATGCTGGTCTATTTCCGTCCACCCTTAGGATAGTACTGGTCCCCCTGGTTTTAAGTAGTAAAAGTTAGATTTCCTTTTGTGGGTTTTGACTCCCTTAGAAAGGTTGGTCAAACAGGATCACTAGGTGGAATACAGTCCCTTCTCGATATTGCATCAAGTGAGTTGGGACTTTCCTTTGTGAAGACATCATATGGTGAAATAGCCTGGTTTTGAGTCCTTGACTTGATCATAATAAAAAGGTAGTTTCATATTCGTTTGTAAACTTATCAGATAGGACTTTTCCGTCCGTTACGGTGGATTAAACGCTCTCGATATGATAGGGGGGATGCCAGACCCCTTTATTTGACTAGGCAAAGTAGGAATCCATTTTCCCGCAATCGGTTAAAAAGCCCTAGAAAGGTTGGGGCAAGTAGATCAATGGGTAATTAGGGGCGCCCTCGTTTACTGGGTAGTTTGTTCCTTTCATTTGTAACCAGCTTGAAATCCCCTGCTAAAGGGGAGGGTTATGTATATGCTAGCCTTCCTGACTTCGTACTTTAGGAATAAGATGTAATAATAAAGGCAGGATAAAACGGGTGGAACAACTCATTCATTGGATTAACATACACCCTGGACCTACAAAATGGAAAAGATAATACATAATGATATCGATATCAATAGTTATTTTTCCACTTTTCAGGTCTATTGAGTCTCTCAAGTGAGCAGAATATATCCGCGTCGCTAAAAGAGGACAAAAGCTTCAATCGAAGGCCTAATAAAAAAAGGGGCAAGTCTCCTATGTGCTTGCGGTGTTAGAACTATCAGTAAAGGGTGTTGAGGCTAGAATAGACAGTAGCTAAGAGGGGAGCAAAATTGAACCTATGACCAATCATCGTCAGAAGTTATTTAGATGCTACACTGGTACTACTCTTTCTTTGATGCCTTTAGAGTCTCTTTCAGCTGCTTAACCGCGTGGGGGCTTCTCCGCTTCAATTGAGCAACTGAATTTCTTGCCTCAGCCCTTCTTCGCCAACCTAATCCCAAGTGAACATTTCTTATTGAGTTCTCAATTTACAAAAAGATCCATGAAGCAGCCTTTTCTTTTATTGAGAAGAAAACAACCCCTCATTTGAGCGAAGTCTCCGGCCTTCCCCGTTATGACTTAGGTGCTTCAACTGCGGTATAGGTAGAAGCAGCTGGTACGGAAAAACCTTATAGGATCGAAATGGTGAATTAAAGATTGACCGAAAAAAGCGAGATAAGTTAAGGATCAAAATGAATCATTCGAAACAAAGCATAGTGAAGAGCTGGGATCGTTCCTCTTATCTCAAAGATTCAGTAATGAAAAATACATCCTTATTAAGAAACCATGAATCATTGATAATAGGGTCGGCCGGACTATTGTTATTGATTCAGGTTATTACCTTTCTTACATCATAATAATGCACATCTTAAAAGAAATAACCCAGTGTCATTGATACTACACTTGCAGAAATAGCCTTCACCCACATTGGTCTGTATCAGCAGCGAATCTCCATAATCAATCACAATGCTATGAAAAACTTATAAGCTATTTTTTTTTACAAGTTAACCCCTAGCTTTATTAAACATAATTCATATTATTCATAACCCAATTTTCATTTTTATTTTATTAATGATAACCCATTTCATAACGCAAAAACATATAAACGAGTTCTTTCCCTTTTTTCCGACTCACAGTTTGTCCATGATTCAACTCACTTCGATTTATTTCCTAGTTAAAATGCAACTCATATCTAATCAAACCCAAAAAATACCATCTCCCGCTCTATCACCAACTGGTTCTCTGTAATCTCTCTTGAATAGTAAACTAAAACATGGATAACCTAATCTGAAAACCACGCTGATCATCTTCACTTGAATTGGTTATACTATTATTTTGTGATGTTACTGATGTAAGTAATGTAAATTAATAGTAATTGTGTAGGTTGTGTTTGAAGGTGGCGAAACAAATTAAAGTAAGCCGTTAGAAATACAAACAAATATAGGATTTATATTGAATATATGATTTGTTTGTAAGATTACAAATACTGAACTACCATGCTGTGATGTAAGTATTACAAATACTGATTATCCAAAACTAATGGCATAACATTGTTGGTTGATTGATAACATTTATCATCAAAACCAATCTCGTAATCATCGTTATCATGAAAAGTTGGGAACGAAATCAGTTGATTTTTACCGATCAAAAAAATCAATTGAATTTTATGTTACCATCAAAAAATGCAATGGTAGACAAAGTCGATGAAGAAAATGATCGGACTCTTAACTCAGTGACTCATCTTTCTATCCAACCAAAAGATACCAACTCAACTTGTGTGGGCAAAAAATCAATTCGCCACATGTTCGTATCTTAAAACACAAACACGAGAGAAACATATTCCAAGCAAATACGAGAGTTATACTAGGTCAATATAGGGATTTCTAACCGGTTAATGAGGATTAGACACGTGGAAAATACTAACCAAAGATCTAAGACCAAATTTGAATTGGATAATTGGGCATTTAATGTGCAAGAAGAACATGCATATCAACAGTTTGTTAGTTGTCGGGACAGGTGGCGAGTTATAATTCAACGAAGAATATAACAGCGAAGATCATGGTAGAGAAGTGGTATTAACGAGTAAGTTAGAGTAGGTGGAAGTCAGCAAAAGAGACTTCTCCTCCGAGAAACCTTGGCGAGGAGACCTCCTATGAAGGATCCAACGAAGCCAGCAGAGCTGTCATCCACTTCTGTAATTTGTCTATAAATAGACCTAAGAGCAATGTAATAAGGGTTGAGCAATTTTGCAAGGCTGTGAGAGTGAGATATTAAGAGAATTCATAGTCTGAGTCTGAGATCTTGTAATCTTCATCATATCATAGTGAAATCCCTCCCGTGGACATATGTTTTAACACTGAACCACGTAAATCCTTTGTGTTCATCATTTACTATTATTGTGCAAACTTGAACCATACATCTAAAGATGAAAACTAAAGAGAGTATATTAGGATGATCATTTAGGTGCGTTGTAGGATTTCTGCAACTACACAACTATTTTATTATTATTATATTTAATAAACAAAAATAGTTATAAGTTAAAATCATGGTCTATATGATTGACCAAAGTCTTATGGGGGATCTATTTAAGAAATACCAATTTATATATTCTAAGTTCTTAATACCAAGACCTCGTGGCCGAATGGTTCCAATATTTGTCTCCAGAATACCCAATGAATTCCATATAAGTGTAAACAAGAGAAATCACATTTTTCAGTTTAAGATGGTAATAACGGTCTAAAGAGCATTTAGTTATACTTGGGAAGAATTAAGTTTGTGAACCAAATAATATAACTTTCACAAACATTAGTCTTCCACCTTAAGTAAGGCTAACCGTTATGGTACCCAAATTCAACTTGTTAAAACCATGGCGAAATCCCTTGATTTAACGTAGTGTTCAAGGGATTGCTTGAACGTGATCTTGAATCAAGTTTGATGCGCCCAATAGTTTGGCGCATCAAAATTTTACTTTTCGTGTCCAACCATTGGGCGCATCAATTCTGAGCCATCAGATTTGGTTTTTTGAGTTAAAATCTAGCGGCTCGTATATTTACACCCAACAATTGGACGCATCAATCCTAAATCATCAGATTTTTTTTCTAAGTTAAAATCTAACAGTTCATCTAGTTGCAGTCAACCATTGGGCGCATCAAATTTGAATTACCATAGTGGCTAAGGCCTGATTCAAGTTGATGTGTCGTCAACTAGAATCTTGAATTTAAAAAGGCACATGGGTTAGTTTAAGAGTTCTTTGTTTCCCAATCATTGAGGGATAGTCATTATCAAATCTCTCAATAATAAGGTCTCAAACATGTTTCGATTTATTTTTTTTCCCTAATGGGGGGATAGGATAAGATTTTGGAGGGTTTTAATTCTACAAAAAGAAAAATACTTGCCACAACTGAAGCTCATTAATTAACATCGCCAACCCATATGTATTGACCATTAATTTTACAGTGTCAGATTTACCGGACATGTAGAACTCACACAAGAATTAACTAGATGTTAATTTTTTGGGGGATTGGTGTTATATTATGAGACATATTTTCTTGCACATTAATTTGAATACAGGGTTTGGAATGAATATGAACTCAGAAAACCTAGATATGGAAAAAATAATAATTAGAGTAGATAGAAAAGATAAATGTTATGATTCTGGTGTATGTTGTTTGGTGGAGAGTACCTCAATTTATAAGAATTTTTTTAAAAGTAGTCGTTACAAAATAATCGTTGGAGAGCGTTTGTATGATTGAATGAGATTAAAAAATATTGAACTTGGATGTCAAAATTTGAATTCAAATCATTGAAATTTAAGTTGTAGAGGGACATAAAATATAGTCGTTGGTATTACTACAAAAAAGGAAACAACAACTAAATTACGAGTTGTTTTAGGGTGAAAAAAAATGTACTGCAAAATAGTATTTTCAGTTAGGTTCGAGAGATCAATCTCAAACAGGACGAGCCTAAACCAATAAATGACCGCTCACGTCTGCTTCGATCACAAAGGTGGAGAAGATTTGGTAGGTCTTAGGGGAGGGAAACAAAGAAGGTTGAAAAATCTCAGTGTGATGAGTAATTGTAGTTTGTAGTTTTAGAATGGATTATCTCTGGGATAGATCGCCAGACCACTACTCCTCGTGCTCTCAACTTCCCTGTAAATGTTCCACTACTTGTTACCTTCTTGTTTGTGGATGTGTTGCGACAACACACGATTTTCGTAGACCGCCAGACCAATACCCCAATGAGAATCCCCCCATGTGTTGTATTTGATATCTCGTAGTAAATAGTAGAGTCGTGGATCACTATTGTTTTGATTAGGTCAAGTATAGTCAGGGACTTACTAAGTCAGGGAGACAAGTTGTGCAACTCACTGAGTTAATAATTAGACTGATTAGTGTCAATTCTTGTAAGCTTAGTGGCCATGTACTAGCTTTGGAGTAATATGGCATAATTTTAATGGCCAGGTGTCATCTTAGAAGTTACATGGCACAAATTTGAAAGTATTCGGAGTCAACATTACGTAAAAGTTCTCAAGGACCAGTAGTGGTGCACTTAAGAAACCAAGCAAGAAGACTTAATAGATAGCCATATAGGGATAATGCTAGTATTAGGCTAACGCTAAAAAGATCGTTACAACCTTAGCAAGTCGCCTAGCCAAGCCAGCGCTGGCCTTTGTGCCAAAGGGATAGAGGTAATGTGGCGCGTCCTTAGGGACGCTGCTAGCAAGAGCTCGCGCTGGCTTCGAGCCACCGAGAAAAGTGATGCATCCCTATGGACGCTGCTAGCAAGAGCTAGCGCTGGCTTCAAGCCAGCGAGAAAAGTGATGCGTCCCTCGGGATACTGCTAGCAAGACCTAGCGTTGTCTTCAAGCCAATGAGAAAAATGATGCGTCCATGGGGACACTGCTAGCAAGAGCTAGCACTTGCTTGTGCCAGAGAGAGTGTTTATGCGTCCTTGGGGACGCTGCTAACGAAGCTAGTGCTGGCTTGTGCCGGCGAAATAGTGATGCGTCCTTGGGGATACTGCTTTAGTGGGCTAGTGCTAGTCTGATGTTAACACGGAAGAAATCTAGGGCTAGTCTAGCACGGAGACACATCGCGTCTTTGGAGGCATTGCTCTTTGATTGATAGATGTTATTGGAACATCGATGCGCATTCGAGACGAGTTCAAGGAATTTAGCTGTGAAATTTATGCGACTTGAGACTGATTCGATACGGGATTTATGAATACTATAAAGGCTACATGGTCAGTTCATAATGCATGTAGTTATTTTGTCGAAACTGTATTCTTAATTCGCCTGCGAAATTTATGTAGAGATACAATATTTCATGTTTTGATATAAGGCTAGAAATATGTGCATAAATATGCGTATATACTTCTATGTTCTTGCTGCTAGGCACAAGATTATTTTACAATTCTAGCCCTTATCAAAAATCACCATCTATATTGATTTCACTTAAATAAAACAAAAACTAAATTACAAAATTACTTAAATAAAATTTAACATATTTAATAATTAAAATCTAACTTGAATAACTTAAGACTACACACTTATAATTAGTGCACATTATAATTTCATAGTGATGAGGTTGGTTGTTATTGTCCAGAGAGATACTGGTAGCATTGGTGGCGTAGTGGTGGTGGAGGAACTTCATGTCAATTCATCTTTTGCAAAATGGCTTCTTGTTTCAGTTCATAGTATTTTCTTACATTTGAAGCCAACGTTGAGAGATCCTTTTACATTATATGCCTTTACTCAACATCTGTATTGAGACGAGTTTGTTCTTTTTGTGTTGTTAGAAAATCTTTCATAATCTTATGTTGTTGTTGTTGATAAGGTTCGTTCATTATTCGTGTTTCCTTTAGATATTCAATAAGTTTAGAACTCGCATCGCTAATGAGTGATTCTTGTGATCGATGATTGTGTAGGGGATGTGCTTTATTGAGAGACTCTCTTGGTTGTGGTCTATTTAAGTTGAGCTTTTGACTTGTGTTTGTCATGCAATGTTGTGGTATTTTTTTCATCACTAAACAACAATCGAGGTGTTGTATATTGCTTGGTAGTAGTTGGATGAACTTCTGGAATATGGACACCATAAAGGATGTTAAACGAGTTCGGAAATTGATTTTCAAATGGGGATTGACGACCTTGGCTTGAAGATGGATTTTGAGTATTATTAGGGAATTGAATTGATTTTTTTTGGGTATTATTAGGCTATTGGTTTCCAAAGGAGAAATAAATTCGTCTTCCTCCATATACGCATCTTCACTTTGATCCTCTATTATATTTTCAATGTCTTTAAGCACCTCATATTTTACATCGCGAATGAAAGGTTTGTTGTTTTCCTTGACAAATTCAGTTCTCGTCGTTATGTCCAACATTAATGTAAATGAAGCATAACTTAGTCAAAAGAAAAATATAGACAAAAGCCATGAAATTATTATTGTGAACAAGTTTAGTTAACTTACCCAGTTATTACGATCCAAGTTCGGATTATTTGTGTTAACAATTGAAAGACGTTAAAAAAATTTATTCACTTCAACCTTGATAATGCTAAATCTACTTCGAATTCCAACTAGAGTACGATTGTAAGGATTTCCACCACAAGCTTGTACAAATTTTGTCAAAACTTGTTTCCAAAACAAATTCATATCCTCATTATAAGTTCCTTATTTCTTTAGAACACAAACCGAAGTAAAAAGATGCATTTCTTCTATAACAGGGTATTTCTTTTTAATAATTTTTCCTGATATTTTTGTTTACAAAAGAGATAGAGAAGAAAATCGAAGAAAAACAAGTTTTTAAGAAGATGATTTGAGGAGATTTGATTGTATAATCAAGTTGTAAGAAGTGACTTGGAGTGGTTTGAGAAGAAAATCTATTTTCTATATATAGACATTTTTCTCACAATTTTTAGAAAAATAGCAGTTGGTATCCGATGGTGGAAAACATAGAGTCGTTAAGAATAATGGATGACCAAGATGATGTGTGGAAAGTGTGTAATAAAAAAAAGGCCAAACAAATATAGATTCCGAGGTGAAACTGACTTTTCAGAATTTTTATGACAGAAACTCAGTATCCTCTGGTGTGCTTTGCAGAAACTGAGTTTCCATAGTCCATCTCTTGACTAGATAAAGACGAACATTTTTTCCCTTCACTAGTTAAGCCATAGTTTTTAACTACATTATAGCTAAAAAAAATATATCACGGTACTTGTCTTTGGCTATATTGTAGCTAAAGCTAAGAGAATTGCTTCGCCATAATGCTTGAGAATTGCTTCGCCATAATGCTTGACCTTACTGTTTGTAACACCGTAACATATTTATGGATTGAAGTACCAAAATCCAGCCTGTAGTAAACTAAAATCCCTTTTATTATGTCAGCTAAATTTGTTGGCAGAATTTCATTGGCCACCACCCACCAAACATTTAAGGACACACCAGTATTTACCATGGTAAACTAACTTGGTAAGAGGAAATTTCTCCAACAACCACTAGTACTGATGGTTACAAACAAGTCTCTCCAACAACTAACTGGTTTTGGTGGTTACAAACGAGATCTCGCTCTAACCTCCTTTTAAGTGCAACCCCAATTCCTCCAACCGTGCAATGTTGACAACTATCTAACTGCAACTTTGACAACTACTATCTTCTAGGACCTTTTGCGCTGAATGTGAACATCTAGTGGTGAATAATGATTATGTCACCTGATTGCTCTCTCTCTCTGTAAATTCTCATCATATCTTTGGTTACCTCTCTCTCAAGAATTGTTCAACTCATTTCATTAAAAATGGCAGAAAAAACACCAAATCATCATGTAGTAGTAATGGCATTTCAATATGGAACACACGCGATAACATTATTCAACCTAGTACGTAGACTAGCAGTTCAAGCACCAGCATTAACATTCTCATTCTTCTCCACTGTAAAAGCCAACCAATCAGTTTTTGGAAGTAAATCTACGTCTTATAACAATTTACCAAACAATACCAAGTAATATGAAGCCTTATGATGTTGATTTTTTTTTTGAAACATCCTTATGATGTTGATGATGGTATAGCAAAAGGTTTTACAGGACATCCAATGGCTGAATGAGTTTCTTTCTTAAATCCATGGCAGAAATTTTTGGAAATAGAATTGGTTCAGTGTATGGTCATGAATCATCAGATAATATTAAGTGTTTTATAAAAGTGATTCTTTCTTGGATATTACTGGTGATTTGGCTGATCAAAAGGGAGTACCATGGATTTCTTTCTGGACTGCTGGTCCTTGTTCTTTATCAACTCATTATTATACTGATCTTATTCGGCAAACCATATCCTTGGACCTGATAGTATTCAAGGACGTGAAGAAGAACTCATTGACTTTGTTCCAGGATTATCTCTTATGTCAATGAGTTCTTCTTCACGTCCTTGATATGCCGTCCATTTTTTGGTGATCAGAGAGTTAACTGTCGTATGGTATCTGATGTTTGGTGGATAGGGACTAGGGTTAGAGATGGAGTGTTTACGAAGGACGGAACGATGGAATGGTTAGATATGATCTTCTCCGATGAGAAACTGAGAGAGAAGATTGGTGCCCTCAGAGGTTTCGCCAAACATGCTGCCAAGAATTTCAACACTCTGGCAGAGATAGTTTTATAAAGATTCAAAATGAATTGAAGTTTATGCAATTGTTACTAGCTCTTTTCGATACAGCCCTGGGAGCTGGCGAAAGATACCTAACACACAAAAAAATTCCTTTGTAGTTTTTTCAGAACGTTCATTCGAGCAAAAGTACAATTTCATTAGCCTTTTGGGGTGGATTGTAATTCTAGTGTTGAGAACTAAATATTGGCAGAGTGTGTGAGAAGTGTTATTATTCTCTATGTGTTTGCTGTAAGTGTGTGAGTTTGGGTGTTTATATAATATTCACCCTGTAACAGTCATTAAGTATAATCATTTTCGTTTATTTTCTTTTCAATGATAAAACACCTCTGCTCTGCCATGTTATCATGGTATCAGAGCTTCAAAGCTTCGATTCAAGCTTCCACCCTCTATTATTGGACCTGTGATTCTTCTTCGAATAGTCAGTGAAGGTTTTTCTTTTCTCTTTTTTTAGTTTTTACGGATCTTAATTTTTGAGTTTCCTGACCTATTCGATTTTGATCTCGTTTCGACTCAAATTTCTTTGTTATTTCTGGCTTTAATTTTAGTTCTATTACTGCTTCTTCACTTCAATTTCTTAATCAAACTCATTTAATTTTTCGATTTTACATTCATTTTCATTTCACTGTCGAATTTCTCGATCTGTTTTGTTCAAAATGGATCAAACTCGTATACCACTTAATACAACAGCTCACAGCATACCTCTTAACTGAAAGATAATAATTATGTTACTTGGAAAGCATTAATTCTTCATTTATTTCGAAGATTTCAAGTAGTGGGATACATTGGGGTACCTGTGTTTTGTCCTGATAAATATACTACTAGAGGAAATGCTAATAACAATATAGTGAATCCTTTATACACTAATTGGCAATCAGAAGTCTCTACTTTTCTTTTATGGATTCAATCAACAATTTCAGACACTATTATTGGTTATGTTGCTGGATCTGACAATTCAAAAGGCTTCTGGGATAGTATTCAACAGATATTTGCTCATACATCTTCAACACACATCATTCAGCTGCGCACAAAGTTACAGAATCTGAAAGTTGTTGGATCTAATATCACAGCAATTCTAATGGAGGTTAAATATATTCAGAATCAACTTGTTGTTGCTGGTTCACCAATGAATAGCAATGAACTTGTTGTTGTTGTTATCTCTGGTCTCCTACCGAATTATGATGCATTATGTACATCAGTTCGCATGAGAAATCCACCAGTAACCAGTGAGGAGTTACATAATCTTTTGCAGAGGATGTTGTTGTTGTTGCTACTAAAGAAGATTCAGATGCTAAGGCTTTTACTGCTTCCATGAGACCTTTTCAAGGCTATATAAATAACTTTCAAGGAAATGCATCTTATAATTTTTCCTAATTCTGGTAGAACTTATTTTCGTGGTCGTGGTGGCAGAGCTCCAAATCCAAATTTCTTCTCAAGACCTGCTTATGGTCGTCATTATTCTCTTCATATAATGTGTCAGATCTGTGCTAAAGGTGGTCATACTGCATTGGATTGTTATTACATACTTCAGTTTTCTTATCAAGGAAGAGCTCCACCAGCAAATTTACAAGCAATGTTAGTTGCGGCAGATATATTTGATGATGAGCAAGATCAATGGTTTGCAGATAGTGGTGCTGACAACCATATTTCTTCTGAAAATCTGTTCTCTCCAATATCACTCATTATGATGGTGCTGAAATAATATCAACCGCCGATGGAGAAGGTATGTCCATAACTCACTCTGGTAGTTCATTTAAACATGTGCATGATCACTCTTTCCTGCTCAAGGGCATTCTACTACTACCAAAATCATCTAATAATCTTCTTTTATTTCATAAGTTCACTAGTGATAATAATTGTTCCTTAACTTTTGATTCATGTGGTTTCTTTGTGAAGGATCTGACCTCAGGTACGATTCTTTTCCAAGGGCCACATATCAATGGACTTTATTCAATCCACTTTCAATCCAAATCTTCTTCATATCAGGCTCTCTCAGCAACTAATTCACTTCTTCACAAAAGATTTGGGCATCCATCCTTTCAAACTCAACAAAAATTGTGTCAGCTACTTCGCATTTCTGGTATCTCTAATAAATCTTTAATTATTTTGTAATGATTGCAAATTAGGTAGATTTCATAAACTTCCATTTGTCTTATCTTAATCCTATGCAACTAAGCCTCTAAGAACTGTTGCATATGGATCTTTGGGGTCCATGTCATATTGAGTCATTTTCTAGTTCTGTCTATTATGCTAATGTTGTTGATGAATGTAATAAGTATTGTTGGATATTTCCATTAGCTAATAAATCTGATTTTGCTTCAACATTTATTCATTTTGTTACACAAATTGAGAAATTACTTTCTTTACCTGTAATTTCAATAAGAACAGATGGTGGTGGTGAGTTTATTGCCACTGCTCTAAAATAGTTTATTCTCACTAAAAGGGATTCATCATGAATTCTCTTGCCCTCACATACCAGAGCAGAATGGTGTGGCTGAGGTGAAGCATAAACTCATCCTAGATGTAGGCAGAACTCTACTCATTCAGGCTAGTTTACCTGATAAATTTTGGGTTGAGGCATTTCAAACTGCAAACTATTTGATAAATAAGTTTCCCGCTAGGTCTCTCAATTACTTCTCCCCTTATAAAACATTATTTCATAAAAAGCCTGACTATGGCTTTCTTAAAGTATTTGGATGTACATGCTTTCCATGGTTAAAACCGTATACATCTAAATTGCAGCCTAGAAGTAAATATTGTATTTTTTTTTATATAGTTTATATCACAAAGGATATAGGTGTTTGGATCCATGTTTGGTAGAGTTTATATTTATCGTCATGTCTTTTTCGATGAAATGTCTTTTCCATATAATTTTTTGATTAACTCTGCCTGTCCTGCATCTTCCACATCCTTATCGTTTGAGTCTGGTTCTTCTACTTCCACTACTATTATTGCATGTCCTGATAATGCTCTAGTCTTAACTGCAGATCCAATTCATACTCATATTATCCCTCCATCTGTTCAACCTCCTGCATCTCCTACTGTAAATGATCATGTCATGACTACCAGAGGCAAGCATGGTATCCGTAGCCCTAAAGCTATGGTGGCTACCAAACATATATTGCTTTCAGAATTGTTGAGTGATGTTTCATTTCCTGTTCCTGATAGGCGTAAAACCTATAGTCGTAATCTCACGACGATTACAAAACAGAAGCAGTAAATACAAGATCGACCACAAGGATTGATAATATTATTTCTAATTAATAAACAAATTATGTGCTAAGAATAAAGAAAATATTTTGGATAAAATTTGAATCTAATTAAAAAGATAAAATAACTAAACAAATTAATCAATCAGAAAGAAGAGAAATCTAGGGTTTTAAATTTTATTACTTTTGATGTTTGTAAAAATTAACAATTACTATCTTAAACAATTATTTTTAAAATATTTAAAACAATATTGAACTCATACAACGTTTTAATTTATTTGTACAACTTTTGTCATTTCGTAAAGATATAGTTTCCTTCGCTTATAAAAGATCAACAGTCTAAAAACTATTCAGAACAATTATTATGAAACATTTATAGAAGAGAAACTAGTAGACATTTAATAGCAAAAGTAATAGAGTAGTTATGTCTAAAGAAGTTAAAAACTAATAGTTACACATCAAAAATAGTTTTCTCCACAACCCTAGAAAAGAATTTAACTACTCATGGAGAAAAAGAATAAAAGAAAATTGAGCAACATATGAATTTTATTAATTAAGAAATGCTCCTAAATTTTCTTTTATTATTCTTTCGAATTTATACGGAGCAGTTAAATGAAGAACGGACGTTTCCTGTCTTAATTTATCTTCTGTCGCTGACGTTGTTCATAAAACTATCACGAAGTTGTCGAATATAAAAGAAAAGGTGACAGCTTCAGCGACAGTTTGAAAGTGTCGTTTGTTCTTCCTTTTCTTCTTCACGACCTGATTTTTGCAGAATTTCTTTAAATGATTTTTGCTCGATTCTGGATGAAGCCATCCTCCTTTCTACTTCTACTCGACCCCATATTTATATTAAAACACCAAATTTCGTCAATTAACTCATCAAATCTTCCATTTAATTCACACAGATCTTCTCCATCAAAGAAATATCTCGGTGATATAATTTGTTCTTCCGTGATCTGATCTTCTTTCTTCTTGATGATTTTATTTCTTTCTCCAACAGATTTTATTTCTCCGTCCTTTTATTTGTTTCCCGAGTTAAATACTAACACTGAGACATAGTTGTAAGAATTTTAAGAAACAGAATCACTATTTTCCGATTACTTTTCTTCTCTTTGTTTGCCAGCGAGTAATGACGAGATTCTACTTGATTTCTTTGATAAACGTCTCTTATTGATAAGGCAAGAATATATATTCTTGTCTTAACCAGCGAAAACTCATCCAAATCTTGTCTATAATTCTTCACAGTTTGAGAAGAAATTTTGCCGCCAAAATTCTGATTTGAAATTCAAAGGAGTGGGTTGATCCAACTTGTGGATACTTTTAACCAAATGCTTGGGGTGCCTTTAACAATCTCTTGGGTGCCTATATAACTTTTTTAGTCCAATTTTCCATAAAAATTTATTCTTCCAAAAATACCTAAAAACATACAAAATGATAATATTAGTACATAAAATGAGAAAAAGTAATATAAATATGAGAACAATTAAGACACGAAAACGTGTTTATCAATTCCTACATGTTTTAGTGAAGCTAAGTTTGATCCAAAATGGCGGGTTGCATTGGTTGATGAATAAAAGCTCTCAAAGAAGCTGGAACTTGGAGTATAGTTGACCCAAAGCCTAATGTTAATATAGTTGGTTGCAAATGGGTCTTTAGGATCAAGTACAAACATGATGGTAGTGTTGACAGATACAAATCCCGACTTGTGACCAAGGGTTTTCATCAACAATATGGACTTGATTTTGATAGAACTTTCTACCCTGTAGCTAAACCTACTACTACTAGGAGTGTCTTATCTATTATTGTTCAGTTTAGATGGTCCATCAATCAGCTAGATGTCAGCAATGCGTTTTTACACGGTGACATGCAAGAGGAGGTGTAAATGGCACAACCACATATATTTCAAGATTCCGAGTCTCCTAATGGTGTATGCTTGCTGCATAAATCTATTTATGGGTTGAAGCAAGCACCTCGAGCATGGTATGACAAGCTCACTAAAGTTCTTCTTTTGCTGAAATTTGTGGCTTCTACTGCAGATTCCTCTCTTTTTGTTTTAAAAGATGGAAAAATGATTGTTATTTCCCTGGTATATGTTGATGACATCTTGTTAACTGGTGTTTGTGGGGAAAACGAATTTAGAGGGTAAATTGGGAAAAGTAGGGTGAACAAATGATAATTCGTCTAATCCCTAAACATTTATACTGTAAAAGTACTTTTAAGATTCGAGAGATCAAAATCAGAGAAAAATTGGCCTAAACTAAGATATGGCCATTCCAAATTTGTTTTCGGTCACAAAGGAAGGAGAAGGGTTGATCTTAGAGAGGGAAGCGAGAGAAAGGTTGGGGTCAGAGTATCAGAATCTGTTGGATGTGATAGGTATGTAATAGCTATGAACAACTCTTTACGTGTGACTGAGAAGGTTGTATGAAAATTAACTTTTTCAACTTGTGTCCTCTTCAGTTTGATATATTGAATAATCTATTTATAATAGCTATTATAACCGTTCACCTGACCTCACCTTGTAGAAAGTGACGATAGTGGAGTAGTGATGAAATGGAGAGTGTGGAGAGTGTGCTAGTAACAGTTTCCCACTTTGTTTGAGGATGAATGGATGGTTGCACACCCATCATTCTTTTACTCAACTGTTAATCGAACTTTTCATATATTTCTCCTTAGTGGGTGCACTGCTACACCGCATGTCGTAGACCGCCAGATCAATACCCTAGTAAATATTCCCCCATTTGTGAAATCTTTGATCCCTCGTGTAATTTTTGTAGCATTAATCACTACTACTGTGAAGTCGAACGAAACTTGTTGTCATTTGACTAATGGCTTGTCATGCTTGACTAGCATAATGAGTCTGACAAGACCAATGTAGTCCATATCGGATTTCGGTTCGTACCTGTCGAGAGCGATACACTGGTACGCCTTTGTACTGGGGAAATTTCGGTTTCAAATATCGGTGAAATATCGGTCCATATATTTTATACCTATAATTTTATGAAAAAATACTAGTTCACATTTTATAACTATAAATATATTTTAACACGTTATAACAAACGTTTTTCACAATAATCATTAACAACCATACAAGCATACACAGTCATACAAGAAAACATAAAAGGTGTATACAATGATCATACAAGCAATGATATTAGAGCAAAAATCTACAAACACAAAGCACAATTGAATAAAAGATCGCAGAAGTAGTTAGGTTGCCAAAAAGAAGGCTTGAAGTATCAGTTCTGTAACATAATCATTTTAGCTCATGGGAACTGGTATAAAAGGTTTAGTTCAGGCTGTTGCTGCTGCTGAGAAGGTTATTAATGCAATCAACATCAAGATGTCCTAGCCTAAAACAGAAGTTGCAAAAATTTCTAGGTTATTCATGAAACTCAAAATCAATCCAGTTCACTCCGACTGTACTAAGTTCTCCCAAGAACAATGAATACATGAAAGCTCATACTCACAAGGGCAGTTGCAATCTGCACATCAAATACAGAGAAGTTAAGTTATATACAAGTTAAGTTAAGCCAACTGCATACCAGAACAAGATTGTAAGCAAAACAGATTAAGCCATTTACACTAAACTACCTGTTGAATCAATGAAAACACCAGAAAACACAACCAAACCATTATCCAAATATTGGGTTTTTAACAGAATTATATATTGGGTTTTAAACAGAAACAGGGAACCCTAAATTGTGAATAATTAAAGAAAACAAAAATTGGGTAGAAAATCTAATCAAAGGTTAATACTAAAACAAAAAGCAACAAATTATAAGAAGAATACCTATTAAATTCGTGGGAAGAGAATAAAAAGATGAGGAACCCTAATTAACATGTTAAATGAGATTGGGATGGAGGTGTTGAAACAAACGTGTTGAGGGGTTATGTTTCAAACGTAAATAGGAGAACAATGGAGAATCTCTAACGACCCAAAGAAAAACCAGAGATATTGAAGAGAGAAATGAAGAGAGATTGAAACGATGGAGGCGCATCTAAGAAATAAAGAGAGAAGAATGATCGATAGACTTTATTTTTCTCTAGCGAATATGGATCGTTGGATTTAATTCTCTTTAATCTACCGGACAAAAAAAAGTATCGGAAATATTGGTTAAACCGGTATTGGTACATATCGGCCGATTTTTTCGTTCAAATAGCGTTCCACCGGTATGGTGTGTTTCGTTTCGGTTGATGCCCGATAGCGGTAAGACCGGTGATATTTCTGCCGTACCGGCCGGTATGAACTACATTGGACAAGACTAATTTTGAAAGAATATACAAATTAAAATAAAATACGTATTTTATTATATTTTATTGAATTTATGAAGAACGGCGTGAGTTCACTTAAGTCAATAAGCATTGATATGTTGAATATAGAAAAATAGGTGTGGCATGCTGAGTGCAAGCATATACGTAGCATGCTGAGTGCAAGAATATGTGCGGTATGCCAGGTATAAGAATATGCGCGTGTGGCCATGTATGAAAATATATGCGTGAGGCCATTATGACATTTGCAACACTTATAAATGTTTTATAAATGAATTTAGGCCGTGGTATTATTTGCTAAGTTTAGCCATCAAAACTACACTTGTTTGAAACGCTTAACTTGGTCGTCCATGCATTTACCCCAACACATCCGTCCAAGTTCATAGTTTGTAACATTTATAAGCGTTGAATACCTTTAAGTTGGTCGTCCACACGTCCGGTTTGGTGTGGCCGGCCAAACAAGCGTTGCAAACTCAAATATGATCCGTCCCCTTTGTTGAATTAGGGTTAGGAGGCTATGCTTACTGTTTAAGACATATATAAGTGTTGCAAACCCAATTTTAGTGTTCCTTAAGCTTAAAATTGAGTTTTACTTTATGTTATTCACGTTGGATGCTCCCTTAAGCAAGGATTGACATGGCCAAGGCAAGATTTGGCTAGTAGAAGCTATATTTTGCATTTAACACAACTTTTTGACTTGATATCTAAGTACAGTTGGTGCTTTAGTCAAGTAAATTTATATGTAACTTGCTATATACTTCTATACAAATTTGTATAAGAATTTTTTTAGTAAGTCAACATCATTCAGTTGAGCATGCAAATTGACATAAGGTAATTAGGAATTCAGTTGTGGAATATAGCATCAGAGAACACTCAAGTAGCTTTATACTAGTGGGGAATCCATCTAGAAGCTTGAGATTTGTTATGTAAAAATCATATATAGAGCATCTGGGAATGTCGTAATAAGCACCAGTCTTATTCTAATAATTTTGTACATGGATGAAAGTTGATTCATCTAATAAGTTTGATCGTATATATATATATATATATAATCTGATAAGTTCAGTCGGGTAATGCATTCATGTGATTACATACATACAGAGAGTGATATGAATGAGCACATACCTTAAAATTCTTTGCAGAAGTCTGAAGTTCGATATTTCTGAAACCTGGGTCAGAAATATTCTTTACTACTTTAGCCCTGGCAAAACCCACCGTCTACAACTAGGAATGATGATGTTTCGCTTAAGTCTGTCATTACTGCATTGCAATCTCACTTTCCTATTAAAGATCTTGGTTTGTTGCATTACATTTTAAGTCTATAAGTTAAGAGAACATTTGATTCATTATTTTTATCTCAGTAAAAATAAGTTCTTGATCTGTTAAAGAAGACTGACATGGTGGGTGATAAACCACGTTCTACTCCAGTAATATTCAATGCCAAGTTAAGTAATACAGCTGGTGAACTTCTCAATAATCCTACAGAGCATAGGTCTTTATTAGGAGCACTGCATTATCTCACATGGACTAGGACTGAGATTGCATTTTTCGTGAGTGTTGTATGTCAATTTAGACATCATCCTAGAACTAATCATTTTATGGGAGCTAAGAGTATATTAAGATATCTCAAAGGTACAATTGGTCATGGAATTCACTTTCGGAAAGGATCTTATTTTCTACTTGGGTTTTGTGATGCAGATTGGGCTGGTAGTGTTGATGAATGACGATCCACAGATGGTTATTGTACTTTTTTTTGTCAGAATTTATACCTTGGTCTTTTAATAAGCAATCCACAATAGTTCTTTCATCCACAATAGTTCTTTCATCCACAGAAGCCCAATTCCGGACTCTTGCCGATAGTGCAGCTGAGCTTATTTGGATATGTTATGTTATCTAGGATTTGCACTTTCCTCTTCCATATATTCCCCGACTTGGTTGTGACAACATCAGTTTTATAGTTACTATTTCTAATCCAATGTAGCATTCAAAGATGAAACATGTGCATATAGACTATCACTTTGTCAGAGAACTTGTCCAAACTAAAGCCTTGGATATTTTTTATTTTTCTTCTTTGGACCAGATTGCAGATGTTTCCACCAAAGGGCTTCATAATCTTCGTTTTGTTTTGCTTAGGTACAAGCTTCAGGTGTCCCCTTCAACTTGAGGGGAGGGGTGGGGGGTATTGGAAAAGTGTGTGAAGAGTGATTTTATTCTCAATGTGTTTGATATAAGTGTGTGACGTATGTGTGTTTATATACTATTCACCTTATAACAGTTATTAAGTATAATCATTTTCGTTTCTTTTCTTTTCAATGATAAAACACCTCTGCATTGCCATGTTATCACTAAAATTAAGAAAATGGTTATATAATTAATGAAGAACAGTTCTTTCTACGTAATTGGTATTGATATCAAAACTGTTCATTTTACAAAACTGGCTAACAAAATTATGTCCTTTCAAAATCTTTTCAGTTCTTTGAATGTAAACATAATGGAATATATATGCAGTTTAAACGCATCAATATATGTATTATGCACAGTTATAGTTACGAAGTTCTTAATATCCCAAAACCGACAGACTTTAAATTTCGAATCACATTTGAAAGATAAAAATTAAGCTTTATGCCATTTGTTATTGTAAAGATAACATTGAAGCGTAACAAAAGTAGAGCATAAAATCTAGATAACCCAAACTGACTAACAAAGCGAGATAACGGAAGGCTTCATTAAGTTTTGGAAGAAAAAAATCCCAAATGCAACTTATAATTTCATACGGAACAACCTTTTGTACGAGATATGGTGGGTGTTATGGATCGAGAGATTAAAAGGACTTTCCACAACAAGGGTCAGGCACCAAATGACGTAGCTATCGTCGTAAAGTCTCCTTTATTTCAATAATGGAGACTTTTCTAGCTTTTTATTATTTTTTTTAAAGTACACAGTACAATGGTCCCTAGAATTACTACCTAGGTACATGATAGACATATTTTTGTGTCTTATTTGTCTCAATTCTTTATATTGATAATGCTCGATTATTTATTAATTGTATTATTTTATGTGTTTGTAGGTATCTTTTGGAAAAATAAATAATCATAGAAAAATTGGTTTAGGAAGTTATAAAGGCACCCTTGGAATTGACAAAGACACCCACCATAATTACTAAAGGCACCTAAACTTTGGATACGGGAACCACTCTTTTAAATTCAAAAAGATATTTTGGCGGGAATTTTCTCTATCAATCTGTGAACATATTGTACGCAAATTTGGACATATCTTAAGGTTTTAAGACAAGATATTCTTATCGTGGAAAGTGTACTCGTTTGGTTGCAACAGAATATTCGCTAATCAAGGAAGGAAACCACAAGATAGACGAGAGAAATATTATTTTGATATTTCATTACAAAGCAAATATTCCGAGATTTGGCATAAACAATGCAAAAATAGAATCGTAATATGCTTAAAAGAGGAAAGAAAATCAGTTTCGAGCTATGATAAGGAAGTTGCATCGAGAATAGAGAAAGAAAAATCATATCGGGAATAAAAAAAATTGGCGAGAATGATTTTTTGTTAAAAGAGAAGATTTGAGAGAAGATACTGGATTGATTAGTGCTCTAGTATAAATACAAGTCGAATAGAAGGGTTTGGGGAGGCTTTCGGTTGCCAGAATTGAGTTAACAAAAAAATCAGTTCGAAAAAACACGTTATGCAACTATCCAGGGAGAAGAAGGAAGAAGATGAAGAAACCGTTGCAATAAGTTTTTGTAACAGTCTTTTTGCAACTATTATCTTCATCTTTACAACACTTATCTTCAGATTTGCAACATTTATCTTCATCTTGCAACACTTGCTTTGTAACAGTGAGTCTGTAACATTTATACGTCGTTACAAACTCGTTGTTTTACTATTGGGTTAATTGGTTTTTGGTACTTGGGTTTTGTCCAACATCAGGGTTTGGTCTAACTTTTGATCAACTTAGAGTTTGATAGATGGACTACATGTTAACCCGCGTTGACTCTGTTAAATTAAATTTTCCGTCAGCCAAATAGGTAAATATTAAAATATATTTTACTTTAGTAACAATGACTAACCAAGTCCTTAACCCATCAATACACATGGACGATTTATATTAAATCTCTACGCATCTTAAAAATCAATGGCTTACGAAAGGTGTTTCCTTAATTCCACCGTCTTCTTATTCTTTTCATCGTCTTCTAAACATGGCAACTAATTGAAGATGAAGGTGCAATAGGAACAAATTTATGAGGTGATGCGGCTGATTTATGAGGTAATGGACAAGGCATGGAAGTGGTCGTTGTTGTTTGAAGTGGAGATTTATAAGGTTTTTTTGCAAGGATTTCGAAATCAACAGGTGGAGTTTTAGTCTGTTGTGAATCGAGATATTGATGCTAAATGAATGAAATTGAATAGTTTTAGGAGATGGGATTGTGGCAATCGATGGGATTGAGTAGAATATCTGGGTTTTGTTTAGCTTGTTTGCTGAGAAACTATAATTGTAGTCATGAAGGAAAAGATGGGTGAGATGTTTGATTTGGATCTGATATGGCAGCAGAATGGTGGAGGTGGTGACTGCCATTAATTCGTAGTGATTGATGATGAATCTTTGAAGGAAATACATGTCTTGTGGTTGCTGAAGGTTTGATGGTAATCGATGGAGGAAAGCTGCCATTATTTGAAGACAAAAACAAGATTTAGAAGAACTTTAGAACTCTGAATTGATTATGAGAGATGGGTATGATTCAGATTTGGTTTTGAAGCATATTCACAGATGCATCAAGAAATGTTGATGCTCAGAATCAGGAGAACGAAGAAGAAGACTATTGTGTATGGTGTAATTGTTTAAATTGGTCACACGATTTCAACTTAGAAGCTATGATTTTCCTGGGTCTGTCAACAATTTGGGGAAGAACATGAATTAGGGTTCTTCAATTTGGGGAAGAACGTGAATTAGGGTTCTTGTTGTTTTTTTTAGGCATATGATTTTATAAGTGAATCACGTGCTCACGGAATCGTTAACGGTGTTAACTAATTAGTTTTTTTTTTTGTTTGTTTATTTTTAATAATTACTAAACAAAAGTTCAGATTTAACTTAGTCAACGTGAAGTCCAAGTACCAAACCCTAAGTTGGTCAAAAGTTAGACCAAACCCAAATGTTAGACAAAACCTAAGTACCAAAAACCAATTAACCCTTAATTATTTTTTCTCCTTTTTATCTTTGTAAACACTTTTTGATCTATGAAAAAATCTTTGGAGAGTGTTTCCAACGTGATGAGCTAAAACCATCACTGAGATGATGGAGGAAGCCTTATTTCATGAATGAATGATAACTATTTTTGATTTTTTATGACTTTTGCATTGGTTTTAATTGATCTGTGATTTTTTTCTAATTACTTGTGATTTTGTTTGATGGTGTATGCTGGGACATAAGAGCTTTTGATGCGTCATGCTTATGATTTACAGTTAATGTTTTAGAAATCTACTTTTGACAAAGAAATAGAGTCTATAAAAGAGCTATAATTGATTAAGAATCATTGTAAAAATCACTCAGAAGTGATTTTGGTGGAATTCTGTGTCCCAATTTCTCATAATTTTATTATCATCTTTTGTATATTCTCTAGTTTTAGTATTAGAAATTAAATTTAAATCTAGAATCAACCTTCACAACTCTTAGAGTTCGAATCTTTATTTACCACTTGTCTATAATCACATCAGTACATTATCTTAGTATTTATGTTTATAAAAAGGATTCAATTTCCAACCTTCCCTATGAAAGAAAGCTTGAGAACCACAAGAGCACTTGATAATTCTCTCATATCAAGTTTTAAAGGTTTATATTTTGATGATTTGGTACTCATTTGGGATGCAAAGATTTACATGTAACTTTGCCACCAATTTGTTTCCGCACCTACAACCTTTTTGATGGCCGAGTGTCTGTTCTTTTTTGTGCTTCCTTGGCCTTGGAAATCAATTTTAACTTCTCTAAAAAACAAAAAAAAACAAAAGAGTGAAAATAACAACAAGTTGAAAAATAAAGGAAATTGAATCAAAAAATTATATTCCCTCTATCTTTGAAATGTGATACTGTCATTTAAAATACCACTCTTTCACCATTGATTTAAAAAAAATATCACGCTTTAAAAAAAGAGGTCGACCGTGGGCACAGAAAACTAATTCAAAACTACGAGAACTGATCCATAATCCATATATATATGATGAAAATCTGGAACATTTATTATTTATTCATTGTTATGAATTATCATCCATGACCTACAATGTGCCTCAGGATTAAAATCCACCTTATATTTCAAAATTTACCTTGTGATCTTAGGAGTGTTTCTGGCCCAAAATGATCTCATGACTTAACCTAATTCGATATTATTTTTGAACTTATCCTGTGACCTAAATCTTTTTAGGTGACTTTAAAATTTACACTGTAAACATGATTTGCCTCGTGAACTAATTTGTATCATAACCTAACCATAAGTCAAATGAACGAACATTTGGTTATTATTCCCCAATACCATTTACCATATGATCAAAAGTCTACTCGGCAATCCAAAATCTGCATTTGGCTCAAAATGTTGCCATATGATCAAAAATCTACATCGATAATCTTAATATATGTGCGATGCAATATCTTCTTGTCGACCCGAGATTTTTATTGGCAACTTAAATATGCATTGATAACCTAAAATAGGCTTTATAGACCAAAATCGACCTCATGGCCCGATAATTTCCCATCATTCAAAATTTACACCGAGACCTTTTATTTGCCATATATTTGGCCGAGATCACTTCACTGTGGTCAAAAATGGGTTGTGGGGCCTAAAATCCCCGTTGTGGCTCAAATTTTTCAATCATGAATACTAAACCCCTATATCGTGAATATTGAAAATCCTAATATATGAAATAAAAACCATAATTAGTACTCTGAAGGTGCACAATGTATAGCCACATTGTCGGTCGTATGGTTGGTTTATCATATTTAACTTCATTATTATTAACTTTGTCACAAATTTCTTCATTATCAACTCTATAAAAGATACTACTTCCGTTTTAGCAAAGTGTTACTATCACTTTTGTTAAAACTGAGGGAGTATTATTATTTTAGTCTAACTCCTAATAATAAAATCTTAATAACTTTTTAGTTATCATTATTCTTCATCTTTATCATCCAATAATAATATCTTATCAACTTGATCAAATATAAAAAAAATTATTCTATTAACTTAAATTCAACATGTTTGCTAGGAAACCCGTGACCTAAAATATACTCCTTGGACCAAAATGTGCTTTGTTATTCAAAATATGGCTTATGACCCAAATGTTGCATTATGACCTAAAATATGCTATGTGATCCAAAATCTAATACGTGACCTAAAATCTGTCTGAAAATTTAAATTTATCAGGGTGATGAATAATCTACCACGATTAATGCAGTTAATATCGATCGTACCGGCCGATAATATCGGAATTAATCGTATATCAGCCTTTAACCTAGACGATACATGAATATTCTAATTATATCGGTCGTATCGGACCGATATATCGGCTGATAATATCCGTAAGGATACAAATGTTTTTTTTAACAATGTTTTTTTTTATTATTATTTTTTTTCCCATACAATTCTATGTTTGGGGATGTTAGGTTATCAAGTGAAACTAGTTTAATTGATATTTTTACACTATAAATGTCTTTCATTAAAATTTTGAACAACATAATGCACATCTACCTATACATTATAAAATTATAAAGTAGTATCGCCGATAAAATCCAATATAATCATTTGTCTAAGCGTATCGCACCTTGCCGATATGATACCGATACACAATATTAACTACTTTGGCCACGATCCCCTCAAATATCATGCTTACACCCAAATTCTACCACACGACCCGAGTATACCCCATGACCCAAAATTTGCCATGTAACCTGAAAGTTGTTATATCACCCAAAACTTGTCTCGTGACCCAATATCTACAACTCGATCAATAATATGTAATCAAGATCGTGAACCCAATTATTATACACAAAAACCTTCCATATGACCCAAAAATTTCTTCGTGAACCAAAATCTGCCATGGGACTAGAAATTTTCCGCGAAAACACAAATACTACCACCGTGACCTTAGATGTGACCTATAATTAGGCTTATCAATGGATAATCGAAGATTTGTTTAGAAAAGATGGAGGTACCGAGTACACCATCAAATCTTTTGCTTTTAACCTATATAGACACATCTTGTGTACTCTTTTCGATTCTTAAAGATCAAACAAAGAAGGTGACCTTGAATATAATCTAAGTTCAACAAATAACAAATTATAGGATCAATAAAAGTATGATTAACGTACAAGTGTAATTACTTTAACTATAAAAATAATTATAAACCGAAAGTAAAGACAATAAAGTTTGTGATTGCAAGACAATATCTGGCGTGGCAGAAAAATTATCCAGCCGTATTATACGATTAGGTTTCAAACTTTAGGGTCGAAATCCTACTTTACTCTCATCATCCATCAAGTCAATGAGACTTATAAAAGTAAATTTTTTCTTACACCATCGACATATTCCTGCATAGTCTATCTCATTCGGGTACACCGTCTTGGTTCGATGAGCATATTTAGGAAAAATGTTCCCATAACCATTTCTGTAAAAATGCAGTATGGACAAAAGACTCGGCTTTCATATAGCCATTAGAAATCTCTATATCATGGGCTAGAGAATCCAATTGGGAATATTAAAAACCAAGAAATAAATTATCGACGGGGAGTTTGTAACCTTGGTCAAGTGCCACAACAAGAGGTACAAGTGAGGGCTTCACTCTCCCACCAGGATGGTACTCGAATACCTCTCTAGATATCCAGAGCGTAAGGAATGCCGATATACACAAGGGATCATCAACAACATGGCATTTGGAACTTCCATAATTTCTATTCCACCAGTGATTAATCTAGTGCACACAGTTGGCATTCAATCCGCCTGTACTCTTCTGCATTTTTTCTATATTTTGCACCAAGAGTAAACTCGTATGATTCTCTCCTCAGTCCACTCAGTAGAGATGGTTCCTATGATAGGAAGGTGCAATAAGTTGGCTACGTCTTCCACATTAATAGCCAATTCTCCTAATAAGCATATAACTGTGTGAGTTGTTCGGATGATATTATAAATCAACTTATCACCGAACCTTGTGTATTTTGTATATCATTGTTTTAAATGATAAAATTCGACTGAAATTAAATTATTTAGAATGCCGAACCTAGCATTAATACTAGAAAAAGTATGCCTATTTTTGGGTTCAAACAAAATAAATCAACGACAAATAAATGCCTATTGTCGAGAATTACCTGAAGCAGACTGAAATGGCCTCCAATAATTGTACTTGTTAACGTATAGGAGTTCGCAGATTGAACACGTAGGTAAAAAAATGGAAGCGGTTCCCAAGAGTACTTGTTAACGGTTTTAAGATCCTTTAACAATTGGAGATATTGATCGCTCACCTTGTTTCCAGTAAGGTCAGGAAAGTTAAGGCTGCCGAGAGTATAAACCAAACATGTAATTATAGTTTGATTGATTTTGTCCTCGTCCATCACCAACTTTCCTTCTTCAACTCTTTCCTTTGTCTCCTTAAAACAACTTTTCAAATTGGTTAACTTGATCTTTATAACTCCTTTATTTTTTTTACCGATTTCATGATGATCCACACTATCCACCTCCTTAGCGGCGCAACAAAACTCAATTTCGGTCTTGGATTCACTCCAACCAAGAGTTTGTTTGGCAAATTTATACAACTTTTCCCAATTAATTTAATAAAACTTATCATCCATATTTTTCCTGGTCACTCTAAGGCATGTAATCTTTGTTGTATCATCAAGGGTGATTGTCATCTCGCCTAGGGGAGATGAAATGTGGAAGTTTCTTGAAAAAATCTCTCACTAAAGGAAGAGGATGTCACTGAATCACATTTATTTTGTGCATATTGAATCGCAGGCTATAAACCAGAGACTTGTACTAAAGCCACCTCTTCATCAACCTTTTTGAGAAAATCCCAATGTACAGCCCTTCGATGTCTCCATGCTCGGGTCACATCTTTATGATCAGGAGTCTCATATATTTTCTTTACCCAAGACTCTTTGTAACCAATCAACACCTTTCCTCCATCTTTAGGAAGACCATGAGGCTTCTTGTCCCCCCGAGGACGTATTACGTTATCACCACTTGGAATGTGATGCCATCTATTCCAAGGTGTAGCAAGCTTCTTCTCATTCGTTTGTTATTGTTGTTGTTGTTCATCATCATCATTTTTCTCATATTTATCTTCGTTACCATATTCATCGTCATCATCATCATCTTCCTCCTTGTCCTTTACCTCGTACTTATTCTGATTCCTACACCTATTTGTCTCTTTGTATCTCTTGTGGTTCACGAATTATAACCGGAGGTAAAGTGCCACATGTGGTAGTTCCCCTGCTAACTGCTCCCAATTTTTTTGTGCAGCCTCCTCGAGGATCGAGAGTTTTAGAATTATAAGAAATTACCCATGTTCCTCATTGTACCTTTACATTTGTTCATAAAAAAAGGAAACTTAATTAACACTTTATCTTGAACTATATTCGTCTATAAATAACAAAGGTTAGTATCTCAAAATACAGGTTTGGCTGGTAAAAAATTCAGTTCAACTGATAATTTTACCAACAAATTAAAATTCGGCTATCCCAAAAAAATATTTAGAGTCGAACTTCATAACTTATGTGATGAATTATTTTGTAAAATGGTTGTAAGTTTAGGGTATAATTAGGATCTGGATCGTTGAATACGTGGTTGATGTATTAGGATCGTAGATTGACCAAAGAAGTTAAAAAACCATCAACTAACTTTTTATATTTCGTCAAACACCCTGACCATCAGTTGACTGTTGTTGACTATTTGAAAATCAAAAAAGTTTTTTTTCCCTCTATATCATCACCCAAATACTCTTCCCCATCTAACCGTTCATCTCATTCCAACCCATCAAGATGAACGGCTGCTACTATTTCTCCTTCACACGCATACAGAACATACCCATGGGAAATTACCCCGTGCTGACCCACCAATTAAGCCTATCCCCCACACACACCATATCACATCCAATTTCATATCTAAGAACTAACACCAAACACATTATGTGCATCTATGAAACTTTTATCAATTTTTAAAAATTTGATAAACCGAACATATAGTGACTGTTAGGTCACTTATTACTTCTTAACCATCACTATGAATAAGATGAAAGGTCTCTGAATGAGATGATATCAAGTTTTCTAGCTTAGCTACAACTACATAACATGAATTTCTAGCAGAACCCCAATTTAGAGAATATAATAAAAAAAGTCTAAAAAGTCATGGCACTTAGAGGTTCCAAATGATGGGAATAGTGAGAATTTATTACTTGAGATTGGGATTTAAGATGGAGAGTTGGTAGTGGAGACTAATGTTAAAGATCAGAGTGTCGTTGTTTTTATTGTTCCTGTGAAGTAGTGTCCTGAGATTGGGTTGTGGTAGTAGTGTTTTTACAACACCGATAAAGACTGTAGTAGAGATAGGTGAGCTGAGTGATTGTGATTATGCATCCTGTGCTTCTACTCTTGCTAAAAAGTCCACGAAAGTTATGCAATCTCAGTCCGAGCTCTTTGATGCTGATGAAGGTACATTGCCTTACACATGTGATTCAGTTTTACTGCAGTGTGTGTGTTTTCCATATTGGTGGATACTTTGGTTTGAGATTCATTTTCAATTTATTCTAATCATTTGCACCTGTTAATTAATGTTCCCGATTGGTCAAAGATTTACATGAAAAGTTCTAATGATAATGATTTTAGTGCTGTTGAGAATGATAAATATGATGGGTTTGATAATAATGGTGTTAAGGTTCCTCCTTATGAATGGATTGCTAACAAACTATAAAGAAATCAGATGTATATGAATGTGAAATTGTTTCGGGTCAGTTTGAACCCAGTTAAGTTTTATAATGGGTTAGGATATAATGCCATTTAACTACTTCACAAGGGCGCTTTGGAAAAAATTTCAAACAATCGAACTAGTTTGTGGTCGGTCTACTAATCCAAATGCATCAACTGCATATTCTACGACACACCTTTAAGTATAAACAAAATTTATGACCCTTTTAGTGTGATTTTAATGTAATGCAATCAAGTTCGTCTATTGATTTAAATAAATTATTACTCGAACTTTCATTTTTCTTTATATATGAAGAAGTTCGTCTACCATTTACGTGTTTAGTTATCAGCCGAATTGTTCTTCAGCACCTTCAGAATGAAGCAGTTCAACTGATAATTCGTTTCAATTATCAACGGAATCACTCTGTAACAACTGTAAACCCTAGTAGTTGTTTTTTTTTTTGTTTTTTTTGTTCGATTTAAACTTAATCTTTCAAGCAAACACAAGAAAATAAGACATGAATTTGTGGGAAATACCTTCTAATGTACATTTGAGTATTTGGTTCTCGCTCTGCAACTTCACTTAATTGGATTTCTGCTTCAACTCCTTCTTCTTGTTCACTAATTCACGGATTAGAAGAACAATTAGAATCTCTACCTTTATTAGATATCTTTGTGCGAGTCATTTTAAATTTGTGTTTAATCGACGATCAAAGTTTATGAATCGATGATAATTAAAATTTGAAATCGGTTTTGGAGGAAGGGTTTTGCTGAAGAGGAGAAAAAGATGAAACTGATTCGATTTTTGTTTTTTAATTTTTAATTTTTTTTAAAGGCGTTCCTCCATATACCTCTACATACAAGATAATAAGACATGGATTTGTGGGAAATACCTTCTAATTTACATTTGAGTATTTGGTTCTCGCTCCGCAACTTCACTTGATTGGATTTTTGCTTCAACTCCTTCTTTTTCTTCTTCACTAATTCGCGGATTAAAAGAACGATTAGAATCCCTAACTTTAGTAGAATTTTTTTGTACAAGTTATTTTAAATTTTTGTTTAATTGACGACCAAAATTTTAAAATCGACGATGATTAAAATTTAAAATCGGTTTTAGAGGAAGGATTCTGCTGAAGAGGAGAAGAGAGAAAAAGATGAAACTAATTTGGTTTTTGCCTTTTAGTTTTTTTTTTAGGGCGTTCCTATACGTACTTCTGTAACTAACAGTACCCTTGTTGTTTGGTGGTGTATATACTGATTTATTTGGTGGTTTTAGGTGGAGACTGTTGAACACCTTGAAAGGAAGAAGAAGAAAGAAGATAAGTTTAGTGATTGTTGTCTCAGTTGCATCTAAATTAGTGTTTACCAACACTGCATTTTATTAATTCTGTTATTGTATAATTCTTTTAGTGAAATTGTAGTGGGTGAATTCGGTGAAAATCAAGTGTAATTGTTCTTTCTTGAAAAAGAATTTTGGATTTCTCTATTATTAGAACTTGATACCATAAGCCCCAACACGCATCACTGATGGGATCATATTGCTGTCTTTAGCAAAACATCATCTAACTTCGATCATTAGAAACTAAAAAACTCAATCTGTTGATCTCACCTTGGCCACCAACTATATTATTTGTTGATCTTATTGGCTATCTAACTAATTCAATCTTCATATTTCTCTTATTGATTTCCATACCATATTGAGCTGTAAAAAAAAAAAAAATCTTGCTCACATTACTTCTTGACAGTTTTAAACCATTCTATTGATGTTAGATATGCATAAGCAATATGTTTACCTATCTCATCTAAATGTTAAGAATGCCTAACTATTGTGCCAATATGGTTTTAAAATATGATATTTTCGAGATGGGGATGGATGCCGATTGATGGTCCGTATTATCGAATGTCATGAATTAAAGTATCATCTGAATGTTAAAAAATGACTCATTTGTTTTCAGCATGCTTGTTGTAGTCCACAAGTCTCACTAATTTCCAGTGTTGCTATTCCAAGAAATCTACTTAGTAACCAATTTGTGCGCCATCTATACCAAGCGTTTTACGTATTATTTTGCCTCCAAGCAGTTCCATAATAGACGTTTTTTTCTTATTCTGTTGTGTTATTACGTATTGAACTATTGTTCAAGTAACTGTGATATCAATTTGAAATTGTATTGTAAGACTAAAAGTAAGTTATTTTGTCAATAAAGAAACAAATTTTTATATTGTAATACATGTTTTCTTTCATTCATTTGTCTTGTGTATTATAACTATTTACACAAAGTAAATAATGATGGTAATAGGTTACACAAGCAGTCATGACTTTTCACCCAGGAATGGATGTATTAATCCCATCTGACACAATACTATAAATAGCAAGCAACGACAGAAACAAGTAATATTAATCCCACCTGACCCAACATAATGATTTTACTATATTTTCTCACGATTAAAATTGGGCTCTATATTTATTTTAGAAGAAAGATTTTATAGGATTTGCGCATATATAGGGACATATTTATTTTTGACGATTTTATTTGTGGTTATATAACTAACTGTAGTGAGGGGTACATGTATCAAAAATTTCTAATAATTCAACAATTTTCTTGTTTACCAAATTATAACTAAAATAACTAACTAATGGTGGTCTATGTAGTAAAAGGCGGCGCCTAGGCCTAAAATTTTCAGGCATTTTGCCATTAGACGGAAAAACGCCTAGGCTGGGATTTTTGGCGCCTTTCTCATTAGGCGGCCTGAGCCTAGGCGCCGTCTTAGGCCACATGAAATAATAAAGAAATTTATTTTTAGCTAACTAAAATAGTAAAAATTAAGAAGAGAGAAAATTTTACGAAGAAATCCTTTAAATCTTGACTCTTTTTCTTTTTCTTTTTCTTCTTTTTAAAAAGAAAGTTTAATAAGATAAAGAGAATGCTATGATTATAGGGCTTAGTTAAAGTAAAAAAAATGTCTTAAAAAGATGATTAAGACTTATAATTAGATTTTTACATCAATAAAGTTAATTACAAGTAACATATATATTTTTTATGTGCATTTATATGTATCCGTCTACTCCGGGCTAATCCCCGAGTAGTCCATCAAGGCCCCAGGCCCCACCCAGCCGCCCCGGCACCCATCTAACGACTTTTGCTATATAGATGGCGGTACCGTTAGTATTTCTGGGGTATATAAAAGAACACCATTTTTTAATTAGGTTTAGTTGAGGGGTATATTTATAATTTGAAGTCTTAAGGGTATTCTAATTACTTAACTACCCTAAGACACCCCATAACATCCAACCTAGATTAGATTATCAACTTGTATAACTTTGAATTTTTTTTATTCATCCTTGATCTTGATATAGTTTTTGTTTTTTTGGGGTTAGGGTTTTAAGTCTCTCCAACAGTTATTCTCCCGGTTATCAGGGTTCACTCACCTTCTTCTTCTCTTCAATGGACCCAAACAACCAAGAAAACATAACGGATGTAAAGAAGGAAGAAGAAGAACAAGTAGTAACTCCATGGGAAGTAGCAAGTAAAGGTAAGATCGACTACGACAAACTGATAGACCAATTTGGTTGTCAAAGATTAGACCCAACCCTAATTCAACGGGTCGAACGTCTTACTTCACGTCCTGCTCATGTGTTTCTACGTCGGGGCGTTTTCTTCGCTCATCGGTTCGTGTCCCTTGTGCCATTTCCATTTGATTGAGTTTAAGTTTTATAATTTTCATAAAATCTGAGCTTGGTTTTTTTTTAATAGGGAATTTAATGGGATTCTTGATGCGTATGAGAAAGGAGAGAAGTTTTATCTGTATACAGGGAGAGGACCATCATCTGAAGCCTTACATTTGGGACATCTTATCCCTTTTATGTTTACCAAGTAAGTTCTCTTATCCAGTTATCCCCATCAAATTCACATCTTATTCTCGTATGTAATAATCTGTATACAGTTTACATGTTAGAATTGAAAGTTATGTGGAATATCACATCAAGAATCTGAAAATTGAGCTCCGGAATTTGTTATTTTCGCATAGAAATTGTTATTTAAGGTGCATTTGGTAGGTGTTAATTGCAGTTGACGGCGTTAAAATTGATTAGTTTCGTATGGTTTGTTTTCCTTCGAGTGGATGGTAAGTAACTTATTTTGGGTCATGAGTATTGAAAATACATAAACTTATAGTAACGGTTTATACTCATGGGTTGTCATGTGTGTTTATTGATATTGGGATTTTACGCTGTTAGTTATTATTTTGGTCATCCAAGAAATGTGGACGAAACAACAACATTTCCACCAATTTGTACAAATTTAGTTTTATGGGTCAATAACAGTTGTATAAGCTTATATTCTGGGACATCTTATCCCCTTTATGTTTACGATATAAGTTTTCTTATCCAGTAATCCTCAACTTATCATTGAGATACCGATGTTGATAGTTGTGTATAGTATAATGTTGTTCTCGTCTGTAATAACCAGTACACGGTTTACATCTTAGTATTGAAATTTGTTTCAAATGTGACATTGAGAAACTTAAAAACGAACTTGGGAATTTGGTTTGTTCTTGTTATTTGGGTAGAATTGTTATTTGAGTTATGTTTAGTCAGTTATAATTTGGGGGGTTTAACTCGATTTTTGTTTCATATAGTTAGACCCACTTTTGAGTGAATGGTTAGTCATTGGAATCAAAAAGACAGAAACTTACTGTAACAGTTGATATTAATGGGTTGTCGTATGTTGTAATATAAGCTGGCCAACTGGGACTTTCACGTTGTTCATTCTTATCTTGGTCATCTGCAATTAAGGACTAAATAAAGTTGGCACCAATTCGTACAAACCTAGTTCTATGGTCATTTCCCTAATAATATATCAAGTGACCTATGTGTCTGAGCTTTGCTTCTATGTTGCTCGTAGATACTTACAAGATGCTTTCAAAGTTCCACTTGTAATACAACTAACAGATGATGAAAAGTGCTTGTGGAAGAACCTTCCAGTGGAAGAAACCCAAAGGCTTGCTCGTGAAAATGCTAAGGACATCATTGCATGTGGCTTCGATATTACTAGAACGTTCATTTTCTCCGATTTTGACTATGTCGGTGGGTATGTACTAGTTAAATATGATCTATACTGTATTAGATTGGCTACCCAAACTGGTCATTTTTTTCTTTCCCTTAACCGTGAAGCTTTTTTTTTTGCAGCGCATTCTACAAAAACATGATTAAAGTAGCAAAATGTATCACGTTCAATCAGGTGATCTACACATATTTCCTAAGGCTAGAGGGCCTTATGACGCTGCTTTCTTTTAGATTCTTACGAGCTTCCCTCAAGTTCTTGATTTTTCAAGTGCAGGTTCATGGAATATTTGGTTTCACTCCTGAAGATCATATTGGCAAGATCAGTTTTCCACCTGTGCAGGTGTGATCATTTGCAAATTGGACATCCTTTATTCTTTCCTTCATATGATCTGTGTAACCTATACATGATATATTCAGTATTTCTTCAATTTGTTTTGCGAAGCCTCTCAATATGCTCACATCTTCACTTTTCTCTCTTATTCTTTATTTGTTGGCAGGCAGTTCCATCCTTCCCAAGTTCGTTCCCTCACCTGTTTACTGGAAAAGATAATTTACGTTGCTTGATTCCTTGTGCTATTGATCAGGTTAGTTGTCATACTCTTCAAAATTTGGAATGTTTTATTACTTGATGCAAATTTTCAAGGATTAGTAAGTTAACAACAATTTATCCTTCAAGGTGGATATCTAAAGGTCTCATCATGGTCCTCCTATAGTTTCTATGTGCTCATATTTTGAAATACTAGTTATACTTGCCTCAGTAGTCTTTTAATATTAAACCATTCCACTTAAACATTATCAATTAAGCGGTAATCTTTTGTATGGTTGCTTAGGAAAGAAACATAAAATAGATAGTTATGCCTTTTAATTGAGATCTTTTCGTTAGGCTCCTTTCTAGAATGAACCTACACATCTGCACCCTGACTACCGTCTATGCATGTGTAGCTCACGGGATACACATGTACCCTGCATACTAAGGAAAGAATAACCCCAGTTTAGTATTGGTCATTCATCTCTTGATTGTCCCTTTGTCCTTAACATCTTTCATTTTCTACTATTGAACCCAGGATCCATATTTCAGGATGACACGAGATGTTGCTCCTAGGATTGGATATCAGAAGCCTGCGTTGATCGAATCTTCTTTCTTCCCTGCTCTTCAGGTAATATATTGTTAACTTATGTATCTGGGCTGGTTAATTTGTATACACTTAATTTACATACTCTGCATCTGTTTGCTTATTCTTTTCCTTTGAATATGAATATTTGCAGGGAGACACAGGGAAGATGTCTGCCAGTGATCCAAATTCTGCTATATATGTTACTGACTCTGCCAAAGACATTAAAAACAAGGTTTGTTTTCCAAGTCATCAGATTCTACATAGTTCAGCATTTACTTCTCCACACATTTTGAGAACCAAATTAAGTTTTCTATAATTACATCCACTTTGGGTGAAAATGTGAGTTTCTCTAAAAATCTCAGTAACATGAATTGTTTTAATGTTTTTCTAGTTCTTTCTCTTTCTGCCATCTTTTGTATCTTTTAAAGTTTGTGCGACAGTGATATTTATTATACTCATCTTAAGGTACATTTTTTCATTCGCAGATTAATAGGTATGCCTTCTCTGGTGGACGGGATTCAGTAGAGGAACATCGGCTGCGTGGAGCTAATTTGGAGGTATCTCTTTTGTGGCAATCTATTTGTTTGGCATCATATAAAGATGGTCATTACTATCAACGAAAAAAAGAGAGTAGATAATAATTCCTATTTAAAGCTAACTTCTAATTCATGATAATGAAATAAACAACTGAAACTTTTTAGAGAAATGGATCATTTTGACGATGACACGGACACGAGCATTCGTGTCATGTGTCCCATACGGTACTTTGACACGACAACGTAAAAATCCAGGAAACGAGGACACGGCATGCACAATATAGATATCTCTAAATATAGTAGTTTACCATAGATGTATATGGTAATGAACTTAGCAAAATAGATGCATATATATATGATTCATCCGAAAGGCATTACATAAACTCCATTTATAATCATTCAACTGTCCACTGAATCACCACATAGAGGAGGAATGTAACTAGGTACAGCAAGGCCTGAATTTGCTAATTCTTGTTCCGTAGGTCCGTCGAAATTAGTTTAATCAGTAAACGTATCAAGAAATATGTATGGTTTGAAGAGAAAATGTCTAGAGAAGATCAGTGGAAAAAAGATGCTTGTCTAATAAGAATGCTTTAATGCTTCTCAAAGCTTCTCATAGAAGCTAGTCAAAGTCTTCTACTAAAATATCTAAGTTCAGTATAGATATATATGGACTTCACAACTAATAATATCTAGTCAAAGTCTTCTACTTTAGGAACTTAAAAATATTGAAAAATTATATTAATTATTTTTTGGTTAGTGTGCCGTGTCTGGCATGTCAGCCACGTGTGTCGGTGTCGGTACGTATTGATACGGCCCAATTTGGTTTATTGAAGTGTTGTTGTTACATCATTTGATATTTTGATTCTTTTCTTCAAAGGGTTTTTCGCTGCATTTTGATCCCTTGAATCTTTGTTACTTTCCATCATTTCCTGACATATATGGACTTTTGTTAACTGAAAATTACTTCGGTTTCTCTTATAACGGGAGTGTGGAAGTAAGTTGGTGACTGATTTTTGCTGTCTTTTCTTGTAATTCAGGTAGATATACCATTCAAGTATCTAACGTTTTTCCTGGATGATGACACTGAGCTAGAACATATAAAACAGGTAACATGAGTTCAAAAGTTCTGTGATAAATGTTGTGTCAGTCTGACACTTTTAAGTATTGTTTTGGTTATTCAAATATGTGTAGGCTAGCTAATTTAAAGCTCACTGTGATTTTTTTTCAGGAATATGGATCTGGAAGGATGCTTACCGGTGAGATAAAAAAGCGTCTTACTGAAGTTTTGACACAGATGGTGGAAAGGCATTGCAAAGCCCGAGCAGCAGTGACGGATGCAGTAAGTACCATTTATCCGAGTCACTCTATAGTATCAATATGATTAACTTAATTAATGTTCTAATTGAATACTTCTAATAGGAGTGTGAAAGATACAAGTACCTTATGCAATGATATACTTGACAATGGGTGGTCATCTGGGGTTGTTTGGCTCACTATCCAGCGCCCTAATGTGGCAAAAAGTGCGTTTGCCAAAGTTATATTTTTAGTGGACTATTAATAGTCCGAGTATGTGGTGGCGAAACTTTTTATAACCTAATCCAGTCATCTGTATATTGAAGTTTTTGCATTATGTATTTAGGTCATTGTAGGCATTTTGGCCTGCTATCAAGGGTAAAAACCTTATATTTGGTTTAGTGACCACATTCATGAACAATCAGATATGTTGCATTGATGAGATTTTTCGTTTGCATACTAGAGACTTAGTGTCAAGGCCTTGTCAAGTCTCACACTTAATAGAATCAAACTTGTTTTCTTGTGATCATTGTACTCTAATTTAGATTCTAATCGGCTCAATTTGTCTCTTCTCTTTTAGATGGTTGATGCATTCATGGCTGTGAGACCCCTCCCAAATATGTTTGACTAAGCAAGATGGTAGCGGATTATTTCCATTTTTTCTACAGGCTGAGGATTTTCTCATCACCAGATTATGGCTACAATGACCATTATTTCAGTTCAGAGGTATTTGGAATTTACCGTGTGATTATTATGGAAATCCTAGGACCATATATGAGTTGATGGATCTACCTGATCTCAGTACTTTCCCGGGTAAATGCAATACATGATGGCCTCTCCCTGATCTCTTCCCTCTGCTTCAAATTTGTTTCTGTGATGAGTAAAGAAAACCATTTATCTCTTTCATCTTAATCAACCATGGATTCACAAATCAATTATACTGTATTAGTTAACTGATATTATAAGATTTTTCTTTCGAATGGTCGATAATTTCTGAATAGAAAGTAAGATTGAAATACAAGATGATTTTGCAATCTGAGTCAATAAGTTAGTATAAGGGTTTTTCAACTACTTTCTTGTTCTGCTCCCTTCTGCATGCAAAATTTAACTCACTTCTGGTACATTTACTACAGAGTGTGGACGCTAATTACTGGCTACAATGACATTGTTTTTCTCGTTAACCCAAAAACACAAGGAAATAGTGAATTATTATTGAATGGAGAAAATATATTTAGCCACCAAGATGAAATGAAGTTCGGTAATAATTTTACTCAATGGATAGATTATCGTCTCCAAAGGTCTCTCAGTGGGTCTTTACCATTTGCAGCCAATGAAGAATGTCATATAAGTTACATTTTTGGTTCTGTTTTGTAGCCTGAAGTTTTTTGTATTATGTGTTTGGGCCACTGAAGACATCAGTAAGGGTAAAAACATTAATACTATTATTGTTTTTTTTTTTTTTTTTGAAATCAGTTAATTTATAAAAACAGGGAAATAACCCAAATTGACATTCATTGCAACAGTAGAGTTATCAAATGGTAATGAGATTACACTTGATCGGTCAACAATTATGCTTCGAGTTAAAACCATTGGAAGGTCTTCCCCTGTTGTAGTTTGTTCGTTGTATCAAATAGCCCCCTTCTGCCAAGATGTCTGCTGTTCAGTTTTTGTATAAATGAACTTGCCCAAAAAACATTTACAGCTACACATGAGTTTTGTTGCTTGCTATAAGATAGCCTTGCACTCCCATTTGCTAGTTGTTGTCTCTCCTTTCCGCTAGTCTTTTATCTTCATGCAGTCCCCTTATATGGAAAAACTGGAGATGCGCTTTTCCTTTGCCTATGTTGCAGTGTCCAGAAGTGCTACTACCTGTGTCTCTTCTAGAGAGGTTGTTCTAGATGGTCTTGCTTAAGTACCCCTGCAGGTCCTTGCTTGATCACGTAAAATAATTTCATAACTAGCTACTAGATGCTACATATGGGGCTTCAAGACCCGACCCACAAATTTCAACCCGCACCTGCTCCCGATCCCCACCTGGCATGACAAACTAGCCAATTTACCCATGTGCATAAAATTTGGTCTTACAGGGTTCAGGTCGGTTAGGAATTAAAAGTAACTGTTTCTTTATTGCATCGTTGGCATTTCATTGCCATGCATAGAAAAGTTAAAACTGCATATTGCAGTGTTACTGTTGCTTTAAATAATTATTTGTGTTTTTAAATCCTGCATCCTTTCTATCAACTAATTTAAACCTCAGTCGAAGCCGCTGATTCATGGAGCAGGTTCAAAGTCAAGAACCTTTTGCAAACACAAAATGAAACAGATATACTTCTCATCACGACGACGTACATAAAAAGATTATTTACCCATTTTATTTTTATTTTAATCGTTAAATAGTTTAATGGCGATTAGTAGGGCTGCACAAAGGTCGGTTCGGCTCGGTTCTTGGTGGAACCCTGTACCTGTACCTCTCCATGGTCGGTTCTTAAATTTTGTACCTGTATCCTGGGTTCGGTTCCGGTTTTGTACCTTGTACCCTGGGTTCGGTTCCGGGTACGTACCCTGTACCCTGTTTTTTTTTTTTTTTTTTTTTTTTGTTACATCTAAAATTTAAATGTAAATTGTTGAAATAAAAAAAAATAGAAAATTTAAGTGTTTCTACCATTTCAATCTAATTACGAAATGTATACAGTATTACGAAATGTGTAGAAATGAATATTATGTTAAAGATTGAATTGATGACTAATATAGAAAATAAAAAAAAGAAGAAAAAAAAATCATATTACCTTCCTCAACATTAGAGTTATCATCTAGTATATAATCATATAAAAGATCAAGAACAATAGGTTTTAGTAATCAACTTTGTAAAAGATCATGAGGAGGTACAGGTACAGGGTACAGGGTACAAGTACAGGGGTAGTACCTGTACCTTGTACCCGGTTGTACTCGGTTCCTATTTTTTATACCCGTACCCTGTACCTTGTATCCTCGGTTCGGTTCTTTTGGGGTACGGTTCCGTCGGTTCCGGTCCGGTTCTTCGGTTCCGGTCGGTTCCTGTGCAGCCCTAGCGATTAGTTTTAAATTCAAATTACTAATATCACCGCCTAATAAATTTACCACTGTACTAGAATTATATCGGTATTACATACCGATATTATATCGTTGGGCTAGATAACTAACTTTCACTAATCCAATTTCTACGTCAACGGAGAATCTGGTCTCAAATTAAACCTCTATAAGGCCCCCTGCGCATCAAGCAAGCTCAATGTTGAGAACCTTCGCTTGGACAACATGAAGCAGGTAAGCTTACTACTAGGGCTGTCAACGGATGTTAACGGAACGGATATTGGATCAGCCGTATCCGATATCCGATAATATCCGACGGACATTTAACCTTCATATCCGATTCTGTTTCATTAAGGTTATCGGATATCCGATAATTTCCAATAGGAAACATAAAATGCAAAATGTAACACAAAAAGAAAAAACTGAAAACTTACTGAAAACTTTAATACTTTCTAATGAATCTTGATCCTAATGTGTAGACAATGATGATACAGTTTCAGTACGATTAGATAAGAATCATGGAGAAGCATTGAGACTCGGGGGACTCGAAGGAAGAACACTTAATTTTTTAGCTTTTTTTTTACATTTCAGTTACACCCTTATCGGATACGGATAATATCCTATAGGATAATGGCTTAGCCGGTTCCGTTTCGTTAACCTTCAATATCCGATAAGAATATCCGTATCCGATATCCGATATCCGTTATAGCGGATAATATCCTATAGGATTCCGGATTATCGGAAACAGATGTCGGATTTCGGATAAAGATTGACAGCCCTACTTACTACTGTTCTCAAATTAGTTTAGAGTTTGGGGAAAACCATGATGAGTCACTTTTGAATTATTTGTGGAAATGCCTAACATAAATGCACATGGAGTTAGAAGTTAGTTTGTGAGGGGTCAGTTTATGTAAATATTTTATGGCGGATTCAGTATTTTTTACGGAGTACGTCATATGCAAAATAATCCCAGCGTTTTGTATAAGATTAATAATCAGGCACTAAACCTGAAGTTTAAATGATCAATTTACGCAATCCTACTTAACAAAAATTAACAAAATTGTAAATAGAAATTGCAGAAACAAAATTACCATCCCAAGTATTCATAATCTTCGTCTTCTCAGTAGTCAGAATCATCGAAATCAAATTCAGAGTCAGAATCAGAATCAATTTCAACATGGTCTTCTTCTTCTTCTTTAGCATCATTAGTCCACTTCAAATTCATATTTTCAGAATTATCAATTGTTTCTTCTTTTTCTTGTTTAATGGCTGCTTCTTTATCATTTTGTTCAATGGTATCTTCTTTCTTGATCAAGTCCAATCTCTTCTTCAATTCTTCAACCAAATATTTAAACCAATGTCTGCATCATCATCACAACTCATAAGAAACTCTGCAACATCAGCTGGTGTGATTCTAACAAACTTCAACAGCTCTTTAACTTCATTCATAATCTCATGTTCTTTGATTTGTAAATAGTTTATAGCCAAAACCTTAAACGATTCAAAATCACAAAAGGAGAGATGAGTATGTTTATCCATTCGACCCGGTCTTAGTAATGCGGGGTCGAGTTTTTCTTTATGATTCGTCGTAAAAATTATCAATCTTTCGCCACCACAAGAAGACCAAAGTCCATCCACAAAGTTCAAAACACCTGATAAACTTACATCACTTCCTTTCTTTTTCTTTTTACTTCTTCCATTATCATCGTTAGTATTTCCTTCTTCATTATTAGTCTCCT
Organism: Papaver californicum; assembly: GCA_023531435.1. Taxonomy (NCBI): domain Eukaryota; kingdom Viridiplantae; phylum Streptophyta; class Magnoliopsida; order Ranunculales; family Papaveraceae; genus Papaver; species Papaver californicum. The sequence goes on from JAJJMC010023397.1 coordinate 4,151,795, forward strand.
TTTCTCGATTTGAAATATCTAACGAACAATCAATATCTTCGATCACTATCACTAATTTACTTTTAGTTGCAATCAAGAGATTTCTCAGATCAGTATTGGTTTTCACTGCTGTTAATTCCATATCGTAGATATCGAATTTGAGGTAATTAGCTATGGTGGCAATCAAACTTGCTTTTCCTGTAAAAAGTCAACTGAAAGAATGAGATTCATGCAAAAAAAATAAAATGCACTGGCTGATTATTATGCTTTTGGTGCCTGATTGGTTTTAGCTCATCTAAGATTCTAAGTGCACTATGAAAGTGGGCGATATATATCCCAGTTCAACTTCAAACAAGTGAAATGCAGTAAAAACTCCCTGTATATCAATAACCTCTACATATATTAATAACCTTTATATCCTATACAAAATCACCGTCAGAATTTATAAAATTTTATAGAAATATTTTGTAAAAGAATTATAAATATAGTGCTTAATTAGAATCTGGGTCGTTGAATATATAATTGATGTATTTGGGTCGTAGATGATCCTTTTGTAAAACTTTTACTTCCTAATCCATTGGGTAAAATATTATCTATCATTTTTATAAGGGTATCCTAGTAAAAAACAAATGATCAAACTAGTTTTTGTCGGTTTATAGTTCTTTTACATTAAATATATATTCTACAACCCAGATCTTAATTTGATTGTAAATTTATGGCTCTTTTACGAAATAACTTACTCTTACGTATATATTAATAAGAAGCCTGATTTAGGGGCTCCCACATTTATAGAGGGGGTTCCAATGTGAGGCAGGGTGACCCAAAAATAGGGGCTATATCAAATGTCTACCCTTCTATCTATGAAAAAGTCTAATTTATCCTTCAATCAATTAAAACCTAAACAAAAACAAAACCTTTCCAATTTCAATTCCAATCCAAAACTCTCTCAAAACTTAAAGTTTCCCAACCGTAACCCAACCTTTCCAATTTCAACTTCTCCATCGAAATTCCTCGTCGATTCGAAAAATTCTTTGTCGATTAAACTCCAAAAATCGTAATGAAGAATCATACTAAAGGTGTAGAAGGTAGTAGTGGTGCCAACCAAAATCAAACTTTTCAACCTAATCAAGAGATTGAAGAACAAATCGCTGGTGACAATCAAAATCATACTCCGAAACAACAAACAATGGTGTATCTAAGGTATTGAACAAAACCCATGTTATTTTTAGAACCCAAAAGTGATTGATTTTCTTGTTTGATTGTTGTTTTTGTTAAAAAAAATTGGTTACAGAAGAATTTACGGTTGGGTTCGATTGGAATACCTAACCGTAACTGGTTTGTTCTTCATTTTACGGTTGGGTTTTTCTCAAAACCCAACCGTAAATAAAAGGGTAGGAGATGAAGATGAAATTTTACGGTTGGGTTCGATTTTGAACCCAACCGTAAAAATATTTGGGCAATTTTTTTTTTGGAATTTTACGGTTGGGTTTGATTAATTTTCCCAACCGTAAATAAAAGGGTAGGAGATGAAGATGAAATTTTACTGTTGGGTTCGATTTTGAACCCAACCGTAAGAAAATTTGCACAAATTTTTTACTTGAATTTTACGGTTGGGTTGGATTCATTTTTCCAACCGTAAATATTTCTGCGTATGTAATTTTTTTTTTTGTTGAGGATTATTTACGGTTGGGTTCGATTGGAAAACCCAACCGTAAATGCTTCTGGTTAGTTAAATTTTCTGGTGAAGATTATTTACGGTTGGGTTGGAGTGTCAATTCCCAACCGTAAATTCTCCTGTGTAGGTGATGTTTATTATTTACGGTTGGGTTCTATATGTGAAACCCAACCGTAAAGAATTCTGAATTTTCAAATTGAAGTTGTTTGAGTTGAATTGCTTGGAAATTATCTAACTTGTATTGCTTGTATGTTGTAGGAAACATAAGAAGAATAGGGGTAATAATTTAACACCTATTTCTCACACTCCAACCCATTTCCACGGAGTTCATTTAGGTGTAGCTAATAGAGGCTTGAGAAAGAGCCATAAGACGACTTTTAAGGTAGGGGGTGGTAGTTCTTCTCAACTTGCACAAGAGGAATATAATGTTTTCCAAAACTTGGAAGATCTACCTGTGTTCAATGGAGGTGCTCTTGTGATTAGAGAACCACTACAAGAGCAACAATGTGAGGAAGAAGGGACGGAAAAAGAACAATTTGTCCCTCAAGGAAAAGGTAAAGAAATTTTTGTTGCTTCTACTGAACCAAGACTGAAGGAAAAAAAGCCAAAGAAGCAGCCAGAACCGAAAGGGAAGCATATTCCCAAAGGCAAAGACGTGTTGTGGCCTAAGAAGAGGAATGGAAGACCTTGGGGTGAGGCCCCAGACAGGTCTGCTATATTATTTGGTTATCCCCATTCATGGGCTGCCAAAGTTGCTGAGACGAGGGTATTGATCTAAATACTTCTCTTGTTTTGTTAAATTTCCGTTTGTTAACTTCAAGTTAAAAAATTATTTTTATTCTTTGTAGGATTATACACAGGCGATCAAGAAATTGGTTCGTCAAAGGGATCAACATTGGCCCTTAGCTGAAGAATGTATGGCCGTCCAAGTTCTCGTAAATGGTACCGGGTTTAGCTCCAGGAATTACCAATTCGATGTTGGAGTATGACAGTTTCACCTGCACAGCATTCAGGGAACGTTATTGGCCTGAAACCGATACGTTTCATCTCCCATTCGACGAGATGACAATAACGCCGGATGATGTCCAGTCAATTCTTGGCTTTCCAGTTGAAGGTAAATCTGTGTATGAAGATTTTGACAACAACATGTCATGGAGTGATCTTTGTGTCCTTGTCAAAGATACACTTGGATGGGAGAAGAGAAGCCGAATCAGAGTTTAAATTGGCTTGTGGAGATAAACCGGGGGAAGCAATAAAGAAAGGTCTAGGTATGACCAAGAAGATTTTGTTGCGTAGTCTCATGGAGAAGTTTGGAGGAACCCGACAGTTGGAAAAGGATGGGGTCGTCATAGATAAAACCAGAGCTATGTGAACCGCCAGAGCGTATCTGCTATATATGCTCGGCACCATCTTCTTTGCTGACAACTCAGGAAACAGGGTCAACATTCACTTTCTACAGTGGTTGACGGATGATCTCCAGAAGACGCATGAGTACTGATGGGGAACTGCCAACCTGGCTTACCTACTTGCGAACTTTAGAAAAGCTTCGAGGGTTAGGGGAACTGAGATTGCCGGGAATACTGGTCTTCTTCAGGTAATTTATTGTTGGAATTTCAATGTTTAAATTTACAGATTTTTTTTGCGCATTATCTTATATTAATATTTATTATCTTCATAGGCATGGGTCTATGATTACTTTCCGAGCCTGGCTCCTAAAACGAAGTCAAGCGGTGATGGTATTGGACATATAGGAAAGAAATTCATCTTCACCGGTACTCAGGCAAAGCATAAAGAAGTGCATATAGCAAAAATGAGAAGTGAAATTGATGCTTTCACCGTTGAAGATGTTGTTTTTGATCCTTATGTGAAGATTAACATAGATGATGATAGAGATGTTGAAGATTTACGTCAATTCTCGGACGTGGAAGGCTACAACGGGCCTTTGTACCATCAGTTTGGGTTCGTGATGTGCAACCCCCGTTGAACTCTGTCCAAACCAAGGTAACACACGAAGCCTTTAAATTGTGTGTGAATGGATCGATGATCGAAGGCCCAAGCATCGTGTCCAATTACAACCCAACGCCTTCGGTCGCGGTTTGGAACAACCGCTATCAACCGGATTACCAAATCCAAATGCAGGAGGTAATTTCATCTCCGGGCACAAAAGAGGCTGCAGAAGATTACTTGGATTGGTATCGTCATTTTGGTCATCCAAATGTCATTAACATTGATCCAGAAACTATACTTCAAAGGGGTGAAGGAAACAACACAGAAGATGGTTTGTTGGAAGAAAGCATATTTCAATTTGGTACTAAATTACTTTTGTTATTAATGTTTTTAAGATTTATTACTAAAGACTCAACCAAATTTTATTTTCATATGTGAATAGAAAAATAAGGTGAAAAAAAAAGCACTTGCATTGGCAGAGTCTATCACTCCATGCCTAAGTAGAGTTGATATGACGACGTTTGACCAATTGAAGAACCTGCAAGCCAAAATTGAGAAGCTTCATGAAGCACACGAAGATGAGACGACAAGAAATTTAAAGAGGAGTAGAGCCGGTACAAGAGATGCGACTACTATCCGAAGAGAGCCGCAACCTAGTGATGAAGAGATACATGATGATGCCGAGGATGTGCAACGTCGTGCTCGTACTCATGGCGGTGGTGCTGGTGCTCGTACTCGTGGCGGTGGTGCTGCTCCTCGTATTCGCTGTCCTAAGAGAAAAAAAAGAGCTCGTCAAACTCATCGACAATCCCCTCCTCCTTCTCCCTAACTCTATGTTTATTATAACAATTGCGTCAAACTAAGGTTTTTTTTTGTGGGTGTATTATATACATTATATAACTTTAGTTAGAATGTATGAGAAAGTTTTTATCTTTAATTTTTCTAGCTCATGTTTTATTTACAAAAATTTCAAGTTGGAAACCAAGCAAAGGAAAAATCAAGTCAAAAAACAAAAAAAATCATATTTGCGGTTGGGTTTTTGCTGAAAATCCAACCGTAAAACTGTAAATAGGAAAAAATGACAGTTTTACGGTTGGGTTTCCACCCAAAACCCAACTGTAAATTCTCCTGGATCATTCAAAATTGGATTCTAGTACTTGTGTTGTTTTCGGTTTTTCTTTGTTTGAATGACCCAATTTACCTTCAATCTAGTTAAAATGATTGGATACGTTTAAAACTTTGATTTTTAAACCCCAATTTTACCTTAAACTCAATGCTCCAAAGGATGTTTTACGGTTAGGTTGGAAAGCCTAAATCCAACCATAAATATTGGCTGAAATTGTCTGGAAGTAAAACTACAATTGGTATTTACGGTTGGGTTGATTGTTAAAACCCAACCGTAAATCATCCTGGATAAGAATTTTTTTTAAAAAAAATTATTTACGGTTGGGTCCGATGCTAAAACCCAACCGTAAAACTGTTATGATTTGGTGTTCATCCTGAACTAACGGTTACAGTTGGGTTGGGATGAACACCCAACCGTAAATGGATTTTATGGTTGGGTTCGACATGAAAACCCAACCGTAAATTTCTCTGAATAAAAAAAAATCATCTTTTATAACGTAATTTCATCAAATTTGAGCCATTAAAAGATCAAGAGTTTAAGTTAGAGGTATACCTCACTACTCTAGTTGATTGAATCAAAATCTAGGGTTTTTAAAAAAACCCTACAAAATTATCTTGCATTTCTTCTAATTTATCTTCCCACCAAACCAAAAAGAATTTTTTTTTGATTTGATTTCATTAAGTATAAGATTATTTAAGATTAATTATGTTTAGCCTAATCTATTAGCTAATTAGTTTTACTAATACTAACTAATCAGGGATAGTTTATCCATTATGAAAATATTATGGATAAGAAGTTTTTGAATTTTACTTTAAATGTCTCTATTTCGTCTTATATGAGAAGCCCCTCTATGAATTGAGGAGTCCCTAAATCAGGCTTCATTAATAACCTCCGTCATATTAATAATTTTATGTTTTCCTAGGGTATAAATATATGGAGTCAGAACTGTATATTCAATCGAAAATATTAAGCATATATACGTAATCGGTCCTAGAGACCCCAAGACCAAAAATCAAATTCATAAGCCTAGAAATGGCTAAGCCGTGAAAAAATGACAAGAAGATGGGTATAATACCTGTTCCTGGTGGACCATAAAGAAGATACCTTCTTTTCCAAGATCTTCCAACACTAGTGTAATACTTTTTTCTGCTAACAAAATTTTTCAAAGTCACGTTTAATCTCTTGTTTAAGAACTGGATCAACCGCGATTGTACCCAATGTAGTCAATCTCGAATCTCAGTTTCGTCGCGGCCGGGATCTTGACACCTTGATAATGATATCTCGGGGAGATTATCGGCGAGATCTCGGACTAACATCCAAATCTTATATCCAAATTTTATATACATCTCTGCGTTCAGCCCATTCCCATGCAATGTATTTAGTTTGAGTTGAAGATGGAGGCGACAATGACCCACATGTAGTGTCTACTGTGTTCGCAATAGACGCATTAGAAGAAGCCATAATCACAATTCACAACCTGCATACATGAAACATATTAGTAATGGTAGAGAATTCACAACAGGCATAGCACTACAGAAACATGCATAACACTACATGAGTGAATACAAACAACACAATAATTATTTCATGAGAATGGGTTGGTGCTGTGCTGCCATGTGAGATAGATTTCAAACATTTATGTAGCAACAAACTAAAGCAGCCTATGGCATATGATATAAAATTACACAAGATAGGGTGTGGGTTGGAAAGGTCAACCATCGAAAGGTTATGTAAAACTCAACAGAGTAACTCGCTTCTAGGAACGGATTTTTCTTCCAATAAGGTAGGAATAACCCAGTACTTAAAAAGGTTATAAATCATGTTTTTAACCATCATTCACGTACACAGAAGTACAAATGAAGAACACCACTAAATTCACCCATACTATAACATCAGACAAAAAATACAAATGGTCTAACCATGTTCTAAGATGTTGCCCAATTACATATTGGTTGAAGAACTGTGCCTGAAATTGAATGAAGTCTTTTTCGATGAATTCAGGATAGTGCTAACATGAGGATATAGCCTTCTTGATTCTCATTGTGAGGCTACAGACTCAATCTGCACAAAATTTGTATGCAGGGTTTTAGATGTACAAAGCTCATTTCCACTATTTCCTAGCAAGTATTTCAAGCACGTTTTTATTTCTCCAATCCTCTTTATTTTGTAAACTGCAACAAATCTTGAATAGATGGAAATGTAGCCCAAAACCCAAACTTGAATAGCAACAAACTGAAGAGTGGAAAAACACAGTTCACATGAGTGAATACAAACAACATAGTAAATATTTCATGAGAATGGCTTGGTGCTGTGCTGCCATGTGAGAACACGGTAAAAAGTACAGTAAATAGATCCATTACTCTAAAACCTTAAATAACCAAAACCCCCTGATCAAAACCTGATTAAAATCCAAAAACTACAATCAAATTAAAACCAGAACTAACCTGCTGATCTTGATGAAGGTATAGAGCTATGTTCATGTCATCGAATAATTCATGTCAACTGGTTCGGTGAAGATCTTGATGAAGATTGAAACCCTAGGAGAAGATCTTGATGAAGATTGAAACCCTAGGATGGGAGATTAGGCGAGTTAAAGACGCAGAAAGCACACAGAGTTACAGGCGCAGAGAGGGTAGAGAAGATTAGGTTTCTTCTGTTGGATTCGAGAGATAAAGATAAAGATGGACCGTTGGATTCGTCAAGAAATTAGGGACCGTTAGATTAGAATAGTAAATACCCGTTTTACCCTAGATACAGACGACTCGTCACGGCCGAGATAGGGCGATTCGGCCGATATTCACGTTCAAATCTCGGTCAGCGAAATCTCGGATATCATCAAGGTATTCTTCCGATACCTTGAAAAGCGGTGATATCTCGGCCGTAACGGCCGAGATTGACTACATTGATTGTACCGAACGTCGAAGGATGTTCAAAACGTGAAACTCGTGACCAAGATTCACCGGTACGGTGATTATTCTGACCGCGGTTCGTATAAATATATTTTCCTCGATTCTCAAACTGAATTCTCTTATCTTGTTTCTTTATGTAAGGTATATAAATTTCATGAACGAATTTCCTATACTTTTGATCTGCACGAAGATGAAAATATTGTGGTTTTTTCCAACCCGTATAAGGCCGAACTTTCGTCTGATTTTTCCTCTTTCAGAATCTATGTGAATTGAATGTCATCGTAAGTATCAGTAACGATAACATCTGGAGCAATTGTGTAATTGGCTTTCTTCGGTTTTCCAATAGTAGATGTGTAAGGGCATAAAATTCATCAGTTCCACATGTTTACATCATAAGAAGGAAGTATCACATTATGAAGCACCAAGAAGTACAAGAGCAAAATAAATGATAAAGGAAGACAACTATAAAACATCTGTCAAACATCAACTGACACCGGAAGCAGAAAAGTCAGACTAGATTAATGCATATAAGACACGTGGAAAGAACACAAGTTACAAGAAAAAGCATCATTAATAGCCAAGACAATCATCTGCGCTCTGCTATCTCTAGCGTTCCACAATCATCCGCGCTCTGCTATCTCTTGCGCTCCACAATCATCCGCGCTCTGCTATCTGTTGTGCTCCACAATCATCCGCGCTCTACTATCATCCGCGCTCTGCTATCTCTTGCGCTCCACAATCATCTGTGCTCTCTTACGCTCCACAATCATCTGCGCCCTATCACGTGCGCACTACAAATTCCAATCATGCAAGAATAGATATGCTCCACGTCAAATTTCACATGTCACACATGCTAACCTCCACATAATAAAGACAAAGGATCAATAAACGCTCAATCCAAAGAGGAGTTTTGCATCAGCAAGCGGAACTAGTAAGAAGCATTACGAATAGAGTAAGATAAGATGCGCCCAAAGTCAAGATAAGATCAAACTGGTCAAATAAAGATAAGAAGGAGTGAGGAAGAGGAACCCATCATATTTTGATATAAATACCAAACCCAAAGTAGAAAGATGGGGACAAAAAAAAAATAGAGAGAGAGAGAAAACTCTGAAGGAAATTCAAGAAGTGGAAAAAGCTAAGACTAGGTTAAGAACTCTATTGAACTGAATTTCTTTAATTCATTATATTACCATGTGTACAAAATAAGTGTTGATAAATAATATACTATATTTTTCTGTGGATGTAGGCTTATTAGCTGAACCACGTTATATATTTGAGTTATGATTCTCTGTATTGCAATCTTTTTGTATCAATTACACTTGGAGTATTGTCATTTTTAAACAACTTAAGTTTTTTGGTTGTGATTGACCCAAAAAACGGTCGTCACAGTTTGGCGCTAGAAACAGGGACGTGTAAAGGATTTATCCTACCTTGTATCACAATTTTGATTTCATTTCCATCACAATTTTTTTCTCTGTATCATTTCAAAGCATCTATTGTATCATTTTACCATTTAAAATATCATTGCTCGACAAATTAAATTTTGGTTGTTGTCGATCATGTAATGGTCGCTACAATTTTGTTCTCTGTATCATTTCAAAACATCTACTATATCATTTTACCATTTAAAATGTCATTTCTCGACAAATTAAATTTTGGTTGGTGTCGATCATGTAATGGTCGCTACAATTTTGTTCTCTGTGTCATTTCAAAGCATCTACTGTATCATTTTACCATTTAAAATGTCATTTCTCGACAAATTAAATTTTGGTTGTTGTCGATCATGTAATGGTCACTACAATTTTATTCTCTGTATCATTTCAAAGCATCTACTGTATTATACAAAATCTTTGATTCATGCAAAAGCATTAATGAGTAAGAAAATTTTTGAACTTTAGAATTTCTTGTTACCTCATTTTGTATGAATTTGTACACATTTAAAGAAAATGAAAGATTTATTCAACTTATGAAATATCTATTCATTGGAAATGGTTTGAATTACTTATGTTTTTGATTAAATAATTAAATTTTTTGAAATCATATAACTTTTATAGAATACTACCAAAGGAATTCTCGAAAGCAGCAGAGGATTGGTATTAGAAGAAAACAGAACATTACGAAAGGAAAACAAACAAAGCCAAAACATGTCACAAGCTGAAAATTCACGAAATCAAGAGTGTTACGCAAGAGGAATTCTTCAACAAAGAGGGATAATAAATAACCCAGAGAGTCAGCAAAGAAATTCAGAGGGTTATTCTTCACTTCAGAAGAATAATCAAAACAATTATGAACATAATCATTCTCCATCTCAGGATAATACTCAGAACACTATTGATCATATATAAAATTTAATGGAGGATATGATTAAGGTGCGCAAAGAGAAACGAGCTTGTGCTAAACAAATCGCACGATTAACTAAAGAAAATCAAACGTTGAAAGAAACGATCCGGCGGAATGCTGAACCAGCTGCCACCAGAACACGGGGACAAGAAGCAAGTTCCAGTAGATTCGAAGGCAGAAGAGAAAGAAATAGTCGAGATCAAAAAATGGTACTGAGATCCACATAACATCAATCTGGACAAGAAAGGATGAATCGGGCAGACCCAGGACCACAACATGATCAATGGCAAAAATGCTTTGAAGCTACGGAGCAAATGTGGGAAGAAATAGAAACCTAAAGAATAAAGAAGGTGGGCGAATAGTGGAAGTGTTAAAGGAAGCTAGGCGAACGCCATTGGCACCACATTTAGCATTTGCACCAATGCCCCGAGAATGTAACATTTATGTTTTTGAATGCTATGATGGTACCAGGGATCCAACCCCACATTTGAAATATTACAACCGAATCATGGTGCGTTGGGAGCAAAATGTTGTTGTAATGTGTCAATGTTTCCCATCAAGTTTGAAGGGACTGACACTGGCATGGTATGATAAATTGCAAGAAAGTTCTATTCATTCGTATGCGCAGTTAATTCGAATATTTTTGGAAGTATAAATGTACAACAGACCCGTTGACTCAGGATTGGATAGATTATATTCACTCGCTTCATGGCCAGAAGAATCAATTCGTGATTATACAGCTCGGTGGCATGCAATATGCCAGGCAATTGGAGATGTTGAGCCAGATGCTGCCATTAACAATTACAAGTGGGGAATAACTGACCGAGAAAGTCAGCTCTTTGTTGATATTCATAATATCAACCCAAAAACTGGGGGCACCTTAGAGAAATAATCGAGACATGTGCAAGACTGCAAGACATACAGGGGAAATGTCCAAGGATAGTATCACAACAACAAGGAGATGCAAAAAGAACAAATTCAATAGAACCATCGTCCGGGTCGGGGATATTTTTTCCAAATAAAGCTGAAACTAGTGAACCAAAGCGTCCACGGATAGAGGGAAGGATTTTTTTTTTTCAGGAGCGAGTGTTTACAAAAATTAACACTCCATATTCTGAAATTTTAAAAATAATAAAAAATAGACCAGACTTCCAATGTCCACCAACAAAAAATCGACAACCAGAGCACACTCAAAACTCAAAAGAATATTGTGAGTATCATTGCTATTGGGGGCATTCAACCGATCGATACAGAAACTTAATTTTACTAGTCCAAGTGATGATTGACGCTGGAGAGTTAAAATAATTCATTCAATCACCTGCACCACTGTCAAAGCTTGATAAAGGGAAAGATGTTAATATCCCCCAAACATCAGACTATCAATATGATTTCATTTTCTGAATCAAATCCATCATCGAAGAACGCAGCAATTGACAGGAAGCTGCACAAGAGATTAATCAACCATGAAGTATTTAAAGTTGCAGGGAGGATCACTGAAACATGGGAAGAATGGATGGCTTCCCCACTAACATTTTCAGCAGAAGAGGCAGATCAAGAAGTAGAAACGCACAAGGACCCGCTGGTTCTCACCCTGCCTGTGTATGGTTGGAATATCACAAAGATTTTGATAGACGGAGGAAGTTCTCTTAATGTTTTATTCTATAACACATTTCTGAGAGGATCAGCTTGAGCCATCTCGCTACACCATCTATGGATTCAATGGAGTAGCATCGAAACCCAGAGGAGAAGTCACACTTGAAATAATGACTGGACCCTTGAATGTTGCAACCAAGTTCATTGTGGTAGAAGCGCCCTCACCTTACAATGCCATCATCGGGAGGCATTGTTTCCATCAATTAAAAGGGGTTGCATCAACGTACCATCAGTACTTGCGATTTCCAATACCTCAGGGAGAAATGGAAATTAAAGGAGATCAGAGCATGGCGAGAACGTGCGCTCTCATGGAAGCACACATAAATCAAGAAAGATCTCATCAAGTGAAAGAAAATAAGAAGGAAAGGAAAGTCCAAGCTAAGGAAGGAGCAATAAATCAATATTTGTCTGAAGTCGCAGCTAGCAAGTCAAGCAATGAAGAAGGAAGAGATTCTCAAGTCAAAGGAAATGAGTTAGGAAGAAGAAAATGGGGTGAAAACTCACAATAGCATCTCAAGGGGGATCCCACATTCTTAGGAGCCCCCAAATCTGCTTTTTTGGCTGTAGAGAAAACCAAGAACATCAATATTGGAACGCTAGAATTTCCAAAGGCAATTAAAATTGGAACCCTGATGAGACCAGAAAGGGAGCAAGATTTAATCCGTTTACTTAAAGAGTATGCAGATGTCTTTGCGTGGAAAATAAGAGACATGCCAAGAATTGACCCAAGCATTGTTCAACATGAATTTCTTATACATCCGGGCACCATACCATTTCGGCAACGGATGCGAAAAGTAGCACCTGAATATCATGATCCAATAGAAAAATAATTGAAGAAGTTAATGGACGCAGGATTCATTCCAGAAGAGCGCTACCTAACATGGATATCAAATATGGTCATAGTCCCAAAGAAAACTGGAGGTGTGAGAATTTGCATAGACTTCACCAATTTGAATAAAGCATGTCCAAAAGACAGTTATCCACTTCCAAGCATTGAGCAATTAGTAGATGCTGTCGAAGGACACGAAGCCTTTTCTTTCATGGATGGACAATCTGGATATAACCAAATTGCACTAGCCGAGGAAGACCAAGAGCATACTGCGTTTTTTACCCCGCGAGGATTGTATTGTTATACGAGAATGCCGTTTGGATTAAGAAATGCAGGAGCAACCCACCAACGATTTGTGGATGCAATCTTCAAACCTTTGATAGGACGCACATTGGAAGTCTACGTAGATGACATGATAGTAAAAATCAAGGTGGCAAAGGATCATTTACAAGACTTGAGGGAGATTTTCCAAGCTTTGCGAAAGTTTAAAATGAAAGTCAATCCGGAAAAATGCATTTTTGGGGTTACATCAGGGAAGTTTTTGGGTTATCTAGTTACGGAAAAAGGAATTGAAGTCGATCCAGCAAAAATACAGGCTATCGTAAATATGCCATCCCCAAGAAATGTTAAGAAGGTATAAAAACTGAGCGGATGCCTGGCAACGCTTAACAGATTTATTGCAAGGTCATCAGATAAGTGCAAACCATTTTTTGATAATATGAACAAGGGAAGCAAGTTTGTATGGAATGAAAACTGCGAACAAGCCTTTCAAAACATCAAAATCTATCTTGCGACTTTACCCGCATTACAGAAACCGCAGCCTAAAGAGATCTTGGCCCTATATATAGCTGCAACAAAAGATGCAGTGAGCGCAGTACTGGTGCGAACAAATGATAAAGTGGAAAAACCAATCTACTACATTAGCAAGACTTTCAACCTTGCGGAGAGGAACTATACCAAGATTGAGCAGTTAATATTAGCACTGGTATTTGCCACGCAGAAGCTGCGCACATATTTTCTAACGCACTACGTACGAGTACCAAGCAAGGCTCCACTGGAATCAGTGTTAAAAAATACAGTAAAAGTGGGTAGAATTGCAAAGTGGAATGCTCAGTTGGAACAATTTCACATTCTTTTTGAAATGCAAACTGCTCAAAAGTCCCAAGTTTTGGCGAATTTTCTTGCAGATTTTCCATTAGACGATGATTTTGAAATCCAGGGGTTACCAGGAACGGAAGAGGATGAATCTCAGGACATTTTAGACTCTGTCAATTCTCGGAGATGGGAAGTTTTTGTTGATGGAGCCCGAAATAAAGAGGGGGCAGGAATCGGTATTGTAATAACAACACCCACGGGGGAGCGATTGATACATACTTTTCATTTAGAGTTTGGAGAGCACATCAACAATATAGTAGAATACGAGGCTGTGGTTCATGCCCTCCGGTTAATTATTGAACTAGGAATTACCGATGTACGGTTGACAAGTGACTCAAAATTGATAATCCGACAAGTTACCCTAAAATATCAAGCAATTGATAAAGACTTGATTCAATACAAAGGCCTCGTGCAAAAGTTAGCGTCCCAAGTTCGAAACATCATTTTTCGCCATTTATCCAGAGATAAAAATCATCATGCAGATGCGTTAGCGTTTATCTCCTCAATGATCAAGGATCTGAACACATCTGCCTTCAAAATTGGACGTATTTATAAACCATCAATTAAAATATGGGCAGTTGAGAATATGGAAGATGAATCAAGTGAAGATCTTGAGGATCCGGCCACAAAGAATGACGCAAATATACCCCGAAAACCAAAGGATAGGTGCGTAGAAGAAGATTGGAGGATTGCACTGCATCATTACTTGCAAAAAAAAATATTGCCTGCAGACGCCAAGGAAGCAAGGAAAATACAATCAAAGTATGTTAACTATCAATTAAGGGATGGTATTTTGTACCGAAATCTCTTCATGGGACCACTACTTCGGTGTGTATCACGACCAGAAGGACATCGAATTTTAACATATATACATTATGGTGACGCTGGTAATCATAGCGGGAGACGATCATTGGCCCTCAAGGCAAAAACGCAAGGATATTATTGGGTCACAATGAAAAAGGATGCTGAAGATATGGTCAAAAGATGCGAAGAATGCCAACGTTTTGCTAAGAATATCAGAGCGCAGACAACAAAACTTAACTCAATACTTAGTCCATGGCCATTTGCAAAGTGGGGAGTAGATATTGTCGGACCCCTACCTGAAGGAACACGGAAAAGGAAATACTTAATTGTAGCAACTGATTATTTCACCAAGTGGGTGGAAGCCAGGGCACTTGCGCACGTTAAAGACTCGGATGTGTTCAAATTCTTGTTTGAAGACATAATTTGCAGATTTGGAATCCCAGTGGCAATAGTTTCAGAAAATAGACAACATCTGCGGGGAAAACATATAACATGCTTTTTGAAGCCTTTAATATCCAAAACAGAAAGTCAACTCCACTTTACCCCCAGAGCAATGGGCAGGCTGAAGCTACAAACAAGACAATTGCACTTAATCTCAAGAAGACTCTGGAAGGGCATCACAAGCGATGGTGTGAGCAACTTCATAACACTCTATGGGCCTATCGCACCACAAGGAAGTCTGCCACTGGAGAGTCACCGTTCTTACTTACCTATGGGGCAGAAGCAGTCATACCAACGGAGATAATATTACCAACTACCAATACAGAGGCATGTGAAAGGAATTTAAATGAAGATTTAATGCTTGAAAAGTTGGATGATCTGGAAGAAAGAAGAGAAGTTGCATTATAAAAAATGGAGAATTATCAAAGAAAGTTAGCAAGCGAATATGGAAAAAAAGTAAAGATGCGCCATTTTGTTGAAGGACAGTACGTATTGCGATAAATTCCGGAATATCAAAAGAATAAAAAGGCATGAAAGTTTGCACCCAATTGGGGAGGTCCTTATATCATACAGGACATTGCGGGACAAGGATCCTATTATTTGCGAAATATGGATGGAGAAGTTTTGCGACATCCTTGAATGTGCAATATCTTAAACCATACTATCCATAATTTTCTATGCAATCGTATAATAATTTTTGCTCATACGGGGTAAAGCAAATAAAGGCAAAATCTCATAGGAGACCCATGTAAAAGTCTTAAATATAGACTATTGGGTACATCCGCTAGCAAGACATACCCTATATGACATTAATTATTATATCAAGTAACAGGGTCCACATAGGTAATTTCCTCTTGGCCAGAGAGAAATTAATATGTGAAGCGCACCCTCAAGAGGAGCCCAAGGTACAATAAATCCTTGAGGTTTCAAATTATATACTCATTAATCAATTTTTCTTATGACTTTATGGCAGGAACGAAAGTAAAATGTCAAACGCATGGAAAGAATATCAGAAAATAATTACATTTATTTATATCTCAGCACAGTTTACAAGAACAAAAATGATACGCAGCATCAGCCAGATACAAGAGGGACTTTAAGGAGCAGGATCATTGGTAGGAGCTGGGTCAATATTTGAAGCAGGATCAGAAGTTGAAGCAGGATTAGCACGGGGAGGAGTAGCACGGGGGGGAAGGCTCGGGAACCACCCTACGCGGATAGGTTTGGTCCAACCATCCTTCGTAACCCTATCAAGGGTATTATTAATTGCCAGAGCAATACCCCGTCTCGTCTCAACTTTCATGTACTCCATCTTCTCACGTGAAGCAATAAGCGTATCCTCGTACGTTTTTATCTTGCTATCAGCTGATGAAGCCCTGCTCTCAGCCAAAGAAGCTTGATTCTGCCAGTATGCAAGCTTTTCCTCCGCCGCGACCAAGTCATCAGAATAACACTTGACAGCAGTCTGCCAATTAACATCTGCTTCGTCCGCTTTGGAAGTGATCTGAGTAACTCGGTCTTGCGCCTCAACCAATTTAGCTGTGGCTTCCCCAAGATGCTCATTGACCTCCTTCAATTTGTCATTAGATTTAGAAAGCTCCTTCTCAACCTCAACAGGCAAAAGCTTAATTTTCTTCAACTCCTTATCAGACTCCTCAGCCTTGGCAGCTGCTCTCTTAAACTTCCCTTCAAAATCTACATAGAAAATAAAAGGTTGTTAGACCTTGTAAAAAGTAAGTAAGAATAACTTTTTGATATAAAATAAACTACCTATAGCAAGGGACTCAAATTTTGTAAATCCTGGACATTTTTGTCATTAGAAAGATCAAGAAATTCAAATACACTCAGAAGTTTAGCATAATCTCTCGTGCATTGCTCGAGATCTTGTTTATATTGCGCAATCTCAACTTCATCTGCTAATCCTCTATCTCGCAGCAAATTAATCTTCTCAGTGTGTTTATCAATTTCTTTGTGTAAACGCTGAATATCGATATCTCGATAAAGGATTTTATCTGAGAGGCTGCGGACTTGACTTTGAGCTTCCGAAAGAGGTTTTCCTCTAGCATGAGAATCTGCAGCTGCGTTATCCCTTTCTTTGATGAGCTGCGCCACAAAAGTTGAATGTCTGGAATCATGCTGCGACCTAGATCGAGAGAATTCAGCAAGGATACTTTTGCGCTCTACATAAAGCTTTCGATTTTCCTCCTCTAATTTTTCTACTTTCACCATGGCCTCAACAACGCAGTCATTAGTACATAAAATAGCAGCATCAAATTCCTCATTTTTGCTAACAAAGTCTTTTTTCGAAGATGCATGCTCCGTCGAGAGTTTTTTGTACGCAATGAGAATCTTATTCCTCTCATCCACCAGTTTATTGAAATTCTCCTTGACCTTTACATTTTCCTCGAATGACTTTTATTACATGCCCATGTAAAGATGTGGCTCTAGCCCTTAGTTTAACAACAATATTTGAATCCCCCTCTGATCCCATAAAGAAATTCAGAAATATGTGCTAAAAATAAATAAAATAACATAGAAAATAAAGTATTGTAACCTTGGCTTTGAAGAGTAGACAGATGTTGTCGGAGCTCTTTATTCTCCCGCTTTAACTCAGCAGAACCACCCTCCGACAGTCGAAGGCGAAGTGAGTTAGCCTCCGCTCTAACTTCAGCAAGTTCTTCCTCAGTACTCCTGAGTTTATCCTACATCATCAGTGAACGAGCTTGGAAGAACTTGTACGCAATCAGAGAGCAACTCTCATTATAAGCAAGCTGTGAAATCAAAGATAAGCATCAGAATAGAAAATAAAGGAATAAGAGTAAATACGTAAACAAATTATGAGGAACATACTTGCATAAGAGCCTGCTGCGGACGGGCATATACAGCTCCATCTGCCACTGCAAGGACCTCGACAAGGGTGGAGGGAACCTCGACGTCGAAAAGGAAAGCTTCACTTGCATTATCTTTTGACCAAGCTTTTATCACCGTGTAAAAAGGAACGGAACGCATTTCCGCTCACAATTTGGCAACAGAAGCGGAATCAGTAGGCTTTGGTTGAGCGTCGCTAGGAATCAGAAGCCTGTCCTTTTCCTTGAACCAATCGAACGCATCTTCTTCTCTTTCGACGAGATTATCAACATCGCAAACGGTCTTACCCTTTTCCCTGCGGGAAGCCCTCTCTCCACTATCAACTGAAGCAGAGTATACCTCTTCCTCAGAACGGAAGACTAACTTTTCTGCGTTCCCAAGAGTACCTACTGCATTTTCCTGAAGGGAAGAATCAGCAGTATTGGAAACCATGGCTGGAGAAGGATTTGCTACGTTAGCATCTACGTCTTCTTCAGTACATGCTCAACTTCTGTTTCCACTATGGTCTCCAGCCTGGTATGAGCATATTCAATTACAGCTCCGTTTAACTCTCTCAGGGGCGCAGCTTGCTCCTTGTCAGTCAAATCATCCACAAACTCAGAAAGCACGCTGTCATCAACTTGAAACAGAGGAGAATGAGATAAAAAATAAGAAAGGACGGAGCTTGCATCCAGGGGAGACTCAGTATCTGCTACTTGGGGAGCGTCAGTTGCAACATCACCCAACGCAGCAGGACGAGAAGCTATTGGAGTTGCGTTCTGCACCGTGCCGCCTTCTATCATCAAAATAGGCTGGCTAGGAGGAGGATTAGCCTTAGCCACCTTCTTAGAAGAAGCACGAGGAGTAGCCTTCATTTTCTTCTGACCCTGTTAACATTTTCAAGTAACTTAGCAACACGCACTTTAAACGTTCTGAGTACTTTTTCAATAAAAAACGAAGCAGTACCTTATCAGATGGAGGATAGTTTTACGCTTGGTGCCTACATCGGTTTTAAACTTTCTTTCTCTTCTGGAGGCTGTGTACAAATTTTTTTTTTTTGAGAAAAAATTTACGCAACACTTAAGATCAGGAGAATTGAAAAAATCATTACTTACCGCATCACCATAAGAGAAATTGAATCCGTCGAAATTCAATATCCACGGACAATATGATGGGAAATGTTCCTGAAGGCTCAGAACTGTATTTTCCGAAGCCTGGGCATAAATCCAGGGCCCTTCAATCACCAATGTAGTAAGATACCGTCGGTAATCATGGTCCCTGCGCAACTTTTCAATCAAAGATTCCTCCGTTCCCGGGATAAGATTTATCTTCGTAGCATCAATATCAGCCAACAAATGGATTCCATCGCCTCTCGTGCATCCATGACCAACACTCCAGTTCATATAATTTTTATCATCAAAGGAATCAGTGTAGGACAAATGGAATTTATCCACTGTGTAATGGACGCGATTCGCAGGATTAGGTGTATAACATGTGAAGTTGGTTTGCCCAACACTGCGCATGCTGCATTCGTCTAGTATTCTCCACCAGTTTCCGTTATACCGTGTAACTGAACGCATGGTGCTATTTTTAGCCAGACCGCGGCTAGCTAGGACTTTAAACTGAAAGGGGCAGCGACTGTCGTATAAGGGCAGCCTTAACCCTGCGTCTATTGCACCAGCAGTAACCAACAGTCTTGTGGGAGAGTAATCGAATCCCAAAATCATATTCAAGGAGATCTTATCTCCTTCAGGCGAGTTATAAAGGTAAAAATTAAAATGCTGAAGGCCATAGTTCCTTTTAAACTCCTCAATATCCATATTTTTAAAGCTAAGAAGCTCATGAACCCGGTCACTTCTGGTAGTAGATCTAACAGGAGGAGGAACAAGACTACGAATTCTCCTGGGATGCACTGGCCTACTTTCATCCCTTTTCTTGCCAGCAGAATGCCAGTCACCTTGGGAAGCATGTTTGGGAGCACGGCTACTATCTTTTCCAGACATGATTAATCTACAGAACAAGAAGAAACAAGGTTACAATGATGAACAGTATAAAATAATGCAAAACTTAACAGAAAAATCAACATGCAAATTTTTTTACAGAAGAAGTCTAACAGTCTCACCAGTAAATAAAGATGAAGTTAATCAGCGAAGATTTGATCTTGGGAAGTAAAAACCTTGATCAAACGAGGAATCTCGGAAAAGTTTAAGGAATAAAGACTTTAAGAAGAAGAAGACAGGATAAGATCAGAAATGCAATCAACTACAAACTTAGAAATCAAAAAGTAATGAGAAAAATGACAAAACTTTATCTTAAATACTGAACAAGTGAACTGACACGACTGCGAAAAAGAATTCAAAAGGCGCGAATCCAAACAACGTATCTTCTTGAAAACGTATGAAACCACCGAAATTCAAACTTTTTAGGGGCACAAAACCCAACAGTCATCATTACTTTTTACCTTTTTGAATTCTAGGCACGTGAGAGAGAAATCCAAAAGACAAAAAGGGGGCAAATTGTAAGGAAATAAATTTATCAGTTCCACGTGTTTACATCATAAGAAGGAAGTATCACATTATGAAGCACCGAGAAGTACAAGAGAAAAATAAATGATAAAGGAAGACATTTATAAAACATCTGTCAAACATCAACTGACACCGGAATCAGAAAAGTCATACTAGATTAATGCATATAAGACACGTGGAAAAAACACAAGTTACAAAAAAAAAGCATCATTAATAGCCAAGACAATCATCTGCGCTCTGCTATCTCTAGCGTTCCACAATCATCCGCGCTCTGCTATCTCTTGCACTCCACAATCATCCGCACTCTGCTATCTCTTGCGCTCCACAATCATCTGCGCTCTCTTACGCTCCACAATCATCTGCGCCCTATCACGTGCGCACTACAAATTCCAATCATGCAAGAATAGATATGCTCCACGTCAAATTCCACATATCACACATGCTAACCTCCATAATAAAGACAAAGGACCAATAAACGCTCAATCCAAAGAGGAGCTGTGCATCAGCAAGCGGAACTAGTAAGAAGCATTACGGATAGAGTAAGATAAGCTGCGCCCAAAGTCAAGATAAGATCAAACTGGTCAAATAAAGATAAGAAGGAGTGAGGAAGAGGGACCCATCATATTTTGCTATAAATACCAACTCCAAAGTAGAAAGAGGGGGACAACAAAAAATAGAGAGAGAGAAAACTATGAAGGAAATTCAAGAAGTGGAAAAAGCTAAGACTAGGTTAAGAACTCTATTGAACTGAATTTCTTTAATTCATTATATTACCATGTGTACAAAATAAGTGTTGATAAATAATATATTATATTTTCCTGTGGATGTAGGCTTATTAGCTGAACCACGTTATATATTTGAGTTATGATTCTCTGTATTGCAATCTTTTTGTATCAATTATATTTGGAGCTAGTATTGTCATTTTTAAACAACTTAAATTTTTTGGTTATGATGGACCCAAAAAACGATCGTCACAAGATGTTTTCATATGATTTAACGAATCAACACACTTGGAACTAAGGTACTTCTGGATTTCAGAGAAGCCACCATCAAAACCACCACCATCGATATCAATTTTGATGTCATTGTTATGGGAAAATCTTAAAGAAGCGCTCTGTAACAAATCCATAAGCTTCCGGTGGTAGGAATTCACGAAGTGTTGTTCTAATAAACATTAGTGTTGTTTTAATAAACATTAGTGTTCCGAATAATGAACCCATTGATTTCCAATCAAACAGGAAACCCATTGTCGCCATCTTCTTGGTGATAATAATAACCAAAAAGAACTGCCACAACCTTAAGAACTAGTGACGAGAAACTGCGAAAGATAATTCCAATAGCTTTATCAATCCTCTATTTATACATAGGTCAGAAGTTTGTAGAATTTGGAATTTAAGGGAGTTTAGAAAGCTTGCAAATACTTCATTAACCGTGGAAGATACGTCTTCTAAAAGTCGGTCAAGTTCTTTTTTTTAAAGAAAGTCTTTTTCTTCTTCTTAAACTTCCTATCTAAAAATTACAATATTCTTAAACCTAAATATAGAATATTACTGTATTTATTAAAAGGAGATTAATAAATTTTGTAATTTATTAAAACTTAATCCATGTTTGGGATTTTTTTATATATAACAAAATTTTAATAGGACTTTTAGTAAAGTTTGTGACTGGTTAAAGAACTTCAATTATTTTTTTTCCCAAAAACACTTTCATTTCAATAAATTCATCTTTATTTTAAACTTATCATTTTGTTCAAATGACAAATTTCATTGCAAGATATCTCTGTTGTATATAAGTAATTGAATTTCTTTAAGAAATACATTAGTGCAATAAGGATATGTAATTATTTTAAATTTTTTTCCTAAAATAATTAAATATGTTTGATTTGATATAAAGGCATGTTTATTGATTGATCTTTCAAAAATACTTATAAATTTTTCTTTCCTTGTGGCAATACTAATAAAAATAGTCATAATAATGATGATAACAGCGCGGAAAGAGGCGCCTCTGGGCTTTCTGGCTGACGATGAGCGCTCCCTACGGCCTGGGAACATCTTTGTATATAATTGGGAGAACGGTCGGAATGTATGTTTTGATGTCACTGGAGTGTCCCCTTTCACAGGCGGCGGGGGAGTCGCCTTTTCACCCGGTCAGGCCATCTCGAACGCTATTTCACGGAAACGCACCAAATACCTGGATAAATGCGAGGCACACGGTTACGGATTTGGTGTGTTGGCCTTAACAACTCTAGGCGAACTAGGATAGGACATGATAATTTTTATAAAGAGGTTGCAGAACTGTATAGCTAGTTTTGATTACAACCACAAAATCGACAACTCTCTTTTCTTCAGATTAGGGTTAGCTATCCAGAAGGGAGTGGGAGCCCAGCTGGTGGCTCGACTTCCTTCCAGTCCTGTGTAAATACCCTTTTCATCCAATAAAATTCTCTTCATAATAATAATAATAATAATGGATTTAGGAGAGAGAAGCTCCGGTTCCAATCATGGAGACTTCAATGACGCCTTCAATGAACTCCCCGAGCTATTCTTCAGCTGGGATTCTGAGCAGTACCCAAGCTCGAGGTATGGTTCCGTTGACTCTCTACCTCATTAGTTCTCCCAAATCCGTTTCCTCCATTGTACATACCAGGAGTACAGTAGTTTCAATTTCTAGGGTTTTTTTGATTTGTTTTCAAGTTTGTAAATTCAGCATACATTTTCGCTTTTGGGTATTTGTGTTTCATCCAGAGACATATTCACGATCTTTTCTTGGTTATTTTCATTTCCCGATTAGCTCTAGTTCATCCTTGAGGTTTTGGTTCCGTACACCTGGTTTTAGCTTCACCATTTTAGTGATTGTGTTCCCTCTAGAGACACACTCATATTTCACATACATTTTCACATTTCACATTTTCAGCATACTTTTCATTCAAGTCCATTCCACAACTTGATTAGCTTCAGGTCTGTCCTGTGGACTCCAGTTTGTATATTCACTTTGGGGACCTGTATTGTGGTGGTTGTGTCCCCTCCAGAAACACTTTTACGGACCTTTTCAGCACATTTGCTCTTCAATCTTAGATCACCTAGTATTAGCATATGCTTTCTGGTGTATGTGAGTCTTCCTGAGACACATCCACAGTTCAACACAATTTCTTTATACTTTTCGCTTAGCTACAGGTCCCTCTTGTGGTTGTCTGTTGGTTCATCAGTTTTAAGTTCCTGCTGTGAGGTTCCTGTTTCCATTTCAGAGTCACATTTTAGGGTCATTTCAGTGCATCCTATTTCAAGAATAGCTGTTGGTCACTCCCTGTTACAATGCCAACCACTAGATCAACTTGTGTCTTAACAGGTAGTGAAGAATTGGGTTCCCTTAGTGAATCTTTCTTCCACTGTCCATTTAAAGGGAGTGATGGGTGTACATATGGGGTTGGTGGCAGGGGATTCAGCAGGCCTGTCTTCCATAGGCATCAACAAGACAGGCATATGGCAACAGAGGAAGCCAGGTCTTCTTGCAGGGACAGAATTAACACTGACTTATCAGTATTTTCAGCTTGGGAACATGTTTTGTCAAGTTTACAAATGTGGTTGTGCTCTTTGTGTATCCATACTTATTCTTGGAAGAGACCTTGCCGCAATCACGCTAATTTTATACCCAAGCCACTCAATGGTCTGACTGCAGAGTTCTTGGTTTATGGGATTGACAAATCACTCATTACCCAGACATAGTTGCTTCTGCAAGCCTGTTGTTCCAGCCATTTTCCCTTTGGATATGCTTAACAGGCTATTCATGATGAATGTGCCTACAGTGGCTAGCATCCCACAACAGTGTAGGTTGAGCTTCTCCAGGACCCTCAAGTCCACTTTGGAGAAAGTCATAGCCAACCCTACAGACTTGGCAGTGTGGGTGCATTTGTTTATGTTTCCCATTTACACTCTTGACTTGTACAATCCTAGGAGCTCTAGGGAGGAGAGGTCTGGCACAAGAAAGAAGCTCCAAGCATCCAGCATTAACCATGCCCTACAGCAATGGAATGAAGTTGGATGCTCAGCTTAGTGCACAACCTTTTGGAGATACCAAACACACAAAGGAGAAAGGCACCAAAAATGAACCAGGGTGGCTCAAACCTCTCTGCTTGTAAGAGGAAATTAAGCTATGGTCAATACACGACAGCAATTAAAGTCTTGTCCTCTAATGGTCTTGCACCAAGCTCTCCACCAACTCTTGATGAACTGAGGAACAAACACCCCATTGTCCCATCACCAGGCATCCTAGAGGGACACATCCAAGCAGATGCGCTATGTGTGGAAAAGGAAGCTGTCTTAAATGCTATTAAAGGTTTCCCTAAGGGTACCTCTTGTGGTAGGGATGACCTCAGGGCACAACACTTATTATATGCCTTAAGTGGACCTGCTTCCGTTGTTGCAGAGGAGTTGCTCATCCTCTTAACAGGGGTGGTTAACCTGTGGATTGCCGAAAAATGTCCCCCCATGTTGGGTGCATATGTGGCTAGTTCTCCTTTGACCCCTCTTCTTAATCCGGGAGGAGGTATAATGCCAATAGTTGTAGGGACTATTTGGAGGAGGCTGTGCTCCAAACTGGCAGCAGCAACGGTGAGTAAGGAATTGGCGCCTTACTTAGGTGATTATCAGTTTGGGTGGGTGTCCAGTATGGGGGAGAAGCCATACTCCACTCATCTAAAAAGCTTCTGGAGATACAGGTGAGCTGCCAGACCATGAGTATGTTGTTTATAGACTTCAACAATGCTTTCAACATGTTGGACAGAACAGTGATGCTTCATGAGGTGGGGAGAAAATGCCAAAGCATCTCCAGATGGGTAGAATTTTGCTATGCAGATCCAGCAAAATTATACTACCAGGATCACATTCTCCTTTGCTCAGGGAGTGCAACAAGGGGATCCCCTTAGACCATTGTTTTTTGCACTAACCCTGCATCCCCTCATTTCTCAGATAGCATCTGAGTGCTCCCTTGTGATGAATGCATGGTATTTAGACAATGACACAATTGCAGGTGATTCTTTGGAGGTAGCCAAAGCATTGCAAATCATCCAGAGTGAAGGCAACAATAGAGGGCTCTTTCTCAACATCAACAAGATAGAGCTCTTCTAGACAGTGGTTGATCCTAGAGTTCTGGACGAGGGTATCTTCCCTGCAGTCATTAGTAGACCAACTCAGGGGGTTAAGATACTATGATGACCAGTCAGCTTAAACTCAAGCTTCTACAGAGACATTGTGCAGGGAAGAGTGGACAAGACATGTCAGCTTATGCAGTCTTTGAAGGCCTTGTAGGACCCACAAAGTGAACTCTTGTTGTTGAAACATTGTGTCAGGGTCTCCAGACTGTTTTTCACACTGAGAAACACAAGTCCTCATGCCCTCCAGGCCCCAGCTGCTCATTTTGACCAGCACCTCATGCAGTTTCTCAGACATATAGTGACTGGTGATGGGGCTAGATTTTGTCATACTCAGATGCGTCC